>CM074718.1:534646494-535223994 GCA_037306005.1 Rhinophrynus dorsalis | reverse complement strand
CTGAGTGTCTTGGGGATTTCCCAGAATACCTGTTTCACTGTCGTCCAATACAGGTCACTGGTACTTCTGGGAGGCGATTCGCCTCTTTAATAGGCAGGAACAATTATGCAAATGATTGCAGGGGGCGGAGCCTCCCCTTCTACTTAAGCCACCTTCAGGCCAGAGCCACTAGATTGATTTGTTCCTGGGTGCTGTGCACACCAGGTAGAGAACATCTATGCATTCAACTTAGTATTTTGTTATTTTTTTATTCAAATATGGAATACCACCATTAGGAGGGTGACCATGGCTGTGAATTGCCCTCTTTAAAGTGGCTGGTGCAGCTTCCAGGGATTTTCTGTGGACCTTATGCCCTGAAGAGGGAACAGCTTGAGTTAAGCAGCTTCCCTACTGGGGAATTTACCTCTGGTCTATTCCCACTTCATCATGGTCACCTGAAGACAGAAGTCCTGCAGGAAAGGTGAGCCACCCATTGAGTGCTGAAGGTCCACTTGTCCCCACAGTGTCCCTTTGCTGGGCTTGTATTTGGGAGTTTGCTTTGCACTCCAGCACTCATAGGGTGTTTTTATTTGCATTCAATGTTTTAATGCAGTTTCTGTGGTATTCTCTGGGTTTGGAGCCTTGAATAGTGTTTATTTATGTGTTTAATGTATGTTTGGGCACTTTTTAATGTTTTGTTAAACTTTATTAAAATTGGTGTTCCGCGCCTTTAAGCGCGGCTTTTCCCGCTTAGACGCTATGGCTCCTTTACTCTCTATGAGATTTCACAGTGTGGGACATATCTCTGGAACCGCTTGTCACAGCAACTCCAGAGAGGGCTCATTTTAATGCTAGGCTCTTGCTCTATCATCCGGTGTGTGTTTTATTAGTGTGGGGTGTTCAGGGGGGCTTCGGGTACTGTTTGGGGTACTTGTATGGGGAAAACTACATTTCCCATGAGCGCCCGGTTCGCGCTCGTTTCTGATTGGCTATCCTGACGGCCGCCATTTTGTGGTGCTCTTCCTCAGCGAGTACACTACGCAGGGACCGAGCCTTCTCTCCCCTCAACAGATTAACCCTTCGATGGCCAGATAAGTCCAAATTTAGGCATTTCTGGGGTGAAACGTTAATCTTCCACACTTTTACTGGGTGATAGAGTTTAAAGTGGGGTATATTGACGCTGTGAGCATGTCTACTTCACTAGAGCTAGGGGCTAGACCCAAGTCAAAGGAGGATGGGGGGTCTGCTCCCCCCATGGCGTTTTGCTCCTCTTGTCACACTGGGCTATCTAGTGATAATGTGGGGGATCTATGCCCTAACTGCACTGGTCAAGATAGCAACCCTGGGCTTCCCAGCCATGCTATTGAGCCATCTTGGGTGAGGGAGTTTAAAGCTGCCACTAGGGATCTCAGATCCACTCCAACTCTTTCCCTCTCAGGTACATGGGGCTCTCCAGGTCTGGCAGACCCCCTCTACAATCAGGACCTCCCTGCCTAAGCCACAGGGTGCTCCTGATGTGTCTGATTCTTCTGAGGAAGAACTCTTGCAGGATTCTGATGCTGAGGAACGCACTGTTATTGAGTCTAACAGGTCCATTGGGGACCCTTATGAATGTGACCCTGAAGTCTCGGCTGAGGGGCTGATTAGAGCTGTACTGAATACGCTCAACCTTCCTCTGACTCAGGAATCCACTTATGATCCTACTGACGTTTTTCAAAAGAAACCATCTAAGCCTGTTGTTTGTTTTCCAACTAACCCTACCCTTGCCCGTCTAGTCTCTGAGGCGTGGAAGAATCCTGATAGATCCTCCTCTGTCTCCAAAAAGTTTGCTAAACTGTACCCTTTTCCTGAGACTGAGCTGGCAAAATGGGTTCATCCCCCCAAGGTGGATGCTCCTGTTTCCAGGCTATCCAAGTCTACCACCTTGGCTGTCTCTGATGCCTCTGCCCTGCAGGATTGGACGGATAAAAAGCTAGAGCTTTCTCTTAAGTCTATTTTTGCCTCCATTGGCACTGCCATGCGTCCAACCTTTGCAGTGGCGTGGGTTAATAGAGCCATTGCGGCCTGGACTGAACGACTGACTGACGCAGTTCGCCAGGATGCACCAGTATCTGAACAGTTGCAGCTTCTTGCTAATATCACTGAAGCTCAGAATTATGTTGCTGACGCTGCCTTTGATGCTGTGCGCATGATGGCGAGGGCCTCCACTGCTTCTGTGGTGGCTAGACGTGCCCTTTGGCTGAAAATTTGGTCTGCTGATACAGCCTCTAAGAAAGCCTTGCTTTCCTTTCTCTTTCAGGGGAATTTGCTATTTGGGTCTGAACTCAAAGAAATGATCAGTGAGGCTACTGGCGGTAAAAGTACTCTTCTACCCTCAGTCTTTAAGAAAAAGTTTCCAGCCAAACGCAATCAGTCCTTTCGTTCCTTTCAGACTGAGACACGCTCCTCGGCCCAAATGGGTCCTCCCACTACGCACTCCTCCTCCAAGCCCAAACAGTCCTGGAAGCCCAAAGTGGCCCCCAAGGCCAAGACCTCCAAGACTGCTTCGGCATGACTCTCCGAACCCGGGTCCGCATCCGGCTGTAGGTGGACGTCTCCGCATCTTTCGCCGGACTTGGGAGGAGTCAGTGGCGGACCCATGGGTTCTTCAGGTGGTGTCAGAGGGATACAGGATCCCTTTCTCCTCCCTTCCTCCTTTTCGGTTCCATTTTACTCGTCCTTCTCGGGAACCCACAAAAAGACGTGTGTTCGACGATGCTATTCAGGATCTCTTGGACAAAGAGGTCCTGGAAGTGGTTCCTCCGGAGGACACAGGTTCAGGATTTTATTCCAACCTGTTTGTGGTGGCCAAAAAGGACGGAGGGGCTCGTCCTATTTTGGATCTCAAAGATCTCAATGCCTATGTGGTGACTTCCCACTTCCGCCAGGAGTCCCTGCGCTCTGTGATTGCCGCTATGTCTCCAGGGGAATTTCTGGCTTCCCTGGACCTTCAGGATGCATATCTTCACATCCCTATCCATCCAGAGAGCAGGCGGTATCTCCGGATTGCCTGCCACAGGGGACTCTTTCAGTTTTCAGCTCTTCCCTTTGGGCTGACTTCAGCTCCTCAGGTCTTCCAGAGGGTGTTGGGTTCCTTGATAGCTGTGCTTCATCAGGACGGGGTCAGGGTGACCCCCTACATGGACGATCTCCTCCTCAAAGCTTCCTCGGCGGAGCTTCTTCACCAGCAACTGCAGAGGTGTATTCACACTCTGACCCGCCATGGCTGGATCCTGAATCTGGACAAGTCGGACTTGGTTCCATCTCAGAGGCTTCTGTTCCTGGGTCTCCTGTTCGACACTCGCCAATGCATGGTGTTTCTGCCGAGGATGTGGCTCATCAGATTCTGGAACTGGACTTAGTGCCGGTAACGAAGTTGACGTCTCTGGTGGGGAAGTTCATTTCCACGATCGAAGCAGTACCATTTACAATGGCTCACTCCAGGGAACTTCAGAGGTTTGTGATCCAGACGTGCAAGAATCATCCAGATCATCAGCATCTGTCAGTCTCTCTACCTCCTCATGTGGAATCGAGTCTGCACTGGTGGTTGGATCTCTCACATCTCCTGAAAGGGAGATCCTTTCAAGTTCCTTGTTGGACCACGATCACAACGGATGCCAGCCTTCGGGGCTGGGGTGCTGTGTTGGGTCGATTCAGTGCTCAGGGGAAATGGGGTCTGGAGGAATCTCTTCTCTCCATCAATGTTCTGGAACTACGTGCCATTCGGCTTGCCCTGAGACACTGGGAATCTCAACTGACCGGTCGTCCGATCAGAGTGGAATCCGACAACGCCACTGCGGTGGCTTACATCAACAGGTAAGGCGGCACAAGAAGCGGCACCGCCTGGTTGGAGGTCAAGGATATTTTGTCTTGGGCAGAAGATCACGTGCCTGTCATCTCTGCAGTTCATATTCCAGGCGTGGACAACGTCATGGCGGACTTCCTCAGTCGTCATACCGTCGACAGCGGAGAATGGGCTCTTCATCCAGAGGTGTTTCACTTGCTCTCCCAGAGGTGGGGGATGCCGGAGGTGGACCTGATGGCCTCCAGACACAACAGGAAGGTTCCGGTGTTTTGCTCCCGGCGGAGGGACTCCCTTGCTCTGGCAGTGGATGCCTTATCGATTCCTTGGGATTTTTCTCTGGCTTACATCTTTCCTCCTCTTCCTCTATTGATCAGAGTCATCCAGAAACTGAAGCAGGAGCGTTGTCCTGTTATCCTGATCGCTCCAAACTGGCCTCGCCAGTCCTGGTATCCGGAGTTGATGGCCATGTCAGTGGCGGATCCGTTCCCACTTCCTGCCCGTCCGGACCTACTTCTTCAGGGGTATCTGTGGACGGAGGATGTTCACTCTCTCCATTTGATGGCATGGCGGTTGAATCCTCGATTCTAGCAAAGAAAGGATTTTCTCCTTCTGTGGTGTCGACTATGCTCAGTGCTCGTAAGCCTGTGTCCTCCAAGATCTATCATCGCATATGGTCAACCTTCGTTGCATGGTGCTCTGATAAGAAATTATCCCTTGATTTTCATCTTCCCACTGTCCTGGCCTTCTTGCTGGACGGTGTTGATAAGGGGCTCAGTCTGAGTTCCCTCAAAGTTCAGACTTCTGCCTTGTCTGTGTTTTTCCAGGAAAGGATTGCTATCCTTCCTGATGTGAAAGTTTTCTTCCAAGGTGTGACTCATGTTCGGCCTGCCTTCAAGAGTCCTGCTCCCCAGTGGGACCTCAATTTGGTGCTGGGAGTTCTCCAGCGACCCCCGTTTGAATCCTTGGCTTCCATTCCATTACGTCTCTTGACTTGGAAGATGGCCTTCCTTTTGGCTATTGTTTCAGTTCGCCGGGTAGCAGAGTTACAAGCTCTGTCTTGTAAACCTCCTTACCTGGTGTTCCACAAGGATAAGGCTGTGCTTCGCACTACCAAGGAGTTCTTACCCAAGGTTGTGTCCGAGTTTCACATCAATCAGGAGATTGTGGTTCCCTCTTTCTGCCCTAATCCTTCATCTGACAAGGATCGAGATCTCCATTTGTTGGATGTGGTGCGTTGCCTCAAGTTTTATGTTCATCGCACCGAGTCTATCAGGAAGTCTGACGCTCTATTCGTCATTCCTGAGGGGCCTAGGGCAGGGTGACCGGCTTCCAAAGTTACCATTGCCTCTTGGATTAAGGCTACTATCCGTGAAGCCTATAAGTTGCGGAATAAGCACGTTCCCTTCCGGGTGACTGCCCATTCCACCAGATCTATTGGGGCCTCTTGGGCCTACAAGAATCAGGCTTCTGCTGATCAACTGTGCAGAGCGGCCACTTGGTCCTCTGTGCACACTTTTTCTAAGCACTATCGAGTTGATGTACTTTCTTCGGCTGATGCCAGTTTTGGAAGGAAGGTCCTGGAGGCAGTTTTGCCTGTGTAGGTCTTCCGCTCTGTGATCCTTAGTGCTTCCTTACTGTTGAGCCCAGTTGGCTCTAGTTCCGTGTGCTGTGTTAGTTCAGGGGTTGTTCCCTTGGTTGGTGTCCGTTGACACTTACAGTTTGGGCTATGTAATTAACTGGTTCATAGCAGTTTTAATGACTTGGGCCTTGTACTGGTCCTTGCCTTATTTCCCACCTCTGGATCAGCTCAATGTTTGTACATCCCAGAAGTACCAGTGACCTGTATTGGACGACAGTGAAAATAGGATTTTAGTCTTACCTGTTAAATCCTTTTCACTTAGTCCATACAGGTCACTGGTCTCCCACCCTGTCAAGGGACCAGACCTGGCTCTCCTGTGGCATTCAGTGGGAGACCTTTGGGGCATGCTCACAGGAGTCTTTCTTCTTGCTTACCTGGGGTCAGTTTTAGGGTCTCAAATCAATCTAAAGTGGCTCTGGCCAGAAGGTGGCTTAAGTAAGAGGGGAGGCTCCGCCCCTTGCAAATTATTTGCATAGTTGTTCCTGCCTATTAAAGGGGCGAATCGCCTCCCAGAAGTACCAGTGACCTGTATGGACTAAGTGAAAAGGATTTAACAGGTAAGACTAAAATCCTATTTTCGTGGGCCTTCCTCCGATTGGCTGCCTGTTTTGCAGTCCCCACTTTACTTTTCTCATGCTCAGCCTACACAGAGGCAGATTCTCTCATTGTTATCCTTCTCCAGATTAACCCTTCTCCTTGCCAGATAAGTACTTTCTGGCGTTCTCTTGGGTGAACTATTAGTCTTGGAATAAAAAGGCAAGGAGCGCCAATAGTGTAATTCACACAGATTGATAGGAGTACATAAGATGTAATATACTCACATTCTCCAGTTGTCAGAACCTTGATATCAAGAATTCCAACTCCCAAACATATGGAAAATTTAACCTGTTCCCGTTCGGGTGCAGACAGCAGTGCTTGATCCAATTAGGACAGGTGGAGGCTTCAAAATGTAGTCAGCAAAATTTGATTAAGATCATAAAATATTAAAATAAATCAAAGGCTTAACGTTTATTCGTTTCGCGGTTATAAGGACCACTTTATCAAAGCTTGCCAGCTTTGTCAGTTGGCTTGTAAACTTTGAGAAAGCGTTCCTTATAACCGCGAAACGCGTAAACGTTAAGCCTATGATTTATGTTAATATTTTATGATTTTAATCAAATTTTTTGGACTACATTTTGAAGCCTCCGTCTGTCCTAATTGGATCAAGCACTGCTGTCTGCACCCGAACGGGAACGGGTTAAATTTTTCATATGCTTTGGAGGATTCTTGATATCAAGGTTCTGACAACTGGAGAATGTGAGTATATTACATCTTATGTACTTCTATCAATCTGTGTGAATTACCCTATTGGCGCTCCTTGCGATTTTGTTTCTTTTGAGTATTTGTCATCGCTTGGGAGAGCGAGGTTTGTGATGGAGCAGCCGAAGGAAGACTGGTTCTCTTGACACTGAATCTGTGTTCTGCGTAGACCTTCAAAAGCGTGTTGTGGTTGGATTTGGACGTAGGTCTTCTCCAGCTCACTATTTTTGTGAGTAAGCACCTTAGGGTGAATGGTGGAGGAATTGTCTATTGAAGTTCGATACACACAAGGGGTGCCCCTTTTGTTTTCTCCCTTTTTTTTGCACTATTTGTCTTGGAAACTGTCACTCGTTTTTTTTTTTTTTATACTAGTTTTAGACACTACTCCTGTCAGGATGTCGGATTCTAAGGGTCATGGGGATAAACCTGTGACTATGGACTCGCGGACATCACTGACCCACCCTTGCTTACTGTTCCTTATGTCAAGCCGGGTTCCCTAGAGAGTATTCTGGATCTCTCTGCCCCTCCTATGCTGTGGCACCTACTACTCCACTGGGCACCTCCAGCATTTAACAAGAGTCTCTTCCTCCAGGGGGGTTCATCAGTCCTGGAAGCCCCTCCCACTACCTTCAAGTATGTGTCCCTCAGATCTCAGATTGTGCCTGCACTCATAGTGGCCTCCCTCTGTGGAGGAAATTTCAGGAGGATGAGAAAGGGGAATATGAGGATAGGGATTCTTCCCACTCCTATAGATATTCTTATGAGGCAAACCTTCTCCACTGAGGGACTTGTTAGGGCTGCTTTGGAGACTCTTCAGGTCCCTGACACTTCTGAAGCATAGGAAATCCTCATCTGTATTTCCACCTATGCCACTTCTGGATGAGTGGAAGACCCCTCATAAGAGATTTTCTAGACAGTACCCATTTTCTGAGGTAGCTATGGTGCAGTGGGCCTCTCTTCCTACTGTGGAACCCCCACTCTCCAGGCTAGCCAAGTCTACTGTAGGCTGCAGCAGGACTGAAGGATGTGGTGGATAACAAACTTTATTCTATCTTCAGGGCTAATTTTGCAGCCACTGGAGCTGTTTTGAGGCCTATTTTTGCCTCTTACTGGTTAATAGGGCTGTTGCTGTGTGGGGTGAACAGATGGTGGAAGCTGTCCTTGCTGATGCTTCCAAGGAGGACCTGTTGGTCTTTTTAGCCAACATGAAGGAGGTCAACACTTATGTTTCTGATGTTTATTTTGAGACAATCAGATTGTATGCTAAAGCCTCGGCCTTCTCTGTTGTGTGATGCACTTTGTGCTTAAGATTTGGTCTGTGGATCAATCTTCCAAGAAGTCACTGGTTTCCTTACCCTTTTAGGGCATGTCTCTGTTTGGACCTGAGCTGAAGCAGATTATCAGCAATGCTACTGGGGGCAAGGGCACTTTGTTACCGCAGATGCCCACCAAACGTCCAGCTGTGGTGAGGAAACTGCAAACATCACAGGCCTCCCACTTTTATTGCCACTATCCCTGATTTCAAGGTGTTCCTTCAAGGGGTCACTCATGCTTTTCCTGCTTTCAAGGCCCCCACTCCTCCTTGGGACCCAAATTTGGTTTTGTGTGTTCTGCAGAGGCCTCCTTTTGAACCCCTTGCTTACCATCCCTATGCATCAATTGTCTCAGTACGTGTAGTTGCAGAGTTGAAGGCCTCGTCTTGCTGCTTTTTTACTGTTTTTTTCACAAGGCTAAGGCAGTTCTTTGAACTTCTCAGGAATTTCTTCCCAAGGTAGTTCCTGAGTTCCACATTAATCAGGAGATGATTGTACCTTCCTTCTGTCCTGATCCTAAATCTGACAAGGAGAGGGATCTCCACTTGCTGGATGTGGCGTGGTACCTTAAGTTTTATGTGCACTGCACTGAGTCTTTTTCCGTAAGACAGATTCCCTGCTTGTCATTTCTGAGAGTCCTAGGACTGGTCATGCTGCTTCAAAGGTCACCGTGACCTCTTGGATCAAGTCTACTGTTTAAGAAGAAAACTGTTCCCTTCAAACTGTTCCCTTCAAAGTCACAGAGCATTCCTCTAGGTCTGTAGGGGCCTCCTGGGCCTATAAAATCAGGCCTCAGCTGAACAGTTGTGCAAGACAGCAACTTGGTCCTCCTTGCATAGCTTTCAAAGCACTATCGTGTGGATGTCCAAGCTTCGGATGAAGCCAGCTTTGGCCAGCAGGTCCTTCAGATGGTTTTACCTGTCTTTTCCTTGGGTCTTATTGTTGTCCACCTGTTCTTTTGAGCCCCCCATGGCTCTTGTTGTGTGTTGTGCAAGTTTTAGTGTCTGTTGACACTTGGTTTTGTTTGGGCTCTTCTGGATAGTCCTAGGGAACTCCGGTATTGTGGGGACAGTCATGAGGTCCTTTCTCCTTCTTCCCACCTCTGGAAGCCTACTGTTAGTATATGCCCATGGCACCTGTGTTCCATATTGGATGACAGAGAAAATAGGATTTTAGTCTTACCTGTTAAAACCTTTTCTCTTAGTCCATATGGAGCACAGATCTCCCACCCAGAGAAAGGGATCTCTGTTGGTCTTGCCTGTCTGACTGTGGGAGTCCTTGCGTAGGGTCATTATTCTCACAGGAGCTTCCTGTTGGTGTGGTTTTATCACATCATAACTGAAGACTGGGCAAGGGCTTTTTGAGAATGTGTTCTGCCCTCCCAAGGAGGAACTCTATACCATGGTACCTGTGTTCCATATGGACTAAGGGAAATTGATTTAACAGGTAGGACTAAAATCCTATTATTTAATTAGGGGAAGGAACAAACCTAAACTAATCCATTGGAAATGGAAGCACTCGAGGGCCAGAGTAAAGCAATGCATTGCAAACCCATCTGGTCCTCAATGGGTTAGGGAACAAATTTTAAATATCAGGCTTCCACCTAACCCACAGGGGAAGACAACCATTGGCCAAATGTTGCCTACACCTGATTCAGAGCTATCAAAAATGTCTGCATTTATGTTTTACAATTTTAAAAAGTAATTGTCTTTAAATCTTTGGCGTGACGGCAGATTCCATAACCACTGGTTCTGCAACATGTTACCCAGTTCTAGTTAAAATCAAATTATGTTTTGCAACTTGGGACACTGGGTTTCTTTTGCATGTAATAATTACCACCTTACTATATTTGTTACAGAAACCGTGACGGACATGTGCAGTTCTGGACATCCCCGCGGGTCCTATCCTCACTTCGGCACTTATGTCGCAAGGCACTACGCTGCTTTCTTACCACTTATCAAGTCCTTGCTCTGCCTATTCCTGGAAAAATGAAGGATTTTCTTACTTACAGGACTTAATTTTTAGACTCCTTGGAATGGAATGAGGAGTGCTAACACGGGACCTCTACACAGACTTCTGTCCACACTTGAAATTATCTGATCATACTCCATCGTCAGAAGCTCCAGAAATCACAAGTAAACCTCACTCAAAATATCTAGTGTTATATTTAAATAGAGACTGCTTATCAGTAATATCTACATCTTCCTAAATGGCAGAAGACCTATAAGGACAGAAAAGCAACAATAATTACTATTGTTTTTGTAATTTCAGCCAAAATAATATAAAAAAAAAAGGCTTGTTCTGTTTAATTGTACTGTATCACTTTACTCTGCTGTCCTTAATGTCACAGGTTTGAGTATATTTGCAGTAAAAAGGACAATCTGTCCTTATTGCAATAGTATGAGGCTACTAAATGTACCTGCTTCAAACTGAAGGGGTCATCATTTGTTCATAAAATATATGTACACTTTGTGGTAGCAAATAGTCAGTAACGAAACAGGTATGATGCAGTGAGCTGTGTTGTGAGGTTTTTTGATCATTACATGTTCCTATGCAAAATGACTAATTTGCATAACACATCCTTCAAAATCTTTGCTCAGAAAATTTTTACTATGCAAATATTTTCTGATGCCAAGATTTTTTGGTTTTGTTTTTTTTTTTTCCTCCTCTCTTGCTATAGTTGTATAAGGGAAAAGACTTCCACAAATGTAAGAAACAAATTATTTCAGTACTGTGCTTTAACCCTTTGAGACAGAGGTATCTTTTTGGCACTCAAAGTGTTAACACATAGCTGAAGGTGTGGTACTCAGGAAGAACTGGAAGAATTCTTGAGTAAGTTTGCTCTACCACAGGGGACAAATCCATATTGATTTAGACTGGGCTTCTAACTCCTTGAATGCTATAGATGTCTTTAACATGTTGCATTAAAATACAAATGGATTTATATTTGTCCCGTCTGCTGCAGTTGATTTGCTCCAGTTCTACTTAGTACCTCTGCCTCATTGTTTTCTTGGCCAGTGCAATGGCCACACTCAGAATCCAGGATGTTCTCCATTGTTATGGAGGCACCTGCCATTACATGTTGCTCACCACTTGATATATGGATTGATTTTTCCACTTGCTGTTGCAAGCACTTTTGTGTTTTTTTTATTTTTTTTTTATTTTTTTTTTTGTTTCAAGGGAGGGGATACTTCTAGCAGTGCTTTTGGAAATCTAAAAAAAAAAAAAAAAAATCCTTGGATGCCAGACAGTACATTTGAAATATTTGGCATTCAAGAGGTTAACCTAGTAGCACTTCATAACCAGTATAGACACACATTGTATATAGAACGTGAGGTGCTAAAACATCCCCATCTAAGCCTTGTGGCTTAAATAAAAGGGTTGAATTCCTATACTGAACTATCCAGTGTGTTTTATGAATTCGGCTTCAGAAATCTAACCAAGAATAGTTTGACTAATGAATTGGCTGTATTACTAATCACCTTGAAATGACACCCTTTTAAACAGCCAGATATGCCCTTAGCTAGGGCCTTACTCTGTGCTTACTCATGGGAACTTCTCAACTCCTCATAAAATCCCCATGCTAGCGAATCTGTCACCCACCAGTGGACTTCTGTGTGAGGGGAGAAGTTCCCCTGAGTGCCAAGTACTATGCCGTTGTCAAGCAGCTGTGTAGATCTGCACAGAAAACTGAATTATGAGCTATGGGAACTCCCACAACTCCCAAAGGTGAGCCAGGAGTTTTAGAGGGTGTTTTACTGACCCTTTAAGACCCCCAGTTTTTTTTTTTTTTTTCCTAAAGCACTGAAAATATATAAGGCTAAGCATTCCAAATTCCCTTTAATGTGAATTAATATTGTTTCACCACCAAAGCTGTCTACTGCAGTAAGAAGCAAAATAAATGACAAAAAGTTCAACAAATGCAAATGATTGTAGCTGTGTCTCTCAGAAAATTATGATCTGTTCCCATGTGTAGTCAATCCTGGTCTTCAAGAGCTACCAACAGTGCATGTTTTCAGGATCACGCTGCTTCAATACAGGTGAATCCATTAAACAAATAAACCGCTGACTGAGACACACGTACTAAAACAGAGATGTTGTACAAATATGCACTGGTGGTAGCTATAGTGGTGCAGAGTTGGCCACCCCTGATTTATTCTATGTAACTTGTTGCTGCAACAAAGTCATCCTTGGAACTTGGGTAATCAGAATGAATAATATGTCATTTACAGGATAACTTAAAATGAGGTAGGATCCCCATTACTCAAAGAAATTTGTCTAAAGCTGATACCCTGTATATGCCCAAGTTACATTAATGACTGATGAATTTAAAGTGGACCAGTCATACTTAGAAAACTTTGCTTTTTTTTATAAGGGTATTAAAATCTGCTTATGTTGTATTAGTCATGTTTTTTTCTTTCCAAATTAACCTTTGTCTTTATGGCATTTCTGTTCAAGTCTAAATATGTTGCTAAGAGTGTGAGGGGCTTCTCTAACTTAAAGGGATAGTAATGTTTCACAATAAAAACAGCTCCAATTAATCTTTATAGTATTTGGGCCATGGAGATTGTCATTTCAATATTGTACTAGTTGTAGTTCAAGAATAATTGAATGATATAGTATCCCCCTCCCTCCCTTTTACTGATGTAACACTGCTCACTTCAGAGCAGCAAGACTGTCCAGTTGGGTCTCAGCAAGGGACAGTCTTCAGTGAGAAGATTGTCCCATGCTGTGAGCTGTTTGGTCAAGTAACCAGATCCCACATCTGAGGGGAAGTGGCTCACACTAACATTCTCCATGACCCAAATAGTATGAAGATTAATTGAAGCTGCTGTTCCTGTGAAACATTACTATACATTTAACATAGTTTATGTATATGCAGTGATCTTTGAAAGACTGCTTTTAATTCACACTAGATATAAATTTAAAGGGAGAGTAATGGATATTTTAAAGTATATTTAATATTGTAGATAGTAAAAAATAAAGTAATTGAGGACAGTCTCATGGTTTGAGAGATATACAATTACAAAGTCCTCCCCTCCCCTGGTTTGCAGGCACACTTTGTAGACCGTTCAAATTAAGTATTTATTTCTATATCGCGCTACTTTGGCTCTGCTGAAGAGCCACAGGACAATCTCGGGACCAGGATCTCCTGCTGTAAGCTAGAGCCTGATGTCAGTGAAAGGGGAGTGAAGGGGAAACTTTGTAACCGTATATCTCTCAAACCATAGAGGTTTGAGAGATCAGACTGGCCTCAATTACTTTATTTTTTTACTATTTACAATATTAAATATACTTTAAAAGATCAATTACTATCCCTTTATGTATATCGTTTATAACTGCCTGTTATGATGGACACTTGCTTAGATAAATTAATAGCTCATCAAATTGGGCACTAGGGTATATGTAAAAATAGCAAATGTGGATCACTTTTGGGACAAAAACAAATTACTGCTGATTATAAGGTGGACTTTCAACACATTGAATGCTAGATTTTCACAGCATTACACTGGAGAAATGGTATAAGCCATTTAAATTAATGATTTATTGTGTAGTTAATGCGCTCCAGAATTTCCCCTCCTTTAACCCCTTAACGACCCTTGACGGTCATAGTACGTCAAGGGTCGATTTGACTAAACGACCGATGACGTACTATGACTGTCATCGAATTCCGGGCTCCCCCCGCGGCTGCACGCCGTTCGGTTAGTCCGGAATGCAACGGAGCAATAAAAAAAAAAGTGCTCCGTTGTCATTCAGTCGCGTCCATGCGCTGATTCCCCGGTCGTTAAGGGGTTAAACATATACACCACTTATTATAGATGTGTTCCCCCTTTCCATGGTTTCTAACTCCAGTACCTGGGCTCTTCCCAGTAGCTTAGATGTACATATAAATGTCATAATCTTAAATGTAATCCCTTCATGATCGGTGACATGCCAGGCCCATCACACATTTCCATCCTATAAAGGGGATCTATCACCCCAGTACAAATATTTGTTAGACTTTAGATTACCTAGCCAGCTCTATACCCGCAGTCTGTAACTCTACCTCTGCTCTCCCCTCTAGCCAGCCTCCTCCAATGACTGAGGCTTCTGTCTGTAGCCTAAGGACTAGTGGTCCCATGGTGTGTGGTCCTTTAAGGACCAGATAGAAAAGTTGACTGATCACGCCGAACGGGGGACTGAAAGAGATCACTCCGGTTTTGGAGCGATCAATTTCAGTCTATGCAGGAGCGATGTGAGTAAAAAGTATGCGACGTGCCAGGACCGTCACTGTCCTTAAGTGCCGGACAGTCCTGGTACGTCAGTGGATGTGAACGGGTTAAACAAACATTAATGTGTTATTACTGTGATGCAATGTGAAACACATATATACACACTACGTATTCTCTCCCTGCTCTCCCTCTTTAGGAGATAGACTAAGAGACGTAGGGTTTTTACCTCAGACAGACAGTACCCCTTAAAGGGATAGTATTACTTCAAAATTACTATCCCTCATATTGTAGCCCTTAATAAACTGAGTTAAATGACACCAGCGGCATCTCTCAAACCTTTATGGTTTAAGAGATAGCCGCTTTCAAAGTTTCAGCTCCCCTGCTCTCAGCGTTCTGCTGCCAGCAGGGGAATCCGGGCCCGGGACAGGCGGAGGCTCTTAACCCCTTAGTGATGGCCGCGTGCAGACGCGGCCGTCACTTAACGTCCGTCTAACTTTTTTTTTTTTTCTAAAAGAATCCGGCGTCCCCGAACGGCGTGCAGCCGCGCGGGGAGCCGGATTTCCGGGACGTACATGTACGTCCTCTGTCACTAAGTGACAGCCACACAGGACGTACATGTACGTCCTGTGTCGCGAAGGGGTTAAACAGACCCAATATCTCATTATGGAAGGAAAAATGATTCACTGAAACAGTCTTCTATGTGTGCTTGGTTTCAGTGAATCATTTTTCCTTCCATAACGAGATATCGGCTCTGCTGAAGAGCCTTCTCTTGATTCAGAGACTGGATTCCCCTGCTGGCAGCAGAACACTGACAGCAGGGGAGAGGAAACTTTGAAAGCGGCTATCTCTTAAACCATAAAGGTTTGAGAGATGCCGCTGGTGTCATTTAACTCAGTTTATTAAGGGCTACAATATGAGGGATAGTAATTTTGAAGTAATACTATCCCTTTAAGTAGTTTTTTTCTTTAGTAAAATGAAATGGTGGGTTAACCATATAAATGTGGTAGCAAAATAAAGCACTACTTATGCTTAACCCTTAACAACCAGAATTCCATGACAAGCCAGGACCGTCTTTGGTCCTTAAGAGCCTTAACCCTTTGAGTTCCAGAGGAATAAGCAACACGTTGCGTGCATTAAAGTCCTGGCATGTCTTGGGTCATTAAGGGCTTGAAAAGTGTATATAATTTGTCAGTGGACTAGATGAATTAGAGGGAGCAATATGGTTGAACAAAGGCATACTAAACAGTTCTCTTGTCCTCTAGTGTCAAAAAGTCCTTGTTAAAGGGCAAGTAACATGAAAAAAAAACCAAACAAAAAAAAACTATGCCCCAAGCTTGTCAAAACTGCCAGCTTGTATCCTCATTGCTATTGGATGCATAGGTGAGGTTTGATTTCACAATGGTAAATAAGAACAATCTGCATCTTCAGCACCCCCAGCAGTGTCTCAGTGTATACCTGTAGTATGATTTTTTTTCTTTGTGTGAACTCGGGGGTGAGTACAGGTTTCTGAACCCCTTAAGGAGCAGCCGTGCAGCAGGTGCTTAAGGACTGCGTGTCATTTTTTAATTTTTTTTTTTCCGTTTGAATGGAATCAGGGCTCCCGGAACAGCGTGCAGGCGCAAGGGGACTCCTCAATTCCATGACATTCATATACGGCATAGGTCCTTAAGTTTTCCCCTGATGTATATGTACATCATGGGTAGAGGCAGTCACACATATGAATAGATTGGTATTCCACTTTAGGAAACAGACATATGTCACAAACTCCTCCCAGAGAAGGTTTTCTAAGAAGACAACAGCTGGAAGAGTCTATAGTCATTTATAAAGCACATCCGCTCTCTTGACAAGATAACAAAGATTAATTTTAGAAAACCAGCCGTGCACAATTTATTGTGGTCATTAAGATTTCCCACACAGATGTGTTGCTAGGCAACAAATAATGAAAACGACACTACCCATAATCCCATGGGCTTTTCTGGCTCTCTGCGCCACAATTTTTGGGTCTTTCTGCCTGCTTTAAAGTGGGGGTAACGTTAATTACCATTATACACTTTTCTCTGGACATGTCATATGATATGGGGCAAAACAAAACCAAGTTTTCAGGGGTCTGATCTCTCTCTCTCTCTCTCTCTCTCGTGTGTGGCTGGGTTTTCAAAGGAAATTTCTGGGTCTCTTTGCTCTCCCCAGGAACCATCTAAAACTGACCAAGAGCCTGCATAGGTTGAAACCCCTACAACCACAGTGGCAGCGATTCCATTTAGTGGATTCTCCTTTCCTCGAAACCCTTACCCACCCACCCACCATTAAACAGGTTCAACCTGGTTTTAAGGGGAATTCTAAAGTTATTGAAGCATCTTCTGAGGAAGAATTGGACACAGGCCGAGGATATGGACTCTCTTCTTTGGAGATTTGGATTAGGCTGACCTGGTCTCTGCTGTTGAGGGACTCATCCGAGCGGTGTGGAAGACACTTAAGGTCCCTGATGGAGGGGGGATTTTCTTATTCAGATATTTTCCAGAGGCACAAGACTCCCCCCACCCCTGATCAAATTCTTATGGGAAAACTCCTGATAAGAAGTTTTTCCTTAATTAATGTGTTTCATGGCTAAGGAACTAGCACAGTAGGATTCACCATTAGAGGTTGGCCCCCTTTTTTCACATCTGGCTAAAACACAGCCCTTCCATTTGCATATGCTGTGGCACTGAAGGAACAGACTGATTTAGTATCTTCATTCTCAAATTTGCAGCTAGTGAGGTGGTGCCGAGGCTTACTTTTGCATCCGCATGGATCAACAGAGCCATTGTTGTGTGAGGAAAGCTGCTTTTTGACAGTGTCTTGATGCTCCTAGAGAGGACATGCTTATCATGCTAGTTAATATTGTTGAAACTAACATCTGTATTACTGAAGCCCTCGTTTGATGCGGCTAGGTTCTTGGGCAAATCCTCAGCCTTCTCTACTGCTGCACACAGCACCCTGCGCAGACCAATCTTCAAAGAAGCCAATGGTTTCCTTGCTATTTCAGGGCAAGACCTTATTTGGCTCTGACCTGAAGCAGATCATTATTGATGCCACTGTCAGACCACCCTTTTGTCTCAAATTTCGACACAACAGCCCTTTCTGGCAAGGACGGTGTGTGGATTTCATTCCCCCTACCAATCCAGGGTACAGATGATGCAAATCCCTCAGATGTCCAAGGCACTCTGCCACAAAGCCCAGAGTTGGCAGGACAATAAATCTTCTGCAAAGTGTAAGCCTGACACGCCAACCTCTGCCCGTCTCTTGGAATTTTTGTCTGTTTCCTGAGAGAGTTGTCTCTGCCTTTTTCAAGTTGCCTGGACCTACTCAGTAATGGATCAGCAGGTGTAGTGGGTGATATTGGAAAGGTCCCATCCTCATCACTTTTTTGTGAAAGGCTCTGTGCTTCCAGAGCAAGCTCTTCTTTTTACAGAAGCAGTCTTCTCTCTGCTAGATACTTCCTCCTACTGGTCCCAGCCCAAGAGCTCGATCACTTTTCAGGTTATTCCATCCTTTTTGTAGTTCCCAAAAAGGATAATGGCTGCTGGCTCATTCTAGAACTGAAATGTCGCAACCAGTATATGGCTGCTAAGTGCTTCAAGATGGAATCTTTGCTCTCTATCGCCTCAGTAATGTGGCCATGAGAGTTTATGGTCTCTCAGGAGCTTTAGGATGCCTACCTGCATATTCACCCAAAACACCAACACTTCCTGCATTTTGCATGCAGTAACTACCAATTCACTACATTGCCCTTTGGCCTGACTTCAGTTCCAGAATTTTTACAAAGATCATAGCACCCCTGGTTGCATAGATCCATGCTCAAGTCATTTCTCTGACCTTATGTTCCAGCATTATAGTGCATCACATTTGGTTCCTCAACATAAAGAAGTCTTCTCCTATCCCATCCCAGGTTCTTGTCTTTTGGGGGATGAAGCTTGACACCTGGTATACCAGATGGAGGAAAAGATCCAGCTCCTGTCCTAGGATGACATGCGAGTCCTGGGTTGTCTGGTGTCTGCACTGGAAGAAGTCCCCTCTCCCTGCAAGATGACTTCTTTTGTGGCTTCATCTTCCCCAGCTGACACAAGGGTGCCCCCCCCATTGTGATTCCAGAGTGGAACCTTGACATGACAAATTCAAGTCTGAGAGGATGGGGCACAACCCTGGGGCCCAGGGCAGGTGGACAAGGGAGGTGTCTCTCAAAGGCATAGCATAGGATTTGGTCCATCTTCCAGCAGTGGTGAGCTGAAAAGAATGTCTTTTCAGACCTTAGATCTACCCAAGTCCTGGCCTTTCTTCAAGATGGCGTCTCAAAGAGCTCCGTTAAAGAACAGATCGTGGCTCATTTTTGTCCTCTCCCAAAGGCATATTGCTATTCTTCTGTACATCAAAACAGAAGTCAGAGATGCTCAGCTAGGCTCATGAGCTTGCAATGGTATACAAAAGCTCAATGGGACTGTGTCCTCGCGCCCAGGGTGCAATCTCTGTTAGCTCACAAATGCCATACACAGAGAAGAAATATTCTGAAGCATATCATACAGGTCCTGCCAAAATGACAGTCCAGCCACGAAATACCAGACAATTCTTCAGATGTGGACCCCTTGCTCACAAGTGCCGAGATGGATCAGCTGCACCTCACCAACGAGGCTGAAATGTACGTCTGGGGTTAGCTGCTTCCCTTCTTCAGAGAAGAATGGACTGTCATTTTAACGGGACCTGTATGATATGCTTCAGAATATTTCTTCTCTGTGTATGGCATTTGTGAGCTAAACAGATTATACGCTGGGCACAAGGACACAGTCCCAGCGAGCTTTTGCATACCCTTGCAAGCTCATGAGCCTAGCTGACTTCTTCTATCTATATGCAAATTGCTTTTAGGTTTAGTCACCGTAATGGTAATGGGGGAATCCAGACGTGGGCCCCTTGCTCACAAGTGCCAGAGAAGAATTGGCTGGACTGTCATTTTGGCAGGACCTGTATGATATGCTTCAGAATATTTGTGAGTATGGCATTTGTGAGCTAAAAGAGATTGCACCCTGGGTGCGAGCTCACAGTCCCAGTGATCTTTTACATACCTTTGCAAGCTCATGAGCCTAGTTGAACATCTGACTTCTTCTATCTTCTGTACATCAAAACTTTTATTCACGGGGGAGGGGGGCACATCTCTTTCATTTCAGGATCCCATGCCACTGTGGGACCTCAGTTAGACTTGCTACCAATGAGTCTCCTAACATTCTAATCACTTTTTGGCCACTGTCTCTGTTAGGAGTGTGTCTGAGCTGCAATCATCTCTGTCTGGCAAAAGTACCTCTCAAGAGTTCTTACCTAACGTTGTCTCAGATTTTCACATCAGATCACCATTGTGCCCTCTTTTTGTCCTAACCCTTCATCCAAACAAAATAAATATCTCTATTTGTTTGATGTGATGCATTGCCTTATGTATTATGTGCATCACCCACAGCCTTTCTGTAAGGCTAATTCCCTCCAACATCCCTGAGGGCCCCAGTGCTGGTTAGGCAAAATCAAAATTCACCATTGCCTCTTGGATGAAGGCTACAATACACCAAGCGTATGCATTCAGGAAGCGATCTGCTCCTTTTAAGGTAACAGTGCACTCCACCAGATCCTGCTAAACAAGGCTGCAACATGGTCCTCCTTGCACATGTTTACCAAACACTGTGTCATTATCCTAGCCTCAGCTGAGGTCAGCTTTGGCTGGAAGATCCATCAGGCAGTACAGCATGAAGACTTATTTTTTTCCTCTTTCATATCTACTACCAAGTTTTAAGTCATTTGAGCCCTGCTGGGGAAGAGGGAGATTCTCTCCCCTGAGTATCTGTGATGCTTTGGTATGAACGAAAATAGGATTTTAGTGAACTTACAGTTAAATATTTTTCTCTTTAGTCCATATGGAACACGGGATTCCCACACAGAGAATAACCTTCCAGTGTTTCCTTCCCTGACCAGAGAAGTCCTCTTAGGAGCTTCCTTGTCTTGCCCACTTAGGTTCTTTTTCTGTGGTATTCATCACACATGAATCTGGTGGGCAGGAGTTTACCTTGGAGGAAGAGAAAGGGAGTCTCCACCCCAAAGATCCTGTCTTTTTGAAGTGTCTTCCTGGGGGAGGGAGCTTAAAGCAGAAATGCCACCCCTTATAAACTTGCCCCCAAATAATCACCCATCTGGCGACTAGCTGCTCAGTAGTGCTAGTCGCCAGAATTATTACTGCAAATTCCTATTGTGCCTGGGACTGACAGCCAGGAAACAGAGCAGACATCTTTACATAGTGACGCCTGCGCTGTCAGTCCCCTTTAGTACCGGACGGCGCAGGTGCACAGATGTCACTATGCAGAAATGTCTGCACTGTTTCCTGGCTGTCAGCCCCAGGAGCAGTAGGAATTCTCAATAACACGGTAATAATTCTGGGTAATTATTTGAGGGCAAGTTTAGAAGGGGTGTTAGATCCACTTTAACCCCACAGTTCCTGTGTTCCATATGGACCTCTATTCAGTTGTGCTCATTGGCCAAAAATAAACCCAGCTATTTTTTTTTTTTTCCCCAAACACAGTGGGACATTGAATTCCCTGTGCTGTGAAAAGTACTGGTTGGAGAAAAAAGAAACACACAACTGGGGAGCTAAAGTGATCGCCCTTTGGGATCCATTAAAACTAGTTTGAATTTTCCATTCAATTCCATGCGTTAAGCAGCAACATGCGTTAAAGGACCCACTAATTTTGGGCGCAGAGTCCACTACTGCATGTTTCAATCTGCCAAAGAAGGAATTGAAGGGGTGGGAGAACCAGCTACCAGTGAATGTATTGATATGGGGCCTTAAACCCCCATACATCCAAAGTATTCAATAATTGTTACGTTCAAATTAACTCTGATTTCCAGTTAACACCATCACATGAAAATACTTACCTGTACTCCTGATATCCAGTGGGGTCTTCAGCACCCTGACCAGCTAATCAGTCTTGCGTGATCTTCATCTTTTGATCCAAAGAGGTCCCTGAAAAGAATAAAACATATCTTCTCCTCCCCCACCCCCCACAAAAAAAGTATGCATGAAACATAAACTGGCCTAAACCCTTTGTGTGCCGGCGGTGCACGCAGCACAGTGCAGAGCAATGCTTTGCGTACACCACTGGCACTCAAAGGTTTAAATTGCTGTTGGACTGCATACTATATTGCACCAGTCCAAATGTAAAGGCTATAGTGGCAGGCAAAGGGTTAAAGTACACTGCTGTCTGCGGTGGCAGGAAGCCCCCAAGCTACCTATCAGGCCAATGCCGGAGTCCTTCTGTGGAAAAATTAGAATTTTATTTTTTTTTTTTTTTCCCTGCAGGTAACAGTGTACTTTAACTGCCACAATCTTTGTCATTTGGACTGGCAACATATAGTTTACAATCTGACTGCCAGCAACAATTTAATCCTTTGCGATGTGTTGCATACCCCTCCGGCACTCACGGTTCGGGCCAGCATATCTTTCATGCATACTTTTTGGGGGCATATTTAACTTGGATATTTGTTATTCTTTTCAGGGACATCTTTGGAAGAAAGAAGATGGCAGACTGACAGTTGAAGACAAGTAATTGTTATAGCTTTGGTTTATGCATTGTTTAAGTTAACTTTGTTATTGTTTAGGAGAATGACTGAGCTCACGCTCGGTGCTTGACAGTGTTTCAAGCACATACTATTGGCAGTTTTCCTTTGATGTTGCTATTTCTCATGCTATTTAGCATGGGTTTTGACAAGTAAAAACACAACAACCATTTGGCCAACATTCATTGTGTTTGCTGTTGGTAGGGCAATTGAATACAGACATAGAGTGAGTGTGTGTGTGTGTGTGTGTGTGTGTGTGTCGGTCCCTAGGCCTTTTTTGCCCTACCAGCTGTTTTATAATCTACAATTGAACTGAGGCCTTAATAGTAAATTCACTAAGATCATTTAGATGCTGCTGATGTTTGAGGAGCAGTCAAGCTGTATTATTATGATAAATGTTTTTGTAGGCATTTCCCTGTTGCATAAAATGGATACTTCTTGTGCAGAGACTTTTTCTTCAACTACTCAAAGTCCAGATGGGTATGCAATGAATTGCAAAGCAATTTGTTGTACACTACCATTGTTCTTATATGGTTAATCACTGTTAAAGTATAATGACTGGGATCCAGAGGGCATTTTAAATTTAGTCACTGATTTGTATTGAAATTCCTAAAATGAATGGCTTGTACTAGTTTTCTGAATAAGCTATGCTCTTATGTATGTAATCCTTTGAATTGAAAAGGGGGGTTAGTAACTTCTTCTACAATATGTTGCTCAAAGAAAGGGTTACGTGTATTTAAGGTTTTGGTATCACTTGTTCTAAAGAAATTGATAAGCACATACAACAAAAAAAAAAATAAATAAATAAAAAAAAATTGAAATTAAGCTTTTATTTTTATAGGCATCACTTTATAAAAAAAAAAAAAAAAAAAAAAAAAAAAATGCAAAAACTGTTCACCTTCAAAGACACAATACCACCCGCATGTCAGATTGTTTTGTAAATAAATGTTCTGGGGTCAATACATGAGGTGTCTCTCTTGAAATTGAACTAAATGAATTATTTATAGATATATCTATATATGTAAACTTTTGATCACACAGTGCTCAAGTTATAAGCGCTCTTTCAGACTAAGCATCAGCGACAATCATGTCTCGAGTGACTTGGAAGGCAGCAATGAGGGAGCTTAACTGAATTTTCTCATTTGTTCCTGCAGCCAGTCTGTATCTAGGGAAAAAGAAAGAATAGTCGGTCATTTGTCAACACAAAGTCTAAAAGATCAAACTCCAGCTATTAACGCCCCCCCCCCCCCCAACAGAACACGCATTTGAGCATCAAATCAAACGACAAAACACATTGCACTGCTAAACCAGTGAGACCTGGGCCTGCAACACACTCTTCCCACATGAATTTCTAACAGGGTGTGGGCCATATTCTACAAAAAGCATCTATTCTGGGGTAAACCAAGTGCATCAAAGGAAACAACATTCCTGCAGATTTCAAAGAGTATTTTAGTCTTACCTGTTAAATCCTTTTCTTAGTCCATACAGCTTACAGGTAACTCTGGAGAAGGTGACAGCCCCTTTAAGTAGGCAGGAACAATTCTTGGAAAGAATGCAGGGTGGAGCCTCTCTCTCCATTAGCTGGTGACTAGCTATTCCCCTTCCAGTTAGATTTGAGATACTAACCTAGCTAGCTAGAGAGCAAGAAGGAAAAGAGAAAACTCCTGTGACCATGAACCTGAAAGGACTCCTACATCCAGCCACAGGAGAACCAAGCATGGTCCCGTGACAGGGTGGGAGACCTGTAAGCTATACGCACTAAGAGAAAAGGATTTAACAGGTAAAACTAAAATACTATTTTTCTCTGTCGTCCAATATAGCTTGCAGGTAACTCTGGGATGTACCAACATTAAGTTCCCAGTGGTGGGAAATAAGGCAAGGACCAAGAGCCAGTCCCCATGATACCAGAACTCCCATGCCCTAATCAGAGCACAGAATAGCCGAATGGGCACTGAACTGTAACGCAGCACACTGAACAAGAGACAACAGGACTCAACAGGTAAAGAGCTCTAAGACACAGTAAACAAAGTCCTAGACAGGTATAGCTGCCTCCAGGACTTTCCTGCCATAACATCAACACGACAGGGTTTGGAAAAGGTATGCACAGACAACCAAGTGGTCACCTTGCACAGCTGATCAGCAGAAGCCTGATTCTCATAGGCCCAGGAGGGCCCAAAAGACCTAGTGGAATGGGCTGTAATGCGAAAAAGGAGCAGGTTTCTTCCCGAGTTCGTAGGCCTTGCGAATGGTAGACTTGATCCAAGACACAAGTCACCTTGGATGCAGCCTTGCCCGCCCTGGGACGACAAAAAGTGCATCAGTCTGATGGACAGACTCAGTGTGGTACACATAGAACTTAACCCCTTAGTGACTGGCCTCGTGCCCAGCTAACTTTTTTTTTTTTTTTTTTTTTTTTTTTTACAAAATGATTCCAGAGTCCCCGAACGGCGTGCAGACGCGCAGGGACCCGAATTTCCAGGACACACCTGGTATGTCCATTGTCACTAAGTGACACTTTTTGCGGGACGTACCAGGTCCATTGTCGGGAAGGGGTTAAGGCAGTGCACCACATCCGACAAGTAGAGATCCCTCTCCTTGTCAGATTTGGGTTCAATACAAAAGGAAGGCACAACAATCTCCTGATTGATGTGGAACTCAGAGACCACCTTAGGAAGGAATTCCTGAGAGGTATGAAGATCTACCTTATCCTTGTGAAACACCAGGAAAGGCGATTTGCGGGAAAAGGCCTGCAGGTTCAGAGACTCTGCAAACAGAGACAACTGCCAAAAGAAAAACAATTTTCAAGTCAGGAGATGAAGAGGAATGGTAGCCAGGGACTCAAACGGAGGCCGCTGCAAGACTCCCAGAACCAGATTAAGATCCCACTGACAAGTGGGATGCTTAAAGGCAGGGAAAGCATGAGAGACACCTTGAAAGAAAACCTTGACATCCGGGAGAAACGGCAATGTGCCCCTGAAAAAGGACAGAGAGAGAGACGATGTCTGAGCCTTCAAAAAAACTCAGGCCAAGGCCTTTGCTCACACCATCCTGTAAAAACGACAGGACAGTCGACAGATCAAACTCCTGTGAGGACAGATCCCTGTCCACACACCAAGAGTGGAAGATAGACCATAGTGGTAACCACTTCAGGAGAAAATCCTTTCCTCCTCAAGATTAGAGATTCAATCACCAAGCTGTCAAACCCAGACGCTCCACATTCTCCTTCCACAGGTAGCCCTGTAGGAGGAGATCCGGTTTGTGTGGAAGCTGAAACTGTTCGCACGCAGACAGGTCCAGCAACTCCGGAAAACAGTGTTCCCAGGGCCAGTATGGCGCAGCTAGGATGAACGGAGTCCTCTCCATCTGTAGCTTCCTCAGAACCCTGGGGAGCAGGGGAAGAGGAGGAAAAATGTAGGCTAGATGAAACTCCCAAGGAATTGACAGAGCATCCACTGCGTAAGCCAGATGGTCCATCCAGTAAGAGCAGACTATTGGAACCTTCCTGTTGTGTCTGGTGACCATCATGTTGATCCAGGGAAGTCCCCATCTCTGATTGATGAGGTTGAACACCTCCTGGTGAAGCTCCCACTCTCCGTTGTCCACGGTGTGGCAACTGAGAAAGTTTGCTAAAAATTCTTCTAAGCCTGGAATATGTACTGCGAATATGACAGGCACCTGTTTTTCTGCCCAGGTAAAAATAGCCCCAATCTCCAACCAAGCCGCAAGACTTCTGGTGCCGCCTTGCTTGTTGATGTAAGCCATGGATGTGGCGTTGTCTGACTGGACATGAACTGGACAGCCCTTGAGATGAGACAACCAATACCTCAGAGCGTGGAATATCAACCGGAGTTCCAGGACATTGATGGGTAGGAGAAATTCCTCTTACAATCAACGACCCTGGACATTCAGGTGACCTAGGACCACTCCCCAAGCCAGATAGGCTGGCATCCATCATTACCGTGGTCCAAAATGGGATCACAAAGGGCCTTCCTTTCCGCAGGTTGGAGAGACTCAGCTCTAGGGAAGAGAGACACACAGTTTGAAGAGATCTGGATTCCCCTTGCAAACTTGGATTACAAACCTCTGTAGCCCTCTCGTGTCAGACGTAGCAAATGGTACCACCTCCATGGTGGAAATCTGTTTCCCAACCAAAAAGGTCAACTTCTCGGCTTGAATGGACTTGCAAGCCAGAACTGAGGATACCTTGTTGGTGGTCTGTTGAACCATGTCCTCTGTCAGAAAGACCATACACTGCAGAGTGTCGAATAGGAGACCCAGAAGGACCAGTTTCTGCAATGGGATTGGGTGCGACCCGTCCATGTTCAGAACCCAACCATGAAGGGTAAGTGTGTGAATTAAGTCCTGTACCTGCTGTTGGAGACGTTCCCTGGAATTTGTTTGGCCCAGAATTAGACAAGATTTTGTATTATGTTCCGTGTTATATATCTATATATAAAATTGGTGTTATTTGTAATTTTTTTTTTCCCCTTTTTTCATATTACATATACACAAACACATGCAATTATATTTTTAAGCAACAAAGGCTGATTAAAGCTTTTTACTGACAGTTTGAATAAAATAACTTCCAGCTGTTCTCTGGTTTTATTATGAAGGAAAATACCCATCAAGTTTTCTTAAAAACAGGTTTATTGCTCCTTTATACAGAAGTTTTGCCTTTTAATGCTCTGTAACTGGAGTTGGTGTTAAAGGGGTAGTAATACTTAAGATGTAAAAAAAAAATATATACAAATTGTAGGGTTTATGTCCCCGAATAAAACAAGGGTACTTCCACTGCTGAGAGATATTTTATTAAAAAAAATAGCTCAAACTTGAATATTTTCGGTGCAATATCACAGTGGCCTGAAAAGTTAGTGGTGCTGTTGCTACACATCCTATGGAGATTTATGGTCTACAGACCAGAGCAGTCCATATGATGGTGTAGCAACAGCACCACTGTTAATTTTCAGGCCACTGTGATATTGCACCTAAAAGGTTCAAGTTTGAGCGGTTATAATTTTTTAATAAAATATCTTCTAGCAGTGGGAGTATCCTTGTTTTACTCAAGGGGATAAACCCTACAACATATATTTTTTTTTTACATTTTAAGTATTACTTTCCCTTTAATTTACCAACACCTTTAGAAGTCAATACAAAGAACTGGAGGAATATTTGTCAAATAAAGATGTTGTAGCTTTTTTGTGTGTGGCCCAGTAAGTCTTTCATAGATTAAACAGAAAAAAAATTATTTAATGGGAAAATGTTATACATGTAAAATTGTGGTTACTTACTCTATGTCTGCCATCTTTGTTAACAAATGTATTCGAATTGATGGTGGAAAATCCACTGCAAAGGAGAGATGAAAAACATGGTGAAGTTGTTCTTTTGATAGTCTGATCAGTCAGTCCCCTACCACATGGATGAAGTGTATTTGAAGATGTACAGACTTATGTAAAATGTGTGTGTGTGTGTGTGTGTGTTTGTTTTTTTTTGTCCGCCAATCATTATATATATGTAATTTTTATTTATTTATTATTTTTTTAAATTTGCGTCCACAGTAAATTCTAGGTAACACTTTATAACTTGCTTACACGTACACTACCGCCACCTAACAGTATCCCTTTAAGGTAAGTGTCATTATCACCTAAAAACAAAAAACTTTGGCGATTATGAAAGAGCTTTCAAAATCGCCTAAATATTGTATTATATTTTTATTCTAACTACAGCATGTCATGCAGGTACTTTGGTCATAGCCCTACACTGACTCCACCACACTTTAGTACTGAAAGGATTAAGTGTCAGTGAGAAGAAGATGTAAGTAATGCTAAGACCAGAAGTGCCTGCATGCCTCAATTGTCGTAATCTAGAACTAGTTTTTCCCAAATAAGAAAGGTCTGGTGGTCCTGAAGGCTTGTTCAAAGTCACCAGTTCTTAGGTGATAATGCCCCTTTAATCCAAGCAGGAAATCACTTCTGTTGATTAAAACAAATAAGTATTGGATATCATGTTTGAGGAGTCAGACATGATTGATTGCTGCAAGGCTCTGTAACTTCACCCCCTAAATATTTCCTTCCTAAGACTTTCACTAGGAGGAGTTTTCAGAAAATATTCAGGTCTACCTCCTTGGACACAATATAAAGTAAGAATTAAAGATTCATTTTGGCAAGTTTGTGTTCCCTTAAGTGGCAGTTTAGCCTTGTGATTAAGAATAACCAAACCTACCTACAATGGTTTAATTAGTCAGAGCCCTGTGCAAAGGTTTTTTTGGGACCTCACTAATAAAATAAATAAATAAATACATTTTCCAGCAGGTATACCTAGAACCCAGTGGGCCCAGTCACAACCGCACCCCATAGTTATATCCCTGCCTACACAACAGAAGATTTTTTTTTTTTTTTTTTTTAAACCAGAAAATATTTCTTGATTTCTCATCACTTCCCTCTGAATGTTATCAGCCGTTTAAATTAAAAACTGTACATGAATGATAGTCAAAGCGCACTTCTTCCCACACACATTTTATCCCATATCACCACTATCCACAATGAGAAGTTTGAAGTAAAACAGAGTCTCTTCATGGATTAAGATTTTATTTGAATTTCAGCATTACTAAACACTTTTTCTTGATCCTTCTTTCAATTGTTACAAAGTAATATTGCATATTTTATATTATATATACACTGTCATTTAATGTAAGGAATGAGACCTATAAGAAGAAAAGAACATCTTCCAGGACTAAAACCCTAAGAGGACTCCACTGCCTGGGAAAGCAGCGCAGGAAAGGGTTAATCTCCAGGTGGAAGACCTGTGTTTCATACAGACTAAAGAGAAAAGAATTAACGTGCAAATCCTATTTTCTATTTCATTCAATATGGAACACAGGTACCAGGGAGGGAAAGAAGATAAAGACCTCTCACACATTCTCATGATACCAGAGTTCCCTAGGACTATTCAGGATCTGAATAACCCAAAAAAACAAGTGTCAATGGAGACCGAACTAGCAGAGCACACCAAACAAGAGGTAACAGGGCTAAAATAACTACAGAACAACAAACGGCAGAAAAAGGAAAACAATAGATATGGTAGGATTTAAGGATTCCCCTGCTTAACCCTTTAAAGACCCTTGAGTGTCATAGTACGTCATGGGTAAATCTGACTGAATGACCCATGACGTACTATGACAGTTGTGGAATTCCGGGCTCCCCCCACGGTGGCACGCTGTTCGGGGAGTCTGAAATCGGATTCTTAAAAAGCTCTGTGGTCCTTTAGTGACCGCCGCGTGCCTGCATGGCTGGTCGTTAAGGGGTTAAGCACAGGTGAGGTAAACAAAATGATTGAGACACTGATTAACTCACCTGTGCTTAATCAGGGAAATCCCTAAATTCTGGCCTGTTAGTGGCCAATGAGGATTGAACTTCTAAAGCCCTGAGGTGAGGCATGGTGAGCAATCTGGACTTGAAAATTAAAAGTGTACTGAAGCCTGGCCTAGGATGCATGGTGCATGTTTATTTTCAATGCAGCCTGTGCATAAACAGGTCCTCTAACACTTTCACTGCTGGGTTGCTCAATTTTGCTCACCCTTGAAGGAACATTGGTTATAAGCTAAAGACCTTAGAAAGCAATCGATTCTGCACTCAGAACACCATGGGAACACCTGCTGCAATGCATGCATCACGCTAGTTAAAGGGATAGTAATGTTTTACAATAAAAGCAGCACCAATTTTTTTTAGTATTGTCAGAGCTGCAGTTTAAGACTAAATGAATGATAGATTATCCCCCTCCCACCCCTTTTACCGATGTAACTGCTCATGTCAGGGGGGGGGGGGGGGGGCGCAGCGCAGGGCTTTCCTTATGCTCACAGTAAGTAGAGTGTCCCTTGCTGTGAGCTGTATGGTCCCAGAACCATATTCCACTCTTGAACTACTATAACTCTGACAATATCGAAATAACACTCTCCATGGCCCAAATACTATGGAGATTAATTGGAGCTGCCGTGTTTGTGAAACATTACTATCCCTTTAATAAATAACCCCACACTAAATAGCACACACAAAATAATCAAAGCTTTACAATGTATCATGACTGATGCTGCAACACTAAAAGAAATGTTCCCCACATTTCCAATTGCATTCCTGCGACCTAGAAACACCAAAGAAATTAATAAGCAGGAAATTCCCCAATTACACTGATCATACATTCAGTGGGACAAAACCATGAAATGTTACTCATTGCCAACACTGAAACAAACTAATCCAATGTAGCCATCCACACCACAGGGACCTTTCATCACAGTATCACAATGCTGCACATCCAAGAATGTAGTATACATGATTGAATGCAGTAAATGGCAACAACAATGCTACATTGGGGAAATCACAAAAATTACAAACCCACATGAACAAGCACAGACACACAATAGCATATCACAATTAAGAAAATGGCTGTACTACAGTTGGACACCATTTTTCTCACTCAAAGAAAAATCCTTAAGAGTGTTTAGTGTACTTATGTTTAAATCCTTTTCTCTAAAGTTCATGCAAAACAAAGGAACCATGGGGTCACATTGGGGTAATGCCTCTGAGGCAAGGACTCCCCTCTTCCCTCCAGCTATACCCCCACCTTCTTCCATTTTCAAAGTATTGCAAAGTGAAAAGAAGAAGCAGGAGAGAAAAGGAATGCTCCTGAACAGAGACGCCAAGGGGACTTAAACCACAATTTTTTTCACTGGTGTTGGAGCACTTCGTCCCACATGGACTAAAAGAAAAGAATTTAAAGGTAAGTTCACTAAAATCCTCTCTTCTCTGTCATCTTCTATGCAACACAGAAATCATGGTGATATACCAGAGCTATCCACCAAGATTCCTGGAAGGGGAGGAAAAAAAACAAAAACACTCCACTATACACCTACTCCCCACAGGAGTATCTCGTACAATTTGAACCTCTTGGGTCAGTGGGCACCCAACTTTACACCAAACAGCTGAACAAGAACAGAAACAAACAAGATTCTGAATTATTTAGAAGAAAAGATGATTAGAAAGATCCTTATATAGGCACCACAGCTTGAAGGACCATCCATCCAAAACTGGTCTCAGCCAAAGCTAGGACATTTTCGCAGTAGTGTTTGGTGAAAGTGTGCATAATGACCATGCCTCCTCCTCACACAGCACAATATAGCTTACAGGTAACACTGGGATGTACCCACACAGAGTTTCCCAGTGGTGGGAAATAAGGCAAGGACCAGGTGCTGGTTCCCAAGATACCAGAGCTCATATGGACTAATCAGAACACAGAATAGCTCCAAACAAACCAAGTATCAATGGACAGTGAACTGGAATACAGCACACCAGTAACTAATGAACACATAAGAGCCAACAGGGCCCGATAGTGAAAGACCACTATGACACAGTAAACAAAGTCCTGAGCAGGCGGAACTGCCTCCAGGACTTTCCTTCCAAAGCTAGCTTACGCCGAAGCCAGAACATCAACACGGTAGCGTTAGCAAAGGTGTGCACAGACGACCAAGTGGTCGCCTTGCACAGCTGATCAGCAGAGGCCTGAGTCTTACAGGGCCAGGAGGCCCCAGTGGACCTGGTGGAATGAGCCGTGACACGAAAAGGAGCAGGGTTCTTCCTACGTTTGTAAGCCCTACAAATAGTAGATTTGATCCAAGATGTAAAAGTCACCTGGGATGCAGTCTTACCAGCCCTGGGACCCTCAGGGATGACAAAAAATTTGACTCAGTCTGGCAAACAGACTCCATGCGGTGCACATAGAACTTAAGGCAGCGCACCACATCCAACAAGCAGAGATCCCTCTCGGTCAGATTTAGGGTCAGGACAAAAGGAAGAAACAACAATCACCTGGTTGATGTGGAACCAGAGACAACCTTAGGAAGAAATTCCAGGGAAGTACGAAGAACCGCCTTATACCTGTGAAATACCAGGAAAAGAGGCTTGCAGGACTCCCAGAACCAGATTAAGGACCCACTGAGGCAGGGAAAGCATGAGCGACACCTTGAAGGAAAACCTTGACATCCAGAAGGATGGCAGTGCGCCTCAGAGAGAAAAAAAAAAAAAAAAAAAAAGTACAGATCTGATGTCTAAACATCAAGGAATTTAGGCTAATGCCCAAGTTCACTCCATCATGTAAAAAAAAAAAAAAAAAAAAGACAGGACAGTCGGCAGATCAAACTCACATGAGGACAGATCCCTGACCACACACAGTAGACCAAATCCTGAAGTAAGCATCAGAAGAGACAGGCTGCCGAGCCTGAATCATAGCATCTACCACCACAGGAGAAAATCCTTCCTCCTCAAGAAAGATTATTCAATCGGCAAGCCATCAAACCCAGACGCTCCACGCCCTCCTCCCACAGGCAACCCTGTAGTAGGAGATCCGGTCTGCATGGAAGGCAAAAAGGTTTGCACCAGACAGGTCCAGTAGCTCTGGAAAGCAAGGTTGCCGGGGACAGTACAAAGCAACTAGGAAGACCAGAGTCCTCTCCATCCATATCTTCCTCATCATCCTGGGAATCAGAGCAGGGGAGGAAAAAAAAAAAAAAGTAGACAAGAGCAAACTGTCAGGAAAACGACATGTTACTATGTTAGAACATCCACTGCGAATGCCAGAGGATCCATCCAGCGGGAACATAACATCATAACCTTCCAGTTGCCTCTGGCGGCCATCAAGTCGATCCAGGAAAATCCCCTTTTCTGGAAGATGAAGTCGAACACCTACTAGGGAAGCTCCATTCTCCGTTGTCCACAGTGTGTCATCTTATGAAGTTGGCTAAGACGTTGTCAATGCCTGGAATAGGTACTGCGGAGATGGCAAGGACATGTTCTTCGGTTCAGGTCAAAATAGCCTTGACCACCAACAAAGCTGTGAGACTTCTGGTGCCTCCTTGTTTGGTGATGCAAGCCACAGCTGTGGCGGTGTCTGACTGGACACAAAGTGGGCAGCCCTCAAGATGGGACGGCCAGTGCTACAGAGCTTAGAACATGGCCCCAGAGTTCCGAAACATAGTTGGGTAGGAGACATTCCTCCGCTGACTGTCTACCCTGGACATTCAGGTGACCCAGGACCACTCCCCCAACCGGGTAGGCTGGCATCCATCATCACCGTGGTACAGAATGGAGGCACAAACGGTCTTCCTGACCGCAGGTAGGAGAAACCCAGCCTCCAAGGAAGACCCAGCTCAAGATGAAAGGGAAGAGAGATCAGTAGATTACTCTCTAAAATATAAAGTTATTCCAAATAAAAAAAGGCATAAAACAACATAGACTTTGTATTACTAAAACTGGATTTAATAGTTACTACAAATTAATATACCAATACATGTGCAATACATCCTTTACACACTGCATTGGAGGGGAAAAGTTGAAAGGCATCCCTTTGAAGACCATGCAGAGTTCGTACAGAAACAACTTACAGTATAAGAGTCAGATTTTAATTTAATTTAATTAACATTTTTGAACATTTGCCAATTGATATTCCAAGAAGTGGTCCATAAATTCTTAATACTGAAAAACTTGCAAAGGTACAAACCTTAAAGTTGACCCATTACTTTTGCCTATTAAAAATGAAAGTATTACTGTACTTTTTTCTCTAAGATGCACTGTTTTACTTTTCTTTTCCTTAGAAGATAAACTTAGTTGACCATTTGTATAGTGCGTCTTAAAAGGCCTGAAATTGTACAGTGGCGCTGTTGCTACACGATCCTATGGACAGCTCTGGTCCCGGGACTATAAATCTCCATAGGATGGTGTAGCAACAGCTCCACTGTACAATTTCAATCCACTTTGATATTGCACCTAAAAAATTCAACTTTGAAAATTAATAACTTTTGAATGAAACACCTTTCAGCAGTGGCAGTTCTCTTGTTTACTCAGGGAGATAAACCCTACAACATATTTTTTTTACATTTTAAGTATTACTATCCCTTTAAGTTATGCATGAACAGGAACAATTGCAAAATAATGAAGTCACCACTGTTTAACCATTTGAGTGTCAGAGGTGTGAGCAATGCCACCCACTGGCACTTAAAGGGTTAAACAATTTACTAGTGGGTTCCCTCACTCTCTGTGAAGAACTACTTCTTGGATGTTGGCTTATGAGGTTGCATTGGATGATTTTGGTTAGGAAGTATCAGGGCATCCTCACCCAACTAATTTTCTGTAGACAGGATGCCATGCATCCCTTTATGGGCTAAGAGAAAAGGATTTAATCAGCGAGTAAAAAAAAATTCCCTTTTTATATAACATCATTGAGAGATGCAGGGACCGTAGGGACATCCCAGAGAAGTCCCAAAAATAGTGGGAAGGAATACAAACTAACAATGTCCTCTACAATTTTGCTGCTAAAACTGCATCCAAAGATGCACAAATGTTAACTTTGTGAATGTTTGAACAGATGACCATGTAGCTGCCTTGCATAACTGGTTTACAGTAGCCTGGTTCTTAAAGGCCCATGAAGTATTGATGAACCTTGTAGAATGAACTGTGATCCTGAAAGGTGCTGGAACAGATTTTAGTCTGTATGCCTGTCTAATGGTCTACTTAAGTCATGCAGAAAAAGTTGTCTTAGATGCTGGTCTGCCCTTCTTAGGGCCTTCTGGAATTATCAACTTGGACATATTGTCACAGGTATATAGCCACATCTAATGTATGAAGGAATTCCTCTTTCAAGTTAGACGGGTTAGGACATAATGAAGGTAGAACCAGTTCCTGATTTACATGGAAGGCGGAAGCCACTTTTGGTTGTAACTCTGGAAAGTTCAGATGCTGTGATGCATGAGATAGCGTGCAGAGTTCTGAAACTTATCGCTGATATAATTCCTGTGAGAAACACTGGTTTGAAGGTCAGATCTTTAATAGAAGCAGATGATAATGGTGAAAATGGAGAGGATTCCTGAAGGAATGTTTGAATTTCATGGCTAGTGTCTGAAAAAGGACAGTGCTGAAACTTGGACTTTCAGGGAATTAACCCATAGACCCTTTTCTAGTCCTGCTTGCAAGAACTCTAGTAATGAAGGAAGGTGTAATGAAAAGATTCTAGTCCTTTGTTGTTAGAACAGAAAGAAAACCATCTTCCAAATAAGATTATATATTTTTGAAGACACCCTGAGCATGGTTTGAATGACTGGGGAAATCAATCTTGTTCTTTAATATTTGGGTCTCAAGTTTCAACATCGTCAAGATTGAGTATGTTGTGGTGGTGAATTGGTCCTTGAGAAGTAAGATCTGGAATATGATTTAGATACTACGACTCAGTCATTGATTTATCTCTCAGGTGATGAAACCAAGATCTCCTTGGCCACAATGGAGCTATGAGAATAGTGCATTATGGGAATCATAGCTAGTGACAAATACATACACTAGTCATTTTCATTCCCGTTGCTTGCCCTGGGTCTATGGTCTGGTGGTTCAGGTAATTTGCCAACCATTGTCCACTCCCAGTGGCTGACAATGCTGGAACATGGTTTTCCACCCAGAAGAATATTTTCACCACTTCCCTCCAAGTAACTTTGCTCTTTGTTCCTCCCTGGTGCTTTATGCAAGCCACTGCGGTGGCACTGTCTGACTGAATGTGAATGGGAAGGATCGAGAACATTTGTCCATGCTAAGAGAGTGTTGTGAATTGCACGTAACTCCAGAACGTTTATGGGTAGGCAAGATTCCAATATGGTCCATTGACCCTGAATGGAAAGATGTTTGTACATTGCTCCCCATCCAAACACACTGGCGTTTGTTGTGGCTATTTTCCATTCTGTTATAAAAAAGTGTTTTTACGTGAACATGGTCTGTAATATAGCCATTATGTGGTTTGAATTTTTAGAATAGTTGTAAATTAATTCTAATTGTAGAGATATCATGTGGAACTGAACAAAGGGAACTGCACCTATTGTGGCTGCCATTTTTCCCCACTAACTTCATGCAGTAACTGACCGACATTTGTGGTCGGGTGAGAAAGCTCTGAATTTTCTCTTGAAGATCTGAAATTCTCTTAAAGGGATAGTAATACTTAAAATGTAAAAAAAAACATGTTGTAGAGTTTATCCCTGTAACGGATCCTACCCGTTACTGAGCCCTTGTCTGGACCTCAAACTATTTATTCAAAGACTATGGACATTTATTACTGTTTGGACTCTGTGCTGTGCCTTGGCGTACAAACTGGCCAGCTATTCCCTAAGAGAAAGACTTAAATTCATAGACTTTGGATCACATAGTATGTTTAATGTATGGCGAACGTTTTAGTTATTGTATGTAGAATGTTGAGGGTTTACTCCAAGGGAATAGGCAGTGAGGGGTTAATTATTTCATTATGTATTGCAGACTCCCAAGCCTTTTGCTTAATTATTCAACCCCTGGCCATTGTTAAGGAAATGAATATTCTGGCCACTCAAGTCCTTGGAGTGAGAACTGTCCTGAGACCTCCCTGCTGTCTGTGTTAATCCATTCACACCCCTCAGTCTGTGAGTCACCTATTGTATAGCCTGAAACTCTGTTGCCAGCCCTTTGTATTATGTTGTGAGTTGATTACCTCTGTGAATGCTCTCATTGTGTCAGCCCTTGCCTTTTGTCTGATGTGTTTGATTTAATCAAGTTCCCTATTGTATCAGGTTTCCCCATGTGATCCAATGTACTGTACTGTATATAAATATCTGTAGTTTGTGTCAATAAAGTGAGTTCTGTTTTGGAGTGAACAAGGAGTCCTGGAGTCTTGTATTGCTTATGGTCTAAAGTATCCACTCTGATACCCATCTGCGCCAAGTATCCTGAATCGCCGACCGCCTGCTGCCAGTTTCCTGCGACCTAACTTCGTGGGCTGTCAGGCGGCGACGTGGACTCTTCCCGGCTTCCCTGCTTCCAGAGATCCTGTGGCTATTTCCAGTGACTGTTCATACTCCAACCGGTGCACCTGACGGCGCTTATCTGCGTAGAGAAGGAGAGACCCAGGAACGACGGCGGAAGGTGACGCGGTCCCTTCTCAGCTTCCGTTACATTGGTGGCATAGCGGTGGGATTTCTCCTTCTTTTATTGGGTGTACCAGCTAAGAGATGGCGGCGAAAGCGCGGCTACCGGAGGCCATAGGAGTGTATGACATGCGGTACCACTACATCGGATGTCAATGGGAGACCTTCCTAGGTGATTTAGCCGAGGAGTTTTACCGGGAGGTCACCACCTGCATCACAGAGGAGCTCCGAGTCCAGGACGGATACTGGGAAATGATCAAGTGCCTTCACAAGGAGTATACAGGAGTTATGGTCAACTTTTTCCCATTCAACTTGCGCCTGAAACTCCAACAACTGGTGTGGATGGCCTTTCAGGAGGATGCTACTTTCGGCCAGAGGAATTACAGCCGCTACTGGCAGATTTGGGAGAAAAGAAAGGCCATGTTTGGAAGTTACTTTCCTCCAGACCTGGAGGGGAACCTAGACCGTTTAGTCGAGGAGGAATGGAACTTGGAGCTAATGTACATGGGCTGGATAGAGGAAGCCCAGGAGATACAAAGAGAGGAAAAAGACTGGGGGGGCTACTCATCTGAGGAGGACTTCAGTGGAGCTGAGGACTTAGATGGAGCTGCCCCTGTTCACTCCACACTGGTGAGTGGGAATGCGTTCCTCACCAGTGCCCCTGTTGCCCTGCCTGATACCCCTTTGCCCCTGGACTGTTTGTTGCCTGAGCTGAGGGGTGGGAATCCGTTCCCCCTCAGTGAAGAGAATGCCTCTGCATCAGGGGATGGGACGGACGTCTCCCCTGATAGGCATGTTGCCCCTTCCCCTGTTTTCCCAGCTGCGGTGGACGAGACGCAGGTCCCCACCAGCAGCAATTGTATGCCCCAACTGATGGGTGGGAGAGAGCCCATCAGTCCCTGTGAACCCCCTGCTGTGGTGAGGGGAGAAGAGCTCACCAGCAGCCCCAGAAAGATGCCCCCTGTTCTATTGGAGAATGCCCTGGGAGAGGAGCAGTGTGTGCACCCCAGGGCCATGGATGATGCCGCCTTGAGGGATGGGACTGCGGTCTCCCTCAAGGCAGAAGAAAGGCCTATGTGTAATGGCCTACAGGAGGAGGACCCCAGTGGGCTGGGAGAAAACAGTGCCGCTGGCCCTCCTAAAGATATGGACTGTGAACTGATGGGTGGGAGCAAGCCCATCAGTCCCCCTGAGGCCCCTGCTGTAGTGGGTGGGAGAGAACCCAGCAGCAGCCTCAAGATGTTGCCCCTGGTGGGGGTGGAAGATGCCCTGGGAGCAGAGCCGTGCGTGCACCCCAGGATAACAAGTAATGCCACCTTGAGGGATGGGACTGCGGTCTCCCTCAAGGCAGAAGAAGGGCCTATGTGTAATGGCTTACAGGAGGAGGACCCCAGTGGGATGGGAGAAAATAGTGCTGCTGGCCCTCCTACAAATATGGACTGTGAACTGATGGGTGGGAGTGCGGTCCACATTAACCCTTGTGAATCCCCTGCTGTGGTGTGCAGGAGTGAGCACACCACCCCTTGTTGTGCCCTGATGCTGGTGAGTGGGAGCAAGCACACCAGCAGCCCTAAAAAGATGGTCCCTGGTTTGCTGGAGAATGCCTTGGGAGCAGAGCCGTGTGTGCTCCCCAGGGTCATGGATGCTGCAGCCTTGAGGGATGGGACTGCGGTCTCCCTCAAGGCAGGAAAAGGGACTGTTAAGGATGGCCTACCAGAGGAGGACCCCAGCAGGCTGGGAGAAAGCAGTACTACTGGCCCGCCAGAGGAAATATTGTATGAACTGATGGGTGGGAATGCGGTCCCCATCAACCCTTGTGAATTCCCTGCTGTGGTGTGTAGGTGTGAGCACACTACCCCTTGTTTTGACCTGACGCTGGTGAATGGGAGCAAGTGCACCAGCAGCCCCAAGAAGGCGCCCCCCACCAGTCCCCCTTTGGCCCCTGACTTGGTGAGAGGGACCACAGTCCTCAACAGGGATGTTACTGGGGCCCCTGAATTCCCTGAGTTCTGCATGGGGGGTGGGAATGTGCCCCAGAACGTTGCCCCAGCACAGGGGAGTGGGACAAACATCCTCTCCTGTTCCTCTGGGGCGATGGCCCAACTAAAAGGGGGAGATATGCCCTCTCCCCACATTCTGATGCACAGGATCCAGAGACCCAGTTGCCCCAGGGAGATTCCCCGTATAGATTGGCTCTGGACCCTGAGCCACTGGCCCCAGACCCAGGAACATTGGACTCCAGCTCTGAGTGGAGCATAGCCCAGGAGAGGCCGCCCAATTTGGTGATTGCCAGGGCCAGCAGGCACTAATATCCCTGGCCCAGGATTAAGAACCAAGACTGTACCCCTGGTTCAGGACAAGGGACTTGTTTCTGTTACCAGGCCCGGACAAGGGGCTCATGTTTTCTACAGGCCCAGGACAAAAGGACTGCTCATTGTTTCCCTGGCCCAGGACAAGGGGCTTCCCATTTGAGACTGGCCTAGGACCAAGGCCTCCAGACTAATGAACTGTCCAGACAAGTGGCTCACAACTTCAATGCTCTCCTACAGCTCCAAGTCAGCGTTTACTACTGTCCCCGCTGGCTTGGTACAAAAAGGGGGAGAAATGTAACGGATCCTACCCGTTACTGAGCCCTTGTCTGGACCTCAAACTATTTATTCAAAGACTATGGACATTTATTACTGTTTGGACTCTGTGCTGTGCCTTGGCGTACAAACTGGCCAGCTATTCCCTAAGAGAAAGACTTAAATTCATAGACTTTGGATCACATAGTATGTTTAATGTATGGCGAACGTTTTAGTTATTGTATGTAGAATGTTGAGGGTTTACTCCAAGGGAATAGGCAGTGAGGGGTTAATTATTTCATTATGTATTGCAGACTCCCAAGCCTTTTGCTTAATTATTCAACCCCTGGCCATTGTTAAGGAAATGAATATTCTGGCCACTCAAGTCCTTGGAGTGAGAACTGTCCTGAGACCTCCCTGCTGTCTGTGTTAATCCATTCACACCCCTCAGTCTGTGAGTCACCTATTGTATAGCCTGAAACTCTGTTGCCAGCCCTTTGTATTATGTTGTGAGTTGATTACCTCTGTGAATGCTCTCATTGTGTCAGCCCTTGCCTTTTGTCTGATGTGTTTGATTTAATCAAGTTCCCTATTGTATCAGGTTTCCCCATGTGATCCAATGTACTGTACTGTATATAAATATCTGTAGTTTGTGTCAATAAAGTGAGTTCTGTTTTGGAGTGAACAAGGAGTCCTGGAGTCTTGTATTGCTTATGGTCTAAAGTATCCACTCTGATACCCATCTGCGCCAAGTATCCTGAATCGCCGACCGCCTGCTGCCAGTTTCCTGCGACCTAACTTCGTGGGCTGTCAGGCGGCGACGTGGACTCTTCCCGGCTTCCCTGCTTCCAGCGATCCTGTGGCTATTTCCAGTGACTGTTCATACTCCAACCGGTGCACCTGACGGCGCTTATCTGCGTAGAGAAGGAGAGACCCAGGAACGACGGCGGAAGGTGACGCGGTCCCTTCTCAGCTTCCGTTACAATCCCCCTGAGTAAAACACGGGTACTCCCACTGCTGAAAGGTGTTTCATTCAAAAGTTATTAATTTTCAAAGTTGAATTTTTTAGGTGCAATATCACAGTGGCCTGAAATTGTGCAGTGGCGCTGTTGCTACACCATCCTATGGAGATTTATGGTCAACTGACCAGAGCTGTCCATAGGATCGTGTAGCAACAGCGCCACTGTACAATTTCAGGCCACTGTGATATTGCACCTAAAAAATTCAACTTTGAAAATTAATAACTTTTGAATGAAACATCTTTCAGCAGTAGGAGTACTCTTGTTTTACTCAGGGGGATAAACCCTACAACATATTTTTTTTTACATTTTAAGTATTACTATCCCTTTAAGGTTATTTTACATTTTGATTTCAGTATTGATTCAGTCCTAAGAATAGAATATGTTGAAACTGTACAAGCTGGGATTTGTTTAGGCTGGCAATCCAACTATGAATCTTCATTATTAACAATGTTAGATCATGGTGTTCTAGAGTTAGTTCCAGAGACAGAGCTTTTAGCAACAGATTGTCCAGGTATGGAGTCAAGTTTACTCCCTTGGATCGGATACGTGCCATCAGGGGAGCCAAAGGAAAGTACCACAAATTGAAAGTGTTGATTTGGGCCATACTGGGATTTGAAGGTACGCATCTTTGATGTCTAATTATGCCATGAAAACACACACAGAAGGGGTGCTTTTATAGATGTAAGTTTTCAATAAATTTAGAAGAGAATAAAATTACTCACAGTTTTGTAAGTACCAATTGCAGTACATACAACCGGTTTTAAGCAATAGGGGGATAAGTCAACCTGCCCCTGTACAGGCATTCCATGTTTCACTTGTAATCCTTTGTCTTATAAATCCTGTAGCCAACGATCCAGTTAATAAAAATGTAATTTATTCACAATAATTATAAAAATCATAAACTATAATTTCTAACACCCTGATGAAAGGATCTAATGATCCAGAAACGCACTGGTGTATAGAAATATGAAAAAAATGAATAAATAGGGAGTCTGACTTACGGAATTCCTTGGTTCTATATCCAGGTAATATGACAGGCATCTGGCAAGATCCAGGTTATGAAACTTTCTTTCCTTTTCGCATGGAATTACCTCTCTGATTGTTGGCCTAACTTTATATAGAGCTTTATATAGAGCTTTAATAAACCTTTTAACCAATGGATCATCAATAAATTGTTTAGCCAAAATGGCGGACAGAGCAGAAAGTGGAACTTTCAGAGAAGAAGGTTTTAGCCCTAATGAAAAACCTCTCTAAAGAAAATTCAGTACTGTCGCAGAAGAAATTGAATGCCTTGTGATTCCACCTTCCAGACACCATGATCTGAAGGTCTTCCAAACTCTAATATATTTTAGAATTTGATTTCTTCCTTCCTGCTAAATGGTGGTAATTACTTCTTTAGAAAATCCTTTTGCCGCTAAAGAGCGATTAAAATTATTTCTACTCTGTCCTTTCTTATCTTCCTTAGGACATCTGAAATGAGAGGGAGAGGAGGGAATATATAGGCTATCCTGAAAATCCTGGTTTTGGATGCTTCCAGATCCTTCCACCTGGAACAATATTTTCTGCACTTTCGATTGTGTCTTGAGGCAATGAGGTCTCTCTCTGGTTGGCCCCATGTTTTTACAATCTTGTTGATGTTTTCTTTCAGTGACCATTCTCCCTGGTCTATTTTTATCCTGCTGAGAATTGACTTGAAGGTTCAGCCTGCTGGAAATGTGGGATGCAGTGAGTCTTGTTAAGTTCCGTTCTGCCCATCTAAATATCTTGCTTGTCTCTTCCATCAGACCCTTGCTCTTTGTTCCTCCTTGGTTCTTGAGGTATATGACAGTGGCTTGGTTGTCTGACCTTAACCATACTGCTTTGGCTCGGAGCTGCTGATTCAACTTGATTAAGGTTTTTCGAACTGCCTTCGTCTCTAAGACGTTTATATGGAGTAACTTCTCGGTTACTGACCATGTTCCCTAAAGAGATGTAGATCGCCATACTGCTCCCCAATCGTTGAGGCTGGCATTCGTCTGGATATTTTCCAGTCTGGTTCTACAAGGGAGTAATTCTTTTGTAGGTTTTTCAGGTTCGACCACCAATGTAATTCTTTTCTTGCGGACTGAAGAAGAGGAATTGTTTGACTGGTGTTGCATGTGTTCTTGTCCCAGAACCTGAGGTAATTGCTTTGGATGGCTCTCATGTGAAAGCGTGTCCAGTGTATTATCTGGGTGGTTGATGTGATGACTCCAGAAACACTGAGAAATCATGTGCTGTTGGGTCTTGCCATCCATCTGAAATGCTGTACTGCTCTGATCACTGACTATTCTGTCTTCTGAAAGGGAAGCTGTCATGCTCCGAGTATCGAAGTGTATCCCTAGAAAAATTATTTTATGGCTTGGGATCATCTGACTCTTGAGACAGTTTATGATCCAACCCATGTTTGTTAAGTGCTTTCTGGTTTGATCTGTGAAGAATCTCGCCTGTTGACTGGATGATGCTAGTATTAGAATATCGTCCAGATAAGGCACTGCCATAATACCTTCTTGCCTCAGGGGTTGTAAACAGGCTGCCAAGACCTTTGTAAAGACCCTTGGAGCAGAGGATAGTCCGAAGGGCATTGCTCTGAATTGGTAATGATGCATCCCTATGGCGAAACGTAGGAACTTCCTGTGACAGGGCCTGATGAGTGCATGGTGATAACATCCTGAAGATCTATGGACGACAGGAAGCCTTGGGGAGGAATTATCTTCATTACTGAAGATATAGTTTCCATCCGGATGGAAGTGAACTTTAGAAAAGTATTTACAAACTTTAGGCCCAAAATGGTTCTGTATCCTCCTGATTTCTTTGGTACCAGAAAAAGAATGGAATAGATACCTTTATTCATTTGATACAATGGGACATTTTGTATGATATTGGATGTCTATCTTCTGAACTGATTCCAACAGGCCTCTTGCTTTCTTGCTGATATTGGAAGGTTGGACCTCTGAAAAACTTGTTTGGCTGGCATGGATAAAAATTCCAGTGGATACCCCATTCCCACTGTCTGACAAACCCATTGGTCTGGGCAAAACTGAGCCCATACCTCCCAGAACTGAGTCAGCCTGCATCCTACTGATTCTGGGAAAGTGGTCCACTGAACTTAAGGTGAAATCTTTTCTAGACTAGACCTTCCTGGAGAAATCCCTCCTGAATCCTCCCCTCTGGCTGGCATTTGACCTTGGTTTGTCAAAGCCACAATGTGACTGATATCTTCTATTATCCCTGAAGGATGGTCTTTTGGAGCGGGATCCGATGCCACGAAAGGACTTTTGTGACCTCTTATCTTGAGGAAGAAATGCACTTTCCCCACCGATGTCTTTTTGATCAGTTCTTCTAGTTGTGATCCAAAGAGAAATTCTCCTGAAAAGGGCAGAGCAACAGTTTTGCTTTGGAAGTAGAATCTGCTCCCCATGAGCGTATCCATAAGGCTCGTCTGGTTATAATAGACATAGCAGAAGTCTCCTATAGAACTGTCAGCCATATCTGCATTGATCTAGACAGACAAGCCAGCTTTCTTGTTCTGACCTTGAAGAAAAAACTGTCTTAAGTAGATTTTCCATTTTCCTATCCATTGAGTCTCGCAAGGAAGAATCATCCTCCATTGGCAGGGTTGTCTTTTTTTGCTAGTTGAGAAATTGCAATATCTGTTTTAGGAGGATCAACCCAAGTTTTCACATCAGCCTCTTCAAAGGGGTACATGTAAAAAAAAAAAAAAAAAAAAAAAAAAAAAAAAAAAAAAAAAAAAAATGCTTAGATAGGGAAAAACCTCTATCCACCTTAGACCATTCTGATTTAACTAAATCCTGGATGGAACTCTGAACTGGAAATCCTGAGGAAGCTTCCTTTTTACCAATAAAAGCCGTGTCCATAATATCTAATTCCTTGTCAACTTCGGTAATTCCCAATGTCTTCCTAACAAACTTTATTAATTACTCTGCTTTGTCATAATTAAAAAGTATTTTCTTCTAGGATTTCGCCCTCTTCATCAGAAGAATACAAGGAATCTAAATGTTGACTACTTAGCATATCCTCCTGTAAACTGGTACGTGTTGATGGACCCTCATCTGGGTCATCAAGGCGGGCTCTTTTTTTAGCAGCTACAGGCTGCTGAATTGATGCAAACGTATCCTGCATGGATGCTTTCGTCCAGTTAAGCAGCTCCTGAAATTGTGACGACATGTCCTGTTCTGCTGCTTTTCTCAGACATTCAGCACATAACTTAGTGGTGTCTGAAGGGGCTAACCTGGTATCACAAGCTGCTCATTGTTTAGCATTCTGCAGCTTCTCATCCTTGCTTAGTGCTGGAGCAGAGCTCTTATCCTTAACACCTTGTTTAGAATTATTAGACATGGCAAATAGTAATGCAATAACTTAAAGGTTTAAAAATATAGTTTACTGACCTGAAACCATTGATTCTCATGCTCCATTTATATCTTATGGCATTCTAAGGCGTGCGTTTCATCAATGGAACACACGTGTGACATCGCCATTCGCCCATTTACTGAGTTCACAAGTATGGGTAATCTCTGTGAAGCAGCACTGGCTGCACGAGGAAGCTCAGAAAGAGGAGCCCTGTTGAAACCTGATGCTTGGAACTCCAACAACCGCCCGGACTTCCTAATGCCTCTGTACGCGGTTAGAGTCGCAGATGGAAGCAGTGAGGTAACTTAAGGCCTGGGACAGCATTTAAATGCGGCCAGGACCGAAGGGAAAGCCTGTAAAAGAAAATAAATAAAGGTAGGGAGGAAGTCCTCTTCAGTCCTCCAGCTCGGTAGCACCAAATTAACTGGGGAATAGAAGTGAGCGGGGGATATTTAAACAAAGAGATTGGTCCTACCAGCTGGGAGGCGGACACTAATGCCCACTCTACTGCCATGGAATGGACACAGAATAAAATTACTTTTTCCTCCAGTGGCTTGACTGACAATTTTGTCCATTTTGAACCAAAACAATAATGATCTCTTGAATGGTAATGCTATTACAGTTTTTTTTGGATGCAGAATCTGCATTCCATGTCTTTAGCCATAGGGATCGTAGTGCCGCAACAGTAGTAGTTGAACATTTAGCTGCTGTTTTGGCAATTTCCAAGGCTGCTTCACCTATATTGGTAGTGCCTTCTTGAAGGTAACCAATTAGGGGAAGAATATCCTTGTGTGGTGTCTTGATGGGCTTATATTACTTGTGCTTGCCAAGCCTCTGATGCTCTGCATGTCCATGCAGATGCAAATTAAGCTCTAATGATAGCTCCCTATCCTGCAAACATTAATCTATATATTGACTCAATTTTTTTGTCAGCAGAATCCTTAAGGGCTGCCGCTTTCTGAATCTGTAGTGTGTTTAGACAGAGTGGATACTGGAATCTAATGCTAGCGGTTTAGACCAAAAGGTCTATTGTCTCTAGGAAACTGATAAGAACACTCACATTTTTTGGCTATAACCGGATTAACCCGCTCATATGTGACTATTTGGTCAAGCTCCTCATAATTAAGAAAGGTGACAGAGCCTTGTTCGTCCAAAATTTGGAAAACATCTAAAATTGCTTTAATAAGAGAATCTATCGATTTAGTGTCATTGTCTTTGTGCATGGACTCCTCAGCCATAGACATAGGTGGGTCACTATCATTGGATAATTTCCCCTCGTCGTCTGATGACTATTGTGGCAAATTCATACTATCTTATGAAAATTGTTTTGGAAGAGGTCTTAACAGGTACCTGGGGTGTTTCTGTTAACCATCTAATATTTTCTCTAAAGTATTGGTTTTTGAACCAGGTAAGGCCTTAGCCCACTCTGGTTCCAGATTAGAGGCTTATATTTTGACATAACAGCCCTAGTAGAACCAGTTTCTAAATATTTTGCACATAATGTTGTACTGTTTGAAACTTTAGTACCACAATTAATGCACGAAGCAGCAGTGCCTTTGTTGCCCTTAGTTTTCTTCTCCTCCCTTGCCTGTGCCATAGTGAAATCCATTTTATGTGAAAAAAATTAACCTTTTGAGTGCCAGAGGGGACTCAACACATTGCTTTGAAATGTGTTGCATACTCCTCTGGCACTCAAAGGGTTAAATATGAGGACATTGTCCCAAAGGGACAAATATAAGTAAATATTGAGTTGCGACAGAATTTCCCAAGCTAAGCCAAATGAAAATGCAATGTTGACATAAAACTGCACCAACAGGGCTAGGTTGTTACGGTCAGTTAATGTAATATGCTGTCCATTTGGTTGTGAACCAATATAAGATGTTCTGCCACAACGGAGCTAGAATATAGGCAATAAGGACTTGTTTTCCTTTGTGTGATAAAAGCTCTGCTCCAAAAGAATTAGACTGAAATTACAGCGCTTTCACTTCTGTGAGGTGACATATGGTTCAATATGGAGCACAATAATATGCAGAGGGAAACCGTGAACTGTGAGGAAAGAAGCAGAAAATACTTTAGTGTGTTGGTATCAATCTTCCTCCCTCTCGGCCAGCAGCTGGCACTCAAACTGTAAAAACCGACAGTAGAACTGCAGGGGGAGGGGTTAGCAACTAGGAAGTGGGAGGAGGTTCTTAGAGTGCCCTGCCTCCTATAGGCACGCTGTTTAACCTCATGGTGCCTGCATCTGTCAATGACACTAGAGAAAAAAAACAAAGGAAAGGAAAGAAAGGAAAAAAAAAAAAAGTGTCTAACACTGACCTGCACATATAATGGCAAGTGGTTCCCCATGAGTCCCCTGGTTTGGGGGGTGGTTTCTTAGGAACTGACAAAATGAGGCACAGTGTCCAGTAAAGTAGTAAAAGCAAACTATATGGAAAATAAAAGTCTTCCCCCCCCCCCCTTATCAAAACGTAGGGACCACGTTCTGTAAATGAGGCTGTAGTAGGAGCACATGGAATTTACTCTGATAGAAGCAGTTGCCGAGCAACAGGACACATGCAAGAAGACATTTATACCAGCATTATTCAGCTGCATTACAGTAACCACAGGCATTATTGTAATCCTTAATCATTCTGGCACAGGTTTAGATTTTGGCACACCCCCACAGTGCTCTGCTACGTTGTGGGCTACTGTCAGTGAATGCAACATAGTAAAAACAACTCCAACAAGTGCTCCTGTATAAAAACAAAACCTGAGCTCGCCAGAAGAAAATATATTAAAAAGTCCCATACAGATCCCTCAAACAGCAACATTAAATGTGTAGAAGACATAGTAGAAATCAGCAAAGGTACACAGAGAGATATGAGCAGCTCTTAACCCCCTGGGTGCTAGAGAGCCCTCATCACATCATAAAGTTGTGAATGGCCACTCTGCACACAGACCTACACCAATCAAGCTAACCAGGAAAGGTGCATGGTAAGAATGAGACCATCCATAATAGGACTGGCTCACAGCAGGAGTGGAGGGTATTAGGAAGCCTCTGAAAAACAAATGCTCATGCAGGTATCCTTTTGAAATGTCGCTGCGCATAGCCCCTCACTCAACAAGCTGCCCATGAAGGGGCATGATGGGAATTGATAAATACAAATTGGGAGACAAGATGAATACAACAAAACTCCCCAATCACTGCGCCTCTTCCCACAGTATGTACTCGCAGGTGTAGAAGAAAAAAAGAGGGGAAACTCAATCACATAAACAGCTATATGGATGAGCAATAGATAAACAACAAACCCAAATACTTTACAGTGCAAGAGCAGATACCAGGAGGCAGGTGGTATGCCTCTGAAAAATGTGAGTATATTTCTGATGATTTGTTCCACGGTGTGTGGGTGAAGGACCAGTCTTTGTGATAAAGATATTGGCTGTTATATCAGGATGGGGAATATCTGAAGCTTCATGGTATAGTAAATGCCCATGCAGAGCCTAGCTAGGTATGTACGTCTTAAGCAGCAGTGCAACTAATACAAAAAACAGCTGCCATTTCTCCACAAACATGTAAAACTCAAGAAGAAAACACAAACCAAAAAAATAAACAAAAACCCAAACACTGCTGGCAGTATTGGCATTCCTACTAGTATGGAGAAAGTAGCGTGGGTAGGAAGAATATCTTCAACTGCATTACGATTTCTATGATGCAAGTAGGCAGTAAGGTAGATGGAATGGAGGAGTTACACATTGTCTTTTAGTTAACGACTTAAGAGCCCTGCCTCCTGGTCTAGGATCCTTTGCACTAAGGTCCCTGTGTTCCCTAATGAACAAGAGAAAACTTGTATACATATATACACATATACTCACAATATTTTTTATATATATATATATATATATATATATATATATATATATATATATATATATATATATATATATATATACACACATATAATAATTTGCTAAAACGTGTGTAACACCACAGTCATGCGCAGTAGAGACTGTCCGCGCCACTGCGCATGACTGCCCTGCTACCGGCTGTGGTGACTTTCACAGGAGTGGCTTGTGGGTGGGGGAGCAAAAGTAAATGTGAGTTTGAAACATACACTCCCTCCCTTTTGCCACGTCACCTCAACATTCCCGCACCCCCCACCATTTTGTCTCTCCATTTCTCCCTAGAAACATCCTTTTCCTCATTTTTCCCCATTCCCACCCTTCCCATTCTGTTCTCCCATACTGCCTTTCACAGCATTGTCTGTCCATTTTCCCCTCCCACCTTCACTTTCACCAGTTCACTTCCATATTTCCCTTCCCACTCTCAATCCATTCTGTCAATTTGACGAACAGATTAGGTTTGTTATTTATCACCTTCTTATCACTTACTGGTGCCCAGGGACCTGGAAAGATATGAGATGCACAAAGGCTGACGCCTACTTCAACTTCATATCACCTCTTGTATGAACCAGTAAGCCACGTCCATCTGCACACTCCCTTCCACCTTACCACTTTAATCTTCCAGATGTGGACTGGAAAAACCAAGCAGCAGGTTCAGCCAGGAGTAGAGATATCCTAAATTCTTTACAAGGATTAGCTCTTAGTCAATTAGTAGAAGAGCCGACTAGGAAGGAAGCCACACTAGATTTATTATTTACTAATGGTGACTTGGTATCAGATGTAGCTGTAGGAGATGTTTGGGCTCCAGTGATCATCATTCTGTGTGGTTTAATATAAAGACAGAGGCTGAGTTGCACCACACAAAAACAAAGGTTCTAGACTTTAGAAAGGCTGATTTTTCTAAAATGGAAACATTTTTGTCAGTCTTTAACAACTTGGAGATCTTTAGATGGAGTCCAGGAGAAATGGGATTATCTGAAATGTGTTTTACTAAACTCAACAGAACATTGCATTAGACATGTCAGCAAGGGTAAAAGAAAAAGAAAACCACTGTGGTACTCAGCAGAAGTGGCAAATATAGTAAGAGAGAAAAAAAGAAGCATTTAAGAAATATAAGCAGACGCAGAAGGAAGAAGATAGGTATCGGTGCAAAACTAGGCTGAAGGAAGCCAAATGTATTATTAGATGTGCCAAAGCACACACAGAGGAAAAAAACTGCCCAGTCAATAAAAAAGGGGGATAAAACATTTTTTAGCTATATAAGTGAAAGGAGGAAAATGAAACAAAGAATAGTTAGACTAAAAACAAAAGATGGAAACTATGTAAATGAGAATAAAGGGCTAGCTGACTGTCTCAATGAATATTTCTGTTCAGTTTTTACAGAGGAAGATGAAGGGAAGGGACCGCTGTTAGAAATGGCAAGACACGGGAAACATGCATGTTTACAGAGGAAGAAGTTCTACTTCAACTTTCTATGGTAAAAACAGACAAATCAATGGGTCCAGATGGGATACACCCAAAGTTATTAAAAGAACTTAAGTTGTTCTAGCAAAACCTTTAACAGAATTATTCAATCAGTCACTAGCAACAGGAATAGTTCCAGTAGATTGGAAGGTGGCAAATGTAGTACCGCTTCACAAAAAAGGTAGCATGGAAGAGTCTGGTAACTACAGACCAGTAAGTCTTACATCAGTAGTGGGAAAATTAATGGAGAGTATGTTAAAGGAGAGAATTGCTGAATATCTGAATATGAATGGCTTGCAAGATATCAAACAGCATGGGTTTACAGCAGGGAGATCTTGTCAAACTAACCTCAGATTTTTTTGACAGGGTAACTAAAATAATAGATCAAGGGGGAGCAGTAGATATAGCTTATCTAGATTTCAGTAAAGCATTTGACACTGTCCCTAATAGAAGACTCATAAATAAATTGCAGTGTTTGGGTCTAGATGTAAAAATAGTGAAATGGATAAGGCAATGGCTGAGTGACAGGAGACAGAAGGTGGTAGTCAATGGAGAATATTCGGATGAAAGGAGTGTTACTAATGGAGTACCTCAGGGATCTGTACTGGGGCCCATTCTTTTTAAATATTTTTATTAGTGATATTGCAAAAGGTCTTCAAGGAAAGGTATGCCTTTTTGCAGATAATACAAAGATCTGCAATAGGGTAGACATTCCAGGGGGAATAAGCCAAACGGCGAATGATTTATGTAAATTAGAAGAATGGTCAAGAGTGTGGCAGATGCACTTTAACGTTGATAAATGTAAAATAATGCACTTGGGACATAAAAATCCAAAGGAAAAATATACTATTAAGGGTACTGTGCTGTCAGAGACAACAGAGGAAAGGGGTTTGGGAGTAATTATTTCTAATGACTTAAAGATAAGCAGGCAATGTAATAAAGCGGTGGGGAATGCAAGCAGGGCACTGGGTTGTATAGCTAGGGGCATTAGTAGCACAAAAAGGGAAGCAGTCATGCCACTCTACAGTTCACTAGTTAGACCTCACCTAGAATATTGTGTACATTACTGGAGACCCCATCTCCAGAAGGATATTGATACTCTAGAGAAAATTCAAAGAAGGGCTACTAAAATGGTGACTGGTCTACAGGAAAAGAAATATCAGGATAGACTAAATTATCTGAATATGTATAGCCTGGAGGAGAGAAGAGAGAGAGGGGATATGATAGAAACATTCAAATACATGAAGGGATTCAACAAAGTACAGGATGGAAGAATATTTCAAAAGAGTAAAAATGTTAGGACAAGAGGCCATAGTCTAAAACTAGAGGGACACAGGTTTAGACGTAATGTAAGAAAATTTTACTTCACTGAGAGGGTAGTAGACAAGTGGAATAGCCTACCAGCAGAAGTGGTAGAAGTTAATACAGTGACAGAATTTAAGCATGCATGGGATAGGCATAAGGCGGTCCTTAACATACAGTAGGAAAATGGGCAGACTAGATGGGCCGAATGGTTCTTATCTGCCGGCAAATTCTATGTTTCTATATGCAGGTTTCAATAGACCTAGGAGCTTCCAAAACTATCCAGTACTCTGGTACGCAGGAGAGGTTGAATGCACTGCTTGGTTATTCGTGGCAGTGGTTGTTTTAATAGTAGTAGTATGATTATCACATATTGTACATACTAACAAGACTGACACTTCCCACATTGCCCAAAATCATATCGCTGTCATTTCACTGTAAAACCATAAACGCAAACTCATACTGATTGTGTGGCATAGCAAATTTCAGCCTAATAGAGAGACACAAAGAAACATACACTATTAGACATAAAACGAAAGAGTGAGGTACACAAACCATGACGAAAACTCAAATAAAGACTAAAACTGAAATTGTGAGCTGTGTGTGTAATTGTGGGTACTTTATGTTCCCTGTGTAATATCGGGCTATTTATGCATTAACCTCATCTGTGTCTGATCTCAAATGGAGAAACTGAAGTACCTAGCATAAGAGAAGATGTTTTGAAATTAAGAATCCAACTATTGCTCCAGAATGGACAACCAAGCCTGAATCTGAAGGTGCAGGGTTTCTTCTGAAGGGGGTCTTCAGATGTTCCCCTGGCAAAGCCCCAATGGGTGATACGCATTAGGATACATGCAGTCTTTTGAGGTCCATGTAGCCCTTTACCAACTGTGGTCATCTCTTGATCTTTTGCCTGATAAGTATTGGTCCTGTTTTCTAGTTTGTGATTACTCTGTCTTGTGCGTCTATTTGATGGGGCCCCATATTATTATCTCTGCTAGCTTTAGACTTTGTTTTTGCACTTTTGCACCAATAGTGACTGGGTATTTTTAGATTTTTTGGACCTTTACTGTGTACTTGTCTTTTGTACCATATTATTTCAGGTGCATATAAGTATGTATTGACCTCATTCATCATTGTATTCACTTTATTGTGATATATTATATTGGCTGCATGTGGATTACTCAGACTGCTTGTTTGTTCTTTTAAATGTTTTTGTGAATTTTGTACAGCAATAAAGATTTATGTATAATGCGACTTTTGTGGTCTTGGTGTGCCTCAGTAGTGGGTCTCCTTTTGAAACATTCTGTTTCAGTGTATGTATTTAGGGTGTGGAGGCGGACACAGGGTGTGGGCAGGAGGTGGAGGCGGACACGGGGTGTGGGCAGGAGGTGGAGGCGGACACGGGGTGTGGGCAGGAGGTGGAGGCGGACACGGGGTGTGGGCAGGAGGTGGAGGCGGACACGGGGTGTGGGCAGGAGGTGGAGGCGGACACGGGGTGTGGGCAGGAGGTGGAGGCGGACACAGGGTGTGGGCAGGAGGTGGAGGCGGACACAGGGTGTGGGCAGGAGGTGGAGGCGGACACAGGGTGTGGGCAGGAGGCGGACACAGGGTGTGGGCAGGAGGCGGACACAGGGTGTGGGCAGGAGGCGGACACAGGGTGTGGGCAGGAGGCGGACACAGGGTGTGGGCAGGAGGCGGACACAGGGTGTGGGCAGGAGGCGGACACAGGGTGTGGGCAGGAGGTGGAGGCGGACACAGGGTGTGGGCAGGAGGTGGAGGCGGACACAGGGTGTGGGCAGGAGGTGGACGCGGACACAGGGTGTGGGCAGGAGGTGGACGCGGACACAGGGTGTGGGCAGGAGGTGGACGCGGACACAGGGTGTGGGCAGGAGGTGGACGCGGACACAGGGTGTGGGCAGGAGGTGGACGCGGACACAGGGTGTGGGCAGGAGGTGGACGCGGACACAGGGTGTGGGCAGGATGTGGACGCGGACACAGGGTGTGGGCAGGATGTGGACGCGGACACAGGGTGTGGGCAGGATGTGGACGCGGACACAGGGTGTGGGCAGGATGTGGACGCGGACACAGGGTGTGGGCAGGATGTGGACGCGGACACAGGGTGTGGGCAGGATGTGGACGCGGACACAGGGTGTGGGCAGGATGTGGACGCGGACACAGGGTGTGGGCAGGATGTGGACGCGGACACAGGGTGTGGGCAGGATGTGGACGCGGACACAGGGTGTGGGCAGGATGTGGACGCGGACACAGGGTGTGGGCAGGATGTGGACGCGGACACAGGGTGTGGCGGTGGACACTGTGTGGCGGTGGACACTGTGTGGCGGTGGACACTGTGTGGCGGTGGACACTGTGTGGCGGTGGACACTGTGTGGCGGTGGACACTGTGTGGCGGTGGACACTGTGTGGCGGTGGACACTGTGTGGAGGTGGACACTGTGTGGAGGTGGACACTGTGTGGAGGTGGACACTGTGTGGAGGGTGTGGTGGTGGAGTCTATATTGATATGAGGTGGTAGGCTGTGTTTCCTTTTTGTACACGTTTTTGTTTTTTTAACTTTGTCTTAGGTTAACAACTTTTGACATTAGTATGTGGGATAGGATGTTTTTTTGTCACGTCTCTAGGTGTTTGATTTCACCTGCTTGATTGTTTCCACTTGAGCAGAAGCAATTAACTTGCAGACACAGGTCTTTGGGTGCCATTTTTAACATGTATGTGAAGGCACGTTGGGGTATCTCTCCAAGTGCACATCTGTCTGCTAGCACGTGCCTGTTTAGGACAAGTAGATTGTCATGAGGGACAAGTGGACTGGGCTCCTGTTTTAATCCCTTGGACAATTTTTTTTTTTTTTTTTAAATTTCCACACCCCTGTGTGAACATAAGGAAAACCCTGCGCCCCTTGACAGGCTTTTAAGGTTTTTCCCTTATGCTAATTGAACATTGTCCCTCTCTGAGATCCATCTGGACAGTCTTGCTGCTCTGAGATGAGCAGTGTTACATCAGTAAAAGGGTTGGGAGGGGGCTACTTTATCATTCAATTGGAGCTGGTTTTATTGTGAAGCATTACTATCCCTTTAACACAACTGAGATTATGCAATGAACAAGTTCCATCTGCAAACTGTTAGGGTATTATACAGCATTCCTATTGTCCATATGTAAATAGAGTGTGGCCTCTGCGCATATGGCAACTGTTTTATTACTTCTAGATCTTTATGCACTAATTCTCTTTGCCTTTTCATTAACCTTTAGAGTGCCAGAGTGGTACACAACGCATTGCTCTGCAATGCGTTGTGTACCACTCTGGCACTCAAAGGGTTAAAGTTATTTAGGTAAGGCTTTAAATACTATAATACTTTTTTTAGTATTTTTTTTTCCTGTTAACACTTTATGGATGATTTTTTTTCTGTACCGTGTTACACTTGGTATTTAGGGGGGTATTGTGCACTCTGACATTGTCTTGATAAAGATCCCAATGAGGACTGAATTTTGGCCTTTTCTAAATAAACCTTAATTGTATGAACCTGGAAGTGTAATCAGAGTTTTGATTCTACACTCACTCATATATACACATACATGTGGACTAGCAGCCAATGCTGTGAGGGAAATGTTGAGTATGCAGCCCTAGACTATATTGGAGTTTGACATGAATGTTAGAGGTCTCCAACACATTGAAAACCAGTATTGCATTGGTTAGAGCTCTCTAGCATTTAAGGGGATAAAAGCCCAATTTTAATTAATAAAAGATTTGGGAATTGTTTCCCCCTTTGTTTGACCCATTCTTATGCACACAACCCAGTTTTAATTTTAATTCAAAAAGCAGTTACCTCGATGCACATAGAGATGAACTTCTGTTAGGATGTCGTGGAGAGCCAGGCCCTTCAAAGTCTTTAATTCCATGATATCTATAGATCAAAATCTTAAGGAACGATATGGCAAAATGCAAACACAGTCTTGATGAACACACAATGTAAGGCCTCTCAGGTTGGAGAGATCTTAGTGCTTAGGTTCCATAGAATAAACAGGAATTGAAGTGTTTCACCTTTATCGCTCTTTTGTGCATAACACCACTGTAGTGAAAGATGTACAGACTGTAAGACAGAAAGAAGAGGGGCAATGTGAAACCTTCAAATGTAAAATGCTCAGTAGGGAGCCATTGTCATACTAACGACTAGAACACAAGTAAAGGATCTAAAAATGGAAGGTAAACAAATATATGAAAAAGGGAGGGCGATACACGTAACAGTGCCATTATTTTGCTGGAAGGCCAAGTTAGTAGGCATTTAAAAAGGATACTTTTATAGGCGGAAGTAAAGTCCTTGTTCAGCATCCAGTCAAGAATATTGGCTATGTCAGACCTCAGCGGGTGCCCTGTGCAGGTGTATACGGTATCCTCAGTCACTTTTCCATAAGCCATATTGGTACTCTGTAATAGGATGAGGTCAAGTAAAATTACAACAAACGTAAGTAAAGAATGAAAAAATTTATTTTAGTAATGTACATTTTAGGCTTCAATTTGATAAACTACAAGCATATGATCACTGTAAAAATGTAAGCTTTAAAAAAGCGCATGTATGTATATGGATGGATAGAAAGAATGGGGGGTTGGCAGAAATCACTCTTTTTAATGGAAGGCCCATGCGCACAATCCCTAATGGACAGACTCAAGAAAGGAAGAGGGCAGGCACCAGTGGCACTTAAAAAGAGCGTTAAATAGCAACAATGTAATAAGGCCACCAGCGGGCAAGCAAGGAATCAATGGGGACAGAGTTAAATAAATAAATAAAATAAAAAAAATGTAACCCAGTCCCCATCGATTCCTTTTTTGCCACAGAGTCAATCCTGGTGGCAACTGAAGGATAATGGTAAGCATTTTATCCTCCATTGTCCTTCAGTCTGCCCCCCATTCACAAGCACATCAGCTTTTAGCACTACTTTGATGTTGCACCTCCTGGTAGCCTTATTACATTGTTGCTATTTCCCTCTTCTCACACACACACGGATGGGGTGGTTGGAAGCACTCACTCTTCATTGAGTGATAGCCCAGGTGCACAGTCCTCAAAAATGGGTAGGTAATGAACAGAATAATGAGAGGCAGCACCAGTGGGACTTTAATGAAGCATATGCAGCAAAAACATGGTCAATGTTTCGGTCCTACATGAGGACCCCTCTCAAGTTACTGAATCCAAGATGGAGGATACATTATATAGTCCCAGGGTGAATGGTGATCTCGCCAATCTGCTGCCGACAAATGCAGAGAGCGACGTCATCACCCAGCCATGACAGCAATAAAGCTAAGAAGAGTCCAAATATTGCAATACATAATAGACACATATGCTTAAAGCGGAACTTTCAGATAATGGCAAGTCGCCATGCATTCATTAAATGCATGGCGACTAGCTTGAAAAATAGGATTTTAGTCTTACCTGTTAAATCCTTTTCACTTAGTCCATACAGGTTACTGGTACACTGGGAGGCAAACCGCCCCTTTAAGTAGGCAGGAACATTCTCTAAATGTATGCAGGGGGTGGAGCCTCCCCTCCCTCCTAGGCTGCTACTCAGTCAGCACAAGGCAGAATGATTTGAGACACTAATACTGACCAGAGATAGAAGAGAAGAAGACGACCCCTGTGAGCATGCCCCAAAGGACTCCCACAGAATGCCACAGGAGAGCCAAGCATGGTCTCTTGACAGGGTGGGAGACCAGTAACCTGTATGGACTAAGTGAAAAGGATTTAACAGGTAAGACTAAAATCCTATTTTCACTGTCGTCCAATACAGGTTACTGGTACACTGGGATGTCCAACCATTGAGTTTCCCAGTGGCGGGAAGAAGGCAAGGACCAGGCGCAAGGCCCCCAGAGTCACCAGAACCTCTATGAACCAACCAGTCAGAGATCCCAACAATCAGAAGTGTCAAGGGACACAAACTAGGGGTAAGAACAGACCCCAAACAAAACACAGTACATTGAACCAGAGCCAACAGGGCTCAGCAGTAAGGAAGCACTGAGAACATCAGAAGAAGAAGATCCTATACAGGCAAAACTGCCTCCAGGACCTTCCTCCCAAAGCTGGCATCAGCCGAAGCCAGCACATCCACACGGTAGTGCTTCGAAAATGTGTGCACAGAGGACCAAGTGGCCGCCCGGCACAGCTGATCAGCAGACGCTTGATTTTTATAGGCCCAAGAGGCCCCAATTGATCTGGTGGAATGAGCAGTGACCCGAAAGGGCACATGTTTATTCCGCAATTCGTAAGCCTTACGAATAGTAGATTTTATCCAAGATGCAATGGTCACCTTGGATGCCGGTCTCCCTGCCCTAGGCCCCTCAGCAATGACAAACAGAGCATCAGACTTCCTGATAGACTCAGTGCAATGAACATAAAATTTGAGACAACGCACGACATCCAACAAATGAAGATCCCTCTCCTTGTCAGAGGAAGGGTTAGGGCAGAAAGAGGGCACCCCAATCTCCTGATTGATGTGAAATTCGGAGACAACTTTAGGCAAAAACTCCTTGGAAGTGCGAAGCACAGCCTTATCCTTATGGAACACCAGATAAGGTGGTTTACAAGACAAAGCTTGTAATTCTGCCACCCGGCGAACTGATACAATAGCCAAAAGAAAAGCCATTTTCCAGGACAAAAGGCGTAAAGGAATAGTAGCCAAGGACTCAAAGGGGGGTTGTTGGAGAACCCCCAAAACTAGATTGAGATCCCACTGAGGAGCCAGACTCCTGAAAGCGGGACGAACATGAGCCACACCTTGGAAGAAAACCTTGACATCAGGAATAACAGCAATGCGCTCCTGGAAAAAGACAGAGAGCGCTGAAGTCTGAACCTTGAGAGAACTCAGACTGAGTCCCTTATCAACACCGTCCTGTAAAAAGGCCAGGACAATAGGAAGATGAAAATCATGCGACAGATCCTTATCAGCACACCATGCTACAAAGGTCGACCAGACTCGGTGATAGATCTTAGAAGACACAGGTTTACGAACGCGTAGCATCGTAGACACCACAGCAGAGGAAAAACCCTTTTTCTTCAAAATTGAGGATTCAACCTCCAAGCCATCAAATGAAGACGATGAACATCTTCCTTCCACAGATAGCCTTGTAGAAGAAGACCTGGTCCAGAAGGAAGCGGAAAGGGCTCCACCACAGACACTGCCATCAGATCCGGAGACCAGGACTGACGAGGCCAATTCGGAGCGATCAGAATAACCGGACAACGCTCCATCTTCAGCTTCTGGATGACTCTGATCAACAGTGGAAGAGGAGGAAAGATGTAAGCTAGGGAGAATTCCCAAGGAATTTGACAAGGCGTCCACTGCCAGAGCCAGTGGATCCCTCCACCGAGAGCAGAACACTGAAACCTTCCTGTTGTGTCTGGTTGCCATCAGATCCACCACAGGAACCCCCCACATCTGAGTGAGAAGTTGGAACACCTCCGGATGAAGAGCCCACTCTCCGCTGTCGACTGTGTGATGACTGAGAAAGTCTGCCATGACGTTGTCTACGCCTGGAATGTGAACCGCTGAAATGACGGGAACATGAACTTCCGCCCAAGACAAAATGGCCTTGACCTCTAACCAGGCGGCGAGACTTCTTGTTCCGCCTTGCTTGTTGATGTAAGCCACTGCAGTGGCGTTGTCAGACTCTACTCTGACTGGACAACCCTCCAGTTGAGATTCCCAATGTCGTAGGGCAAGGAAGATCACACGGAGTTCCAGAATGTTGACGGAGAGATGAGATTCCTCCAGTCCCCACTTCCCCTGGGCACTGAAGAGACCCAACACCGCCCCCCATCCCAGGAGGCTGGCATCCGTCGTGACCATGGTCCAATAAGGGATCTGGAAGGATCTCCCTTTCAGGAGATGAGAAAGATCCAACCACCATTCCAAGCTCAACTCGACATGAGGAGGTAGAGACACAGATAGCTTCAGATGGTCTGGACGATTCCTGAACGTCTGGATCACGAACCTTTGAAGTTCCCTGGTGTGTGCCATAACAAACGGCACCGCATGTATCGTGGAAATGAATTTCCCCACCAGAGAAGTCAATTTCGGCACTGGAATCCTCTCGAGAGCCAGAATCTTCGATACCCGGAGAGCAATCTGATGAGCCACCTCCTCCGGCAGAAACACCATGCACTGCTGGATGTCGAACAGAAGACCCAGGAAGATTATCCGCTGAGATGGAACCAAGTCTGACTTGTCCAGATTCACAATCCATCCGTGGAGAGTGAGTGTCTGAATGCAAGCCTGAACCTGCTGGTGAAGGATCTCTGCTGATGTAACTTTCAAGAGTAAGTCGTCCATGTATGGAGTCACTCTGATGCCATCCCGATGGATTACTGCTATCAATGCTCCCAGGACCCATTGAAAAACCTGTGGAGCTGTTGTCAGCCCAAAGAGAAGAGCCAAAAACTGAAAATGACCTCTGTGGCAGGCAAACCTGAGATATCGCCTGCTCTCTAGATGGATAGGGATGTGCAGATATGCATCCTGAAGGTCCAGGGAAGCAAGGAATTCCCCCGGAGACATAGCAGCTATCACAGTGCGCAGAGATTCCTGTCGATAGTGGGTACTCACAACAAAGGAGTTGAGATCCTTGAGGTCCAAAATAGGACAAGCTCCGCCGTCCTTTTTGGCCACAACGAACAGGTTGGAATAAAATCCTGAACCTATGTCCTCCTGAGAAACTGGTTCCAGGACGTCCTTGTCCAAAAGATCCTGAATAGCGTCGTCGAACAGACGCCTTTTTGTGGAGTCCTGAGAAGGACGAGTAAAATGGAAGCGAAAGGGAGAAAGGGAAAAGAAAGGGATCCTGTATCCCTCTGACACCACCTGAATAACCCAAGGGTCCTCCACTGAATCCTCCCAAACCCGGCGAAAGAGGTGAAGCCGCCCACCTACAGCCGGATGCGGACCCGGGTTTGGCGAGTCATGCCGAAGCAGTCTTGGAAGTCTTGGCCTTGGGGGCAACCTTGGGCTTCCAGGACTGTTTGGGCTTGGAGGAGGTGCGCGGAGCAGGCGGAACCGCCTGGGACGTGGGGAGTGTCTCAGTTTGGAAGGAACGAAAGGACCGATAGCGCTTAGCTGGAAATTTCTTTTTAAAGAGTACTTTTACCTCCAGTAGCTTCGCTGATCAATTCCTTTAGCTCAGATCCAAACAGGGAAGTCCCTTGAAAGGGCAAAGAAAGCAAAACTTTCTTGGAAGCGGTGTCAGCAGAGCGCGTCTAGCCACCACAGAAGAAGTGGAGGCCCTCGCCATCATGCGAACTGCATCAAAGGCAGCGTCAGAAACAATTCTGAGCTTCAGAAATATTAGTAAGTAGTTGCAACTGCTCTGACACTGGCGCATCTTGGCAGACCTCCACAGTAAGCTGTTCAGTCCAGACCGCAATGGCCCGGTTAACCCACACCACAGCGAAAGTTGGACGCATGGCAGTACCAATAGAGGCAAAAATAGACTTAAGACAGGTCTCTTAACTTTTTGTCAGTCCAATCCTGTAAAGCAGAAGCATCAGATACAGCCAGAGCAGTGGATTTGGACAACCTAGAAACAGGAACATCCACCTTAGGAGGATGAAACCATTTAGCCAGTTCAGTCTCAGGAAAAGGATAAAGTTTGGCAAACTTTTTTGAGACTGAAGAGGACTTACCAGGATTTTTCCACGCATCAGAAACTAAACGTTCAAGAGTAGGATTAGTAGGAAAACAGGTAACAGCCTTTGAAGGTTTCTGAAACACGTCCGTTGGGTCAAGAGGAGTCTCCTGGCACAAGGGAAGATTGAGGGTGGTCAGCACAGCCCTGATCAAACCCTCAGCAGAGAGTTCAGGGTCACATTCAAAAGGGTTCCCAGCCGATCTGGTAGACTCAATAACTGTACCATCCTCAACATCAGAATCCTGCAACAATTATTCCTCAGAAGAATCAGACGTCAGGAGCTCCCTGTGGCTTGGGCAGGGAGGTCCTGACAGTGGAGGGGGTCTGCCATACTTGAAGAGCCCCCTGAACCTGAGAGGGAAAGAGCCGAAGAGTGGATCTGAGATCCCTATTTGCAGCCTTGAACTCTTTCACCCATGTTGGCTCAAGTGTGACTGGAAGGCCCTGGGTTGCTGCCATGACCTTCCGCACAAGCTGGGCATAAATGACCAGAAAATTCTCTAGGTAGCCCTGAATGACAGGAGGAGCAAAACGCAATGGGGGAAACAGATACCCCAGCCTCCCTTGTCTTAGGTCTAGTCCCAGGCTCCGGTGGAGTAGACATACTCACAGTGTCAGATATACCCCACAGATAGAAATCACCCAATTAAAGTGTGAAAGATTAAGTATTCACCCCAGAAACGTTTAAAACTAAACTTATCTGGCAAGCGAAGGGTTAATCAGCAGAGGAGAGGGAGAAGGTCCGGTCCCTGCGTAGTATACTCGATGAGAAGAACTCACAAAATGGCTGCCGCGACGGAAGCCAATCAGAAAAAGGGCGCGAACCGAGCGCTCATGGGAAGCGTAGTTTTTCTCACCAAGTACCCCAAAACAGTGCCGAAGCCCCCCCCAACACACTCAAACGTAAAACCGGATGATAGAGCAAGGAAAGACAAACAAAACGAGCCCACTCTGAAGTCGCTATGTGAAGCGGTTCCAGAGATACGTCCCACACAGTGTAAGCCCATAGAGAGTAAAGGAGCAATGGCGTCTATGCGGGAAAAGCGCGGAACATAATTTCTAATAAAATTATCTCTTAAGGTAAAAGTTCCATAACACATAGTAAACACATGTCCTATGTAAGCAAACATTACCCAACCAAGGCAAAAGTTGAAAATACCCATAAAACTGTAAAACTCAGGAGATAAAGGGTTAAATCCCACATAAACTGCTCCAAAACTCAAGACATACACACATACACTGCATTAGCAAACTATAGAAAAACACCCAATGAGTGCTGGAGTGCACAATGAGAACTCCCAAGTACAAGCCCAATGAAGGGACACTGAGGGACAAGTGGAACTTCGGCACTCAAAGGGTGGCTCACCTTTCTGCTGGACTTCTGTCTTCAGGTTACCAAATGAGTAAAGAAATACCACAGAGGATAATCCCCAGGGAAGTACTTGAAAACAAGTTGTTCCCTCATCAGGGCAAAAGGTCCACCAGAAGTACCCTGGAAGCTGTGCTATCCACTTTAAAGAGGGCATTTGACAGCCTCGGTAACCCGCCTAATGGTGGTATTCCATATTTGTAAATATAATAAAGAAACTAAAGTTTGAAGAGAGATGTTCTCCGCCTGGTGTGAACACACCGAGGAGCAAATCATTCTGGCTTGTGCTGACTGAGGAGCAGCCTAGGGGGGAGGGGAGGCTCCACCCCCTGCATACATTTAGAGAATGTTCCTGCCTACTTAAAGGGGCTGATCGCCTCCCAGTGTACCAGTAACCTGTATTGGACGACAGTGAAATATGTCTTACAAAAAAAAATAAAAAAATACTTGTGTCTAAAGGAATCCGTCCCATTTGAGGACTGGAACTGAGGCTAGAATGCAGACATCTTGTCTGTACACATGCGCCGTCATTCCCAGTCTCCATATAGTAGACTGCTTTGCACAATATGGTCACCGGAAGGGACTGACGGCGCAGGCTCACAGACCACACTAACCTGCCCATCAGTCCCGAAATGGGACGGATTCCTTTAGACTATGTATTTTTTTTTTTTAGTAAGACATATATTTTCAAGCTAGTCGCCATGCATTTAATGAATGCATGGCGACTTGCTGTTATCTGAAAGTTCCGCTTTAAGCATGTGTGTCTATTATGTATTGCAATATTTGGACTCTTCTTAACTTTATTCCTGTCATGGCTGGGTGATGACATCGCTCTCTGCAGTCACCTTGTCGGCAGCAGATTGGCAAGATCACCATTCACCCTGGGACTACGTGGAAATCCTACAACGGTCTATATAATGTATCCTCCATCTTGGATTCAGTAACATGAGAGGGGTCCTTATGACTATTATCTGAAAGTTCTGCTTTAAGAAATGTGTATGTTTATTTACTCCAGTAGAGATGAATAAACATATACTACTGAAAACATCTAATGAAAAGGTGGTATGAGCCTCACAGCCTCCAGTGCCAAGCACTGATGCTCCAAGGTCCGGGTCTCCTGTGCATTGCACAGCACACGATAAAGTCAGCAGAGGTCAAACTCACAACATATCACTCAGCATAGTAATGGGAATAGCTAATACAATACCCAATGAAGCTAGCAGAATATAGGGGTATGAAAATTAATTACCAATTGGCCAATCGAGTTAAACCGGCGTGCAACAAAGAGGACACCGGTGTGAAAAGCTTCACAGTTCCCTGCTGCCTCACCTGAAGATCCGATGCTCAACATGGATAAGAATCAAGATAAATAGAGTGTAAAAATGTATGATGAACAAAGCAAGACACTATAGGGATAGTATGGTAAAGAATACATGTCGGACCACATCCCTCTGTATAGTGGATTAGCAAATAAAGGAACATCTGAATATTGGAGGCTCTGTTGGGCCAGAATGCATATACCAAATGAAGCAGTGAAGGAATATGAGCCGAGTGGTGTATCGGAGTATGAGAGCTTAAGGTAGAGGCAACAATGTTGCAGCGTGACCGTGATTGAGTACCTAAGAGGGCAATAACTTGTTACAAGAAGTCTCACACATTTAAAGTGTTAGTAATGTCCACAAAAAAAGTTTTTTTTTTGCATTTAGAAGAGCTTAAAAAGCTGAGCTAAATGCAAAAAAATGTATCTCTCAAACTGCTATGGTTTAAGAGATATAGGTATTTAAAGTTTGATCTCTCCTACTGACAGCTGTAAAGCTGTCAGCAGGAGAACCGTGTCGGCCGACACGGAGGCGCTTGTGCAGAGCCACAATCTCGTTATTTACCACAAATCCCTTCATTGGAATGGTCTAAAACAAGTGCTTGAAAACCAGGCTAGCTAGGGTCTAGAAAATGGTGACACTGGGGCACAGGTTTAGACAGAGGGTCAGTTGGGGAAATGAAGACTAGACACCTTAAAGAAACCGACACTGGGGGTTATCCAGTGAAGGCATGCATACTGTGAGGCTGGTTCTGCCTCACCAAAAGGTGAGTGCAATCGCTCTCACATCAATGGGTATTATCTGCCACTGTGAAGGAGATCAGATTTTCTACGGATGTGGAGGAGGTGCAATATCTTTCAGTAAAACAGTCTATACAGATTGTGTGCACCTTCTCTTTTTGTCTTGTTTAGCAGGGGAGGAGAGCCTGCTGTCCAATATTTTGGAGCTCAGAGCAGTTCATCTGACTCTTTTATTGGTCACAGGTACTCATGGGGACTCTGTGAAAGTTGAATCGGTCAACTCCACGGAGGTGGCGTTCATCAATCACCAACGGGGAACTTGCATAGAGATAGCATGGAGCGAGGTTAAGGATCTCCTCACGTGGGCGGAAGCTCACGTACCAGCCATCTCCGCAGTATACATTCCAGTAGTGGAAAATATAATGGAAGACTTGCCCAGCCATGAAGCTCCATCAGGATACATTCTACTGGACAGTTCAACACTGACCTCCTTTTGAAGTACAGTTTGTTTTGTTTCCCCCCTCCTCACATTTATACAGATATGTGACTATACTGAAAGAAATACTCTTTATGGTTCTATTACATGAGATGGAAACAATGAAGAGGAGAAGGGGAAATAAATAAATACTAATAAAAAAAATCAATACAAAGGTGTGTAAAGTTTCCCTTATATGCTACACAAAACACTAAAATATTTGAGCCAGTTTTTGTGGAGGTAAACACATGTATAAAAGCAAAGCAGAGCAAGACCGCTTATCATAGAGGACAAACAACTGCATCTGTATGTAAATAGGCAGTATGTTGGGGGAACTAGCATTCAAGGGTTTAAAAAGCCGCACTGAAGTTAATGGGGATCTTGAGAATTTGTTTTTGTCCCATATGTTGCAGTTGCTTTTCCCCATAATGGCTTTGCTTTAATACATAATGCTTGCCGACTTTTCAAAAGAAAAAAAAAAAGCTACATTTAAAAGGATTAATAAAATAGATCCCAAAAGAATTGCGAAGATACATAATCTCTAACCTGCAAAATGTTTAGAGCTCTACGCATATCTCCACTGGACAGAGTCACCAAGGCCTTCATTCCATCTGGGCTGATGTCCACACTGTTAGGAAAGTAGTATGAAAGAAATGTACGCAAATCAGCAATTGCTATTCCATGCTCAAAGACATAGGAAACATTATAATTATCACTTATTTATAAAGGCATAATGGAGAATTATGGAGCAAACAAATTGCACTGTTGGGGTATAGCTCCTTTGATGAATGCTTTCAAAGCTATGTTCTGGAGGCCTCTAGGATTTAACCCTTAGAATGAAAGTGGGGTATGCAACAAATTGCTTTGCAATGCATTACATACCCCTATGTCACTCAAAGGGTTAAGGGTTTCATACAATGTAAATCCATGGAGATTGTTTTGTCCCCTATAGCACAGCTCCAGAATTGCTCCTGTGTCTACAAACCCTATATAATAATCTGCTAATGTATGTTTGCCAGAAGCAGTCATGCACAGTACAGACAGCTGCGCGTGCTGCAGTCATGTGCAGTACAGGCTGCCCATTCCACTGCTGAAAACAGAACGGGAAGCTCCGAATTCAGACCTTAGTCCTCCGCAGAGAGGACTACGGTCTGAATTCAGAGCGCCCTGCACCGTTATCAGCTGCGAAGAGGGCCTTCTCTACTGTGTATGACTGCACCACGGCCATTGCCTCCTGGCACTGTGGCCCATGTACATGGGCTGTTCAACTAGTATGGACATATCTGGGAAACTAAAGAGCGATAATTTTGAGGGAAGCAAACCGCACCACAGAGAAATAATAAAATATCCATTTAAGTGGGACTTAACTCCTTGAATGCTTTAGAAGATTCCAATACAAAAGCAAAGCAGTGGAGACTTCTCTGGCATTCATTAAAACTCAAATAAATCAATACAACTTCAGCGCTCGGGACTAACAGATATGAGCAGATAGAAAAAGCACAGACACTATCTGCCCAAATATTCTCAAAAATAACACAATATCTATGTTGAATACTTTAATTACACCTTCCGCACTATATGCATTTTATCTAACACACATAACAATGCTCCCTATACCATATGGCTCTATTTTTACATAAAACAACTATTAAATAATGATGGGAAAAACAGATCCCAATGTGATACCCCTAGATCCACCAATCAGAATCAGGGATCACAATTATATTCCCAAACTATTATCTAAAAAATATTAAAAAATAAGCACTCACAAAACATATTCTATACGTTCTACACCGTCCTTACCGGCGAACCGGACTAGTGAAGAGGAAGACACTACATGGTCTAACCCGACCGCAGTCCTTCTGACCGGGAGCACAGTGAGAACGTAAGCCAAACACAGCTAGTCCAGATCAACATCACTGAACAATTTTTTAACTCTTCTGCACCATTACTACCGATAAACCGGACTAGTGAAAAGGAAGACACTGCATGGGTCCAACCTAACCCTAGTCCGCCTGACCGAGAGCACAAGACAGACACAGCCAGTCCAGAATGATATCGCTAAACAGCTGATTTAACCCTTTCTCTACTTGTCTAAATACAAGAACCAAAGAATATAACCAATATAAAAGCACCAAAAATATGGATACGTGTATAAGAGAGCCCCGGTGACATAAAAAATATAAAAATATATAAAAAAAAAATGAAAAATCAAATTAAAAAAAAAAAAAAAAAAAATGTAAAAAAGAAAAGAAAAAAATATATATAAGACATATATTAAAAACAGCACCACTATTATGTGCAGATAATGTTAATTAAACTGCAGCGGGTGAATATACTAATAGTGGTCAACAGAGATAAGGTTGGATGGATGCCTAACACAGAACAATATTGACAATTATGACAGATAGCTTCAAAGCAAATAGGACACTGATCCGGGGAACTATTTGACTACCAATTGAAGTCAGGAAGGAATAATTTCCCCCCCACACACACTTGGGGCTAGATTGGAAATGGCTCCAGAGGGCTTTTTTTTTTTTTTTTTGCCTTCCTCTGGATCAACAGGGGTGTTTTTGGCATGGACTGGACTTGATGGACGCATGTCTTTTTTCAGCCTTATCTACTATATTACTATGTTACTATATCATTTTTGAGTGTAATTTTAAATTCATTTTAAATTTATTTTACATACTTAGATGAACCAATGTGTGGTTAAATATTTGTAGTTACAAAAACAGAATTTTCATGTATACCACTTTATGGGACTTGGTGTAGGTTCCATCTATACAACTGAAATTTGGTTATATTTCTCTTTGCGGAGATATACATGGTATAGTATAGATGGAAGCGTTAGCCTTTTTTTGCCCAGGGTATAGATTTATAGTATTTTATTAAGTCTCTGGGTTTCTCTCCATCTTATAATCATTTATTGGTGTTTTTATGTCTTTATTTTTGTTACAGAAACTATTTGCTATTGTATGCGTTATTTTAGAATATAAAATGTGAAAGACTTTGATCTTTAGATTGAAGTCTTTTTGGATATGCAAGTTACATTTTTAAATATTAGTAATAGACACTATAATCTAGATATTTTGTGTATAGATAGGGTTTTATATACACATTGAGTTATACTAGATACAGGTTTTTGGACTCTATACATGTCTGATTTTTTGCACCCGTAGGAGGGGAGGAGCTCCCCTGTGTAAGAGAGACAGGTGATACATGGACATTCACAGCACTGAACTACCCGAGGAAGAAATCAGTAAAGGATTTCAAAATGCGTTGAAGGAATGTGGTCACAGAGAATGTCATAGCCATCCTATACACCGTATCTAATATCGGTTTTGTGTTGGTGTGTGGGATCTAATGAGTTAATAGTAGGAGGTAAAGCTACGAAGTAATTCTATAGTATCTGCTTGGCGCCAAACACAAGCGGCAGACTTCGAGTAAATTACAGCCTGTGAAGGGGAAGAATTAACATTTTTTGCTGGTACTTCAAATACAGCAAGGTTTATCACATACAAGAGTGGGATTAAGGATTTGAACTCATCCACACCGGGGACGATCTAGCTTTCGGGATGCTGATATCTTTGGACCAGTGAGAGTGTTCCTGTTATTTTCCCTACGTTGATATAGAGTACCGATTGTTATAAACTCCTACAGGCGTTCTCTACCCCTACAGATATCCACACACATCAGGACATTGATGTTTGATATATTAGAGAAGAAACTGTAACTGCATATACTTGGAACTTTGATTCATTGTATTTTGGGTTATGGTACACATCTACGAATAAGATTTAAGTAACCTTATCTCGGTTGACCACTATTAGTATATTCACCTGCTGCAGTTTAATTAACATTATCTGCACATTTAGTGGTGCTATTTTTAATATACAATAATAAAATGATCGATCATTTTATTTTATATTTTTTACATTTTTTTGTTTTTTTGTTTGATTTTTCATTTTTTATATATTTTTATATTTTTTTTATGTCACCGGGGCTCTCTTATACACGTATCCATATTTTTGGTGCATTTATATTGGTTATATTCTTTGGTTCTTGTATTTAGACAAATAGAGAAAGGGTTAAAATCAGCTGTTTAGCGATATCATTCTGGACTGGCTGTGTCTGTCTTGTGCTCTCGGTCAGACGGAATAGGGTTAGGTTGGACCCATGTAGTGTCTTCCTTTTCACTGGTCCGGTTCATCGGTAGTAATGGTGCAGGAGGGTTAAAAAATTGTTCAGTGATATTGATCTGGACTAGCTGTGTTTGGCTTACGTTCTCACTGTGCTCCCGGTCAGGCAGACTGCGGTCGGGTTAGACCATGTAGTGTCTTCCTCTTCACTAGTCCGGTTTGCCGGTAAGGACGGTGTAGAACGTATAAGAATATGTTTTGTGAGTGCTTATTTTTTAATATTTTTTAGATAATTGTTTGGGAATATAATTGTGATCCCTGATTCTGATTGATGGATCTAGGAGTATCACATTGGAATCTATTGTTCCCATGATTATTTAATAGTTGTTTTTACCCTTTGGTTTTATGTAAAATAGAGCCATAAGGTAAAGGGAGCATTGCTATTTGTTTTAGATATATGTGTGTGTATAAAACGCATATAGTGCGGAAGGTGTAATTAAAGTATTCAACATAGATATTGTGTTGTTTTTGAGAATATTTGGGAAGATAGTGTCTGTGCTTTTTCTATCTGCTGGTCCCGAGCGCCGAAGTTGTATTGATTTATTTTATCAGAATAGATTGGCAAGGATTCCTATTTCAGGCTGCTGGGCAATAGTTTTGCTCCCATTTGCCATCTCTGTGCAACCTAATATTTTTATTATATATTCATTAAAACTCCCCATTTACCATAAACCATTGAGATCCTTGGGAATGTATTTGTACCCTATGGTGCAGCTGGTTTGCTCCTGAATTGCACCTTTTTAGTTCCTGAACAGAGCCAACAGTGTTAAGTGTTCAGACAGAAATGTCACATATACTGCAGATTTTTCTTGCGCACCATCGCCTTTTACAGAAATGTAAAATGTGTGGATGTAAGCTTGTAGTTTCTAATAAGCTAGGTGTATACCGCACAGATTTTTTTTCCTTAATACACAAAAGGAGCTCTGCTATTAGAAGCCCCTTGCTGCATGAACAAATTTCATAGAAAGCTTCAAAACTAGCTTATTCCAATCAAATTCTCAGTGGCCTTTCTCCAACACAGCTGTTCATAATGCCATCGATTTTATTTTATTGCGCAGAAAACAATCACATCTCTATACTCACCTCTCTTCCTGCACTACATGCTCCAGCCTGGGAATCATCATCTCTGAACTGAGGGGCCCAAAGCGGAACCTTGTGCACCTGGACTGAAGAGCTGGGATGATTTTAGACAGGTAATTACAGATCAGGCAGAAGCGAGTGTTCTCTGTAAACTTCTCAATCACTAAAATTGGAAGATGAAAGCACAAGATTAAAAACTACTGGTGCATAACTGGTTGGTGATCACTGGTTCTTAACCTTTGTTCCCGAAGACATGCAATGTGTTCCATGGAACAAATGTAGGCAGTGGGAACACTGGAGCAGTATTGGGGTGGCAGATAGTGTGTGCCCCTAGTATTTCTCTTGAAATAGTCAATATAAAACATATATCCTTGTATGAAAGCATTATAAAATGCTAGTTTTCACATACATATATCTTGTAAACTGTTAACAGACATTTAGCATAATAATTTAGCCAATTTCCAGTCAAATACACTTGGTAATTACTATTTGAAACCCCTGGCTGCTATAGCAGTCACTAATGCATTACAAAAGCAATGCTCTCTAAATAGTGTGCTCAGGATCCCTCAACAGTAAATGTATAGTATCTCCGCACATGAAAATAGGTGAATCAGAGGTCCAATCAACAGGATTGGTTTGCCCGAGATAACGACATTGGGGCAGGGGGTTTGCCCCTTCCATTTCTGATTATGTCTCCCCTTTTAATTCACTAGTTTCCAGTAGGCATTTCGTGAAAGAATGAAGGTGTTTGGGTTTGATCACTGGTTACAGGAGGGCACCCTGAATATTTGCAATATAATTTACAAGGGACAGATTAAATAATTTCTAACACATCAGGAAGAAAGTAACCTAATTTCTTCAGACTATATAAAGTACATGCAAATTAACTAATGCATCCCCTCACGCAACCATAAAGATAGCGTTTTCAACTTTTTGAAAAAGGATTTCTTCACCCCCTCAGCAAATATAGAAAAACATTTCTGCGATTTATGGCATACTTTTAATGCCTCAATGTTTGACCGCAGAGTACCATTTCAGACACTGTGGGAGAGGGAATGGCAGCTTCTATTGACGGGTACAAAATGGGGAGGGGGTGCGTGCAATGCCCAATCAAGTTAGAGAAATGTATCAATCACAGAATCTAATTACAAACATCTAACTCATTGGTACAGAACCCCTGATTTGTCACATTTTCTGGGAATGTGGCTTGATTAACCCATTGTGGAAGAAAGTGTTTTCCATCACAGGGCACATTTTGATCTTTTCAACACACCACCTCCTCCCTACCCCCGGGGTTCATCTTGTCCTTAGCACGTTTGGACCTCTTCCAGAGCTGTGTTATTCATTCATTGTATCAATACTGCCAAAATGTACATACCTACCAGGTGGAAACAGGCTGAGCCTCCAACAGACCATGATGATGTCTTACTTTATGATAATGGAGAGACTAGCTTCTCAGAAGGGACAAGGGGTCCACAAGGGAGGAGGGGGTTATGCACAAAGAAGTAATAGCCAATAATGGGGAGATAACTTCTCCATTGATATCACTTCTCCAAGTCCTGTGTTATTCCATGAAGGCAATCACTTTGGAAATCTTATTCTATAAAACCTATGGACTAACATAGGAACTGGAGAAGTGACATCACTGCAGAAGGTATCTCAATGTTATCACCTCTTTATCACATCTTGGTGCATAGCACCTCTCGTCTCCTTGGATCAGGTTTTCGAACAACTGCTCATGAGATAATGGACTCTAGCCAAGTGTTATCCATGCCATTAGTGCTGCTTCATCTAGGGGATAGAACCAGGTTTGCTTGCACTCTTTCTTTACTCTTTTCCTTCCCAATGTTTGCCTCTTTTCTTTACTTTTCTTTTTCCTTTTTACTCACTCCCTGAATTTTCACTGTCTCATAGGGGTTTCTAGGTCATACACAGACCATCACTCTTGAAATTCTTCTCATCAGATATAGTATTAATTTAAGTGCACTACTGTTTTATCACATTGAGACTGTTATATGGTTTTCTGTATTTAATTTGTTATTTGCATGATTGCATAACTTCTGTAACATTTATGTAAGGTTATTCTCAGTGACAGCTTTTAGTTACGGTCGTGTAACCAAGAAGCTTCAATAATAGGATTTTAGTCTTACCTATTAAATGCTTTTCTCTTAGTTCATATGGAACACAGATACCATGGGGCCGAGTTCTTCCTTGGGAGGGCAGAACACATTCTCAAAAAGATAGCATCTTGTGGGTGGAGACTCCCAGCCTCTTCTGCAGCTGAACCCTTGCCCCGCCTCCAGTTATGATGTGAGCAAACCACACCAGCTGGAACAGCAAGAGAAGAAGGAAGCTCCTATGTGAATAAAGACCCCAAGCAAGAACTCCCATGTTCAGATTTGAAAGAGTGGACTCAAGTAGAGGTTACTTGGTGGGGAAGAATAAATATTTTGAAGTCTTATGTCCTCCCAAAACGGACTTACATCTTTCAGATGCTCCCCCTGAAAGTACCAAATAGTTGGTTAGAGATAGCGCAGTCTAGTTTCTCTAGTTTTGTGTGGAGAGGTAAAAGGCCAAGGATAAATCAATCTACGTTGGCAGCTAAAACGGATAGGGGTGAATTGGGTCTGCAATGATAAAACAATATTATGATGCTGGAATGATATTTCATACATACCTTATGCAAGTGGAGGAAATGAAACAAGAGGGATGGTATAAAATAGAGGTAGAGTCAGGTAATTTTAAGGATTTGACTCTGGTTTCTTGGAATGTGGATAATATTAAAATGAGTAGAGAGAGGAATTTTGGTTTGAACCAAATTGTTTCAATTTGGGAAAAAATAAAGGTCAGATTTAAGATTAAAATAAAGTTTTGGGTTTTCATAAGTTGAATATAATTGAAGATAATGTGGAGAATATAGTTTTGAAAACTTGGAAATTGAAAGGAATAAAATATATTGGAAGACCTTTTCCCAATTGGTAGATGAATATTATCTCACAACTAGGGAGGTATCTGCATACGAGAGTGAAATATTTCCTCATCAAGTATAAAAATCCACTTAAAGTAGAAATAAAAATAATTTTAGAACAAATTTTTAGATAAGAGTTGGTAAAAAAGCTATGAATTGAATTACTTTTCGTGAGATAAGTTGCGAAGCATCGGCAAAGAATAGTTGGGAAAGGAAATTAAAAGTGTCTACTGATAGGGAGGAATGGTATAAAGCTATTAAGTCTGTGCACTGTTTGTCATTAGCAGAAACCCAATATAAGATTGTAAATAAATGGTATTTGGTACCTTCTAGACTGAACAAAATGTACCCTCAATACTCTAAGTTATGTTGGAGATGTAATAAAGAGGTTGGCACATATGTACATATATGGTGGGGTTGTGTGGATGTGAAGTTCTTATGGCATAGGACATTTAAACTGATAAAAGAATTGGAGAATAAAGTTTTAAATAAGAACCCAAGTTTGGCACTTTTGCAGGTTAATTGGCTTCCAATGAAGAAATCTCAAGTAATTCTGACTATACATTGTTTTAAAGCCACAAATATAATAATTGCTAGGAACTAGCATCAAACATATACATTTTCGTTAGATCAACTGTTTATCCAACTAATATTTCAATGTAGAATGGAAAGAATTGTAGGTTGGGTAAATAACACAGTAGAAGATATCTATCCTATGTCTCTGGAAGACATCTGCAGAGGAAGGACGCTCATCAGGAGAGCCAGGGACCCGAAGGTTCTCCAAAACAGCCCTAATAAACCCCTCAGCTGAGGGAAGGGGGGTCTGCCTCATAAGAATCCCCATAGTAGTAGGAAGAATCCATATCTTCATATTCTCCTTCCTCACTTTCCTTCTCCAAAAATTCCTCCTCGGAGGGAGGCCCCTATGAGCGCAGACATACTCTGAGATCTAAGCGGTCACATACCTTAAGGTAGCAGGGGGCTTCCGGGACCGATTAACCCCCTGGAGGGAGAGAGGAAGTTGGTTCACTGTGGACAACAGTGATTTCACCAAAGATGGCTCTTGTTCAGTGCTAGAGGGGCCCTGTGGAGTAGTAGGGGCCACAGCACAAGAGGGGCAGAGAGATTCTGAATACTCTCTATAGAGCCCCGTAAAATGGCGACTGCAAAACAGCAGCCAGTCGGAAGAAGGCCCACGAAACGGACATTCTGGGAAATGTAGTCTTCTCTGTTGTCGTTGCCTACAACTGTCTAAGGAACACCACACACCACCAAAACACTCAGGACATGAACAGGATGAAAGGGCAAGAGAAGACAAGAGCCCACTCTAACTACTGCATGACAAACAGTTGCAGAGATATGTTCCAAAGTAGTTTGCCCACAGAAGTCAATGGAGCAAAGATGGAGTGGTGCGGGAACTGTTCTTAAAGGTGCCGCACAATCTAAAAATGACAATTTTGGAGGTACCCAAAAACCCCAGGGACACTGTGGGGTCACTCAAAAGACAGGCCACTAAAGGGAAAAGCCCAGGAAAAGTTCTCAACCCGGAGAGAACAACAGAGAAGGAGGGTTAACAATACTATTTGCAGCCAACCTTGTGCCACAACTCATAATTAAATAAGAAAATACCCAACATGAGTGCAAGAGCCCAAGGGCTCAGAGAAAAACCCCTATAGAAGGAGGTACAAGTAGGGAAAAAGTCGACCAAGGCACTCAAAGAGTTACTCACCAAACTTAATTTCTTCAGGTTACCATTGTGAAGGAAACAAGAGTCCCAGAGAGACTCTGCTGGGAGGGAAAACTTGGGCTACAAGGGTCCACATAGCATACACTGGTCAATCCACTCCAGGGGAATAACAGTAATAATATGACTAATTATTAACAGCCCTATATGTAATAGAAAAAGAATAAATAAATCTAAAAGTAAGAGAAGTGCTCTGGCCAAGATTTCATCTGGAAGAACACATAACTGGAGGCAGGACTAGGGTTGAGCTGCAGAAAAGGCTGGGAGTCTCCACCCACAAGACTTTGTCTTTTTGAAAATGTGTTCTGTCCTTCCAAGGAGGAATTCAACCCCATGGTACCGGTGTTCAATATTGGATGATAGAGAAAATAGATTTTAAACACAAAAAATGTAAATCAGGTTTATGAGAAGCATTACATAACAGCAAGTGCTAGCTGCAGTGTTCAAGAACTGTCTATTAGCATATTACTAGCTGCTGGCCTCAAAATAAGAACTATCTAAGCAACACCATGTACAATTTGGTAGGCAGACCAAACAACATACATTAGATCAAGCAGGTAGCAGTATGCACAACAGACAAGCTGACTTGATGAAAACAGCTTCTGTAGCATAGACATCACAGATTGTTATGTCTATCTAGGATTTTCAGAGAACCTGGCAAGTTTTGTAGGGTTCTGAGCATATGGTATTGGAAGTGTGAGCCACGTTACCTCGTCTCAGAGCATTCTGTGCATCCTGAGTCATTGCATCTGCTTCATCCAAAATCACAAGCTTGAAACCTTTTCTGTAACAGAAGCAGTTGTCAGATGGAGATGCTTGCAAAATAGAATGCTTCATCTGTATACAATTGCTGATAGCAGAAAGGGGCTAGTACAATAGTCTACGAAGTATGTGCATGTGTGACACTATTGCACAGATTTGGTTATTGTAGGCGTAAAAGGGGAAATACAACTTAAAACAAAGGCCTTAAAAACAGTTCATGATCAATTCAATAAATAGTGGAAGAGAAACAATTCCCCCTTTTAAATTGTGCTTTAAACTATGTGAATGGTAGCAGTTTCCAATGCATCGCAAAGCAATGCATTTGACGGCTTAGTAGCATTAACATGGTTAAAAGCACCATATAAAATCAAAGTGAATTTTGGAAGTTTTTATTTGTACCTTACAGAGAAGTCAGTTTGACCCAGAATTGCTTCTTTTTTGTGCATTACTCCCCAAGGGTCTTATGCAGAAAGGAAAATATGCACAATTCAGCAATATATCAACTGCACCCTAGAGGAAATAACATTTAAAAGCCGCTTTGCAATGCATTGGAGTCCTCTAGCATTCAAGTTGTTTAAAAGTACCACTTAAATCTTGAGATTTTAATTCTTTTTTCTCCCACCCCTAGCATTTAAAAAACACAAAGTACCATGTTATTTTGTTGTAAACAAAGAAAAATCATTCAATAAAAAGAATGTTTAAAGACAACTCAAGTACTAAGGCACATCTAATCAAATGGCAGTCCACAGTCAGATACCCTTTGTCCAGATCCCAGTAGCATTAATGCACATGAACAAGCAAACAGTTATTGCTTGTTTATGCTGCCACTGCAATGCTACCAGGGAACTCCCATTAATTGACTGCTCCACAAATTAAACTTCCTCTGTTGTAAGCTATCCTGGATACTGAGTCAGTGTGATACTTTAAGACTCCAAAGGCACAGGACAAGAAATATGTGCAGCTGTCTGTACAGACAGTAGGCAGGTTGTGCCACAACCTATGCTGTTGACTCCATCTTATATTTATAAGTTTGAATAAAGAAAGTGGTAATCTTGCACTCTCTGAAAAGAGACGTACTTTAACAAAACTTACTTAAAAATCGTTCTTGTGCTGGAAAAACTTAGTATAGGTCCTCTCACAATATCTATGCCTCTGTCATCTGAAGCGTTCAACTACAAAAAAACAACAAATAAATTAATTGAACAAGATGGTATGCCTTATTCAGCAAAAGCATTTCATCTAAATTATCCATTGCAATGAGAGCTTTGAGTGAAAATTATCAGATTAAAAATAGGATTTTAGTCTTACCTGTTAAATCCTTTTCACTTAGTCCATACAGGTCACTGGTACTCTGGGAGGCGATCCGCCCCTTTAATAGGCAGGAACAATTATGCAAATGACTGCAGTGGGCGGAGCCTCCCCTCCTACTTAAGCTGCCTTCAGGTCAGAGCCACTAGATTGATTTGAGACACTAAAACTGACCATAGGTAAGCAAGAAGGAAGACTCCTGTGAGCATGCCCCAAAGGTCTCCCACTGAATGCCACAGGAGAGCCAAGCATGGTCCATTGACAGGGTGGGAGACCAGTGACCTGTATGGACTAAGTGAAAAGGATTTAACAGGTAAGACTAAAATCCTATTTTCACTGTCGTCCAATACAGGTCACTGGTACTCTGGGATGTACAAACATTGAGCTGACCCAGAGGCGGGAAGTAAGGCAAGGACCAGGCGCAAGGCCCAAGTCACTAGAACTGCTATGAACCAGTTAATTACATAGCCCAGAATGTAAGTGTCAACGGACACCAACTGGGGGAAAACAACCCCTGAACCAACACAGCACACAGAACAGAGCCAACCGGGCTCAACAGTAAAGAAGCACTAAGGACCACAGAGCAGAAGGCCTAGACAGGCAAAACTGCCTCCAGGACCTTCCTCCCAAAACTGGCATCAGCCGAGGCCAGTACATCAACTCGATAGTGCTTTGAAAATGTGTGCACAGAGGACCAAGTGGCCGCTCTGCACAGTTGATCAGCAGATGCCTGATTCTTGTAGGCCCAAGAGGCCCCAATAGATCTGGTGGAATGGGCAGTCACCCGGAAGGGAACATGCTTATTCCGCAACTTATAGGCTTCACGAATGGTAGCCTTAATCCAAGAGGCAATAGTAACTTTGAAAGCCGGTCTCCCTGTCCTAGGCCCCTCAGGAATGACGAATAGAGCGTCAGACTTCCTGATAGACTCGGTGCGATGAACATAAAACTTGAGGCAACGCACCACATCCAACAAATGGAGATCTCGTTCCTTGTCAGATGAAGGATTAGGGCAGAAAGAGGGAACCACAATCTCCTGATTGATGTGAAACTCGGACACAACCTTGGGTAAGAATTCCTTGGTAGTGCGAAGCACAGCCTTATCCTTGTGGAACACCAGGTAAGGAGGTTTACAAGACAGAGCTTGTAACTCTGCTACCCGGCGAACTGAAACAATAGCCAAAAGGAAGGCCATCTTCCAAGTCAAGAGACGTAATGGAATGGAAGCCAAGGATTCAAACAGGGGTCACTGGAGAACTCCCAGCACCAAATTGAGGTCCCACTGGGGAGCAGGACTCTTAAAGGCAGGCCGAACATGAGTCACACCTTGGAAGAAAACTTTCACATCAGGAAGGATAGCAATCCTTTCCTGGAAAAACACAGACAAAGCAGAAGTCTGGACTTTGAGGGAACTCAGACTGAGCCCTTTTTCAACACCGTCCTGCAAAAAAGCCAGTACAGTGGGAAGATGAAAGTCCAGGGACACCTTCCGATCAGTACACCAAGCCACAAAGGTGGCCCAGATACGATGATAGATCTTGGAGGACACAGGCTTATGAACACTGAGCATCGTCGACACCACTGAAGGAGAAAATCCTCTCTTCTCTAGAATCGAGGATTCAACCGCCATGCCATCAAATGGAGATGCTGAACATCCTCCTTCCACAGATATCCTTGAAGAAGTAAATCTGGACGGGCAGGGAGTGGAAACGGTTCCGCCACTGACATGGCAATCAACTCCGGATACCAGGACTGGCGAGGCCAGTTTGGAGCGATCAGGATGACAGGACAACGCTCCTGCTTCAACTTCTGGATGACTCTGATCAATAGAGGAAGAGGAGGGAAGATGTAAGCCAGAGGAAAATCCCAAGGAATTGACAATGCATCCACTGCTAGAGCAAGAGGGTCCCTCCGCCGGGAGCAAAACACCGGCACCTTCCTGTTGTGTCTGGTAGCCATCAGGTCCACTACAGGCACCCCCCACCTCTGGGTGAGTAGGTGAAACACCTCTGGATGAAGAGCCCATTCTCCGCTGTCGACTGTGTGACGACTGAGAAAGTCTGCCATGACGTTGTCTACGCCTGGAATGTGAACTGCTGAAATGACAGGCACGTGATCTTCTGCCCAAGATAAAATATCCTTGACCTCCAACCAGGCGGTGCAACTTCTTGTGCCGCCTTGCCTGTTGATGTAGGCCACTGCGGTGGCGTTGTCGGACTCCACTCTGACTGGACAACCTTCCAACTGAGACTCCCAGTGTCTCAGGGCAAGCCGGATGGCACGCAGTTCCAGAACATTGATGGAGAGAACAGATTCCTCCAGTCCCCATTTCCCCTGAGCACTGAAACGACCCAACACAGCACCCCATCCCCGGATGCTGGCATCCGTTGTAACCGTGGTCCAACAGGGAACCTGAAAGGATCTCCCTTTCAGGAGATGAGAGAGATCCAACCACCAGTGCAGACTCTATTCCACATGAGGAGGTAGAGAGACTGACAGATGCTGATGATCTGGATGATTCTTGCACGTCTGGATCACAAACCTCTGAAGTTCCCTGGAGTGAGCCATGGCAAATGGTACCGCTTCGATCGTGGAAATGAACTTCCCCACCAGAGACGTCAACTTCGGCACTGGAACTCTGTCCAGCTCCAGGATCCCAGCCACTCGGATGGCTATCTGATGAGCCACTTCCTCCGGTAGAAACACCATGCATTGGCGAGTGTCGAACAGGAGACCCAGGAAAACAAGCCTCTGAGATGGGACCAAGTCTGACTTGTCCAGATTCAGGATCCAGCCGTGACGGTTCACAGTGTGAATACACAGCTGCAGTTGTCGTTGGAGAAGCTCCGCTGAGGAGGCTTTCAGGAGGAGATCGTCCATGTAGGGGGTCACCCTGACACCTTCTTGATGAAGTACCGCTATCAAGGAACCCAACACCCTCTGAAAGACCTGAGGGGCCGAAGTCAGCCCAAAGGGAAGAGCTGAAAACTGAAAGTGTCCCCTGTGGCAGGCAATCCTGAGATACCGCCTGCTCTCTGGATGAATAGGGATGTGAAGATAAGCATCCTGAAGGTCCAGGGAGGCAAGGAACTCCCCTGGAGACATTGCTGCAATCACAGAGCGCAGGGACTCCTGGCGGAAGTGGGAACTCACAACATAGGAATTGAGATTTTTGAGATCCAAAATGGGACGAGCACCTCCGTCCTTTTTGGCCACTACGAACAGGTTGGAATAAAATCCTGAACCTGTATCCTCTGGAGGAACCAACTCCAGGACCTCCTTGTCCAAGAGATCCTGAATAGCGTCGTCGAACAGACGTCTTTTTGTGGGTTCCTGAGAAGGACGAGTAAAATGGAACCGAAAAGGAGGAAGGGAGGAGAAAGGGATCCTGTATCCCTCTGATACCACCTGAATGACCCATGGGTCCGCCACTGACTCCTCCCAAGTCCGGCGAAAGATGCGGAGACGTCCACCCACTGCCGGATGCGGACCCGGGTTCGGTGAGTCATGCCGAAGCAGTCTTGGAGGTTTTGGCCTTGGGGGCAACTTTGGGCTTGGAGGAGGAGCGCGCAGAGGACGGACCCGTCTGGGACGTGGAGCGTGTCTCAGTCTGAAAGGAACGAAAGGACCGATTGCGTTTGGCTGGAAACTTCTTCTTGAAGACTGAGGGTACTTTTACCACCAGTAGCCTCGCTGATCATTTCCTTAAGTTCAGAACCAAATAGCAAGTTCCCCTGAAAGGGTAAGGAAAGCAAGGCTTTCTTAGAGGCTGTATCAGCAGACCAAATTTTCAGCCAAAGGGCACGTCTGGCCACCACAGAAGAAGTGGAGGCCCTCGCCATCATGCGCACAGCATCAAAGGCAGCATCAGCAACATAATTTTGTGCTTCAGTAATGTTAGCAAGTAGCTGCAACTGCTCAGATACCGGTGCATCCTGGCGGACTGCCTCAGTCAGTCGTTCAGTCCAGGCCGCAATAGCTCTATTAACCCACGCCACTGCAAAGGTTGGACGCATGGCAGTGCCAATGGAGGCAAAAATAGACTTAAGAGAAAGTTCTAGCTTTTTGTCCGTCCAATCCTGCAGGGCAGAGGCATCAGAGACAGCTAAAGCAGTAGATTTGGACAGCCTGGAAACAGGAGCATCCACCTTGGGAGGATGAACCCATTTTGCCAGTTCAGTCTCAGGAAAAGGGTAAAGTTTAGCAAACTTTTTAGACACTGAGGAGGATTTGTCAGGATTCCTCCACGCCTCAGAGACTAGACGGGCAAGGGTAGGGTTAGTTGGAAAACATACAACCGCCTTAGATGGTTTTTGGAAAACGTCAGTTGGATCATGAGTAGATTCCTGAGTCAGAGGAAGGTTGAGCGTAGTTATCACAGCTCTAATCAGACCCTCAGCAGAAACCTCAGGGTCACATTCATAAGGGTCCCCAATGGACCTGTTAGACTCAATAACAGTGCCTTCCTCAGCATCAGAATCCTGTAATAGTTCTTCTTCAGAAGAATCAGACACATCAGGAGCTCCCTGTGGCTTAGGCAGGGAAGTCCTGATATTAGAGGGGGTCTGCCAGACCTGGAGAGCCCCCTGTACCTGAGAGGGAAAGAGTTGGAGTGTGGATCTGAGATCCGTAGTGGCAGCTTTAAACTCTTTCACCCAAGTTGGCTCAATAGCATGGCTGGGAAGCCCAGGGTTGCTATCATGACAATCAGTGCATTTAGGGCATAAATCATCAGAACAATCTCTAGGCAGCCCAGAGTGACAAGAAGAGCAAAGCGCAATGGGGGGGAACAGACACCCCAGCCTCTTTAGTCTTGGGTCTCGCCCCTGGCTCCAGTGGAGTAGACATGCTCACAGCATCAATATACACCACTAAACAACATCACCCAGTAAAAGTGTGAAAGATTAAAGTTTCACCCCAGAAATGCCTAAAAACGGACTTATCTGGCCAGCGAAGGGTTAATCTGCTGAGAGGAGAGAAGGTTCGGTCCCTGCGTAGTATACTCGCTGAGAAAGACCACCACAAAACGGCGGCCGTCAGGTCAGCCAATCAGAAACGAGCACGAACCGGGCGCTCATGGGAAATGTAGTTTTCTCTCAGAAGTACCCCAAACAGTGCCCGAAGCCCCCCTGAACTCCCCACACCCTGTAAACATACACCGGATGATAGAGCAGGAGCTTAGAAGTAAAATGAGCCATCTCTGAAGTTGCTGTGACAAACGGTTGCAGAGATATGTCCCACACTGTGAAATCCCATAGAGAGTAAAGGAGCAATGGCGTCTAAGCGGGAAAAGGCGCGCTTAAAGGCGCGGAACACTAAATTTTAATACAGTCCCACTAAACTTTAAAAAGTGCTAAACAGTAACTCAAAACATGAGAAACATAAATAAAATTATACCCAAAGCTCCAGAACCCAGAGAATACCACAGAAATTGCATAAACATGATAAATGCAAATAAAAACACCCTATGAGTGCTGGAGTGCAATGCAACTCCCAAATACAAGCCCATCAAAGGGACACTGTGGGGACAAGTGGACCTTCAGCACTCAAGGGGTGGCTCACCTTTCTGCAGGACTTCTGTGTTCAGGTGACCATGATAAAGTGGGAATAGACCAGAGGTAAATTCCTCAGCAGGGAAGTTGCTTGACTCAAGCTGTTCCCTCTTCAGGGCATAAGGTCCACAGAAAATCCCTGGAAGCTGCACCAGCCACTTTAAGGAGGGCAATTCATATGGTCACCCTCCTAATGGTGGTATTCCATATTTGAATAAAAATAACAAAACACTAAGATGAATGCAAAGATGTTCTCCACCTGGCGTGCACAGCACACAGGAACAAATCAATCTGGTGGCTCTGGCCTGAAGGCAGCTTAAGTAGGAGGGGAGGCTCCGCCCACTGCAGTCATTTGCATAATTGTTCCTGCCTATTAAAGGGGCGGATCGCCTCCCAGAGTACCAGTGACCTGTATTGGACGACAGTGAAATGTATTTATGGATTTGGGGCAATTTATATATCATAGATTCACCTATACACACAGTGCCTGACACAGCTTTGTTGGACTGGCAGAGAGGTCAGAAGTAGTTTATTTCCTCAACTGACTCAGTGGCACCAGGAGACACAGAACACATGGGGGAAAACAACTGGAGTGGGAGGGGGCAAATGCACAGATACCAGAGCCTTAAGCACAGAAGGGGGAGCCTGATGATAGCAGCAAGGAAAGGGACACAGGTCAGGGTGATTTTGGCAATGGAAAGGGAACACATGGCAGAATGGAGACAGAAAAGGGGACACAGTGGAGTGATTCTGGTGAGAAGAGTAAGGGAGACCAGGAAGGATGAAAGAGTTAAAGAGGAGGGCATAGTTCCTTGCAGGGAGTGCTTTCAGAAATGCAGGCAGGCTTCATCCACATGCATTTCTGAAAGAATACCCTGTCTGTTATGTAACTCTCTCTGCAGGGAATGGTTTGGTAAGTGCATGCAGTCATCACCCTGCATGCATTCATCAAAACAATTCCCTGCCTCTAAACATATGTATTTCCAAACAAAACTCTGGAAAATGCCACAGTTAGACATTCTGGTGCTACTGTCTCACATGTCTAACATACATTGTTAGCCCAGGGCTTAAGCAAGACAGAACATGAGACAGGGGGCATTCATAAAGAAGAATACATTCAAGAAAGCACACACAAAGATGGTCACTGCAAGACAAAAATAGTGAGAGGGAGTGAGAAATTGAGAGATGTAATAGCAAGAGTAAAGTACCAGAAAGACTCAACTTTAAATAAAAAAATAAAAAAAAAAAAAAAAAAACACTTACCTCCAGAACCATGGAGTTAAACTCCCTGTCTTTGTATAGCTGCTTTGCACAGGCTAGAATTGTGGATGTCTTCCCTGTCCCAGGGGGGCCGTAGAGTAAAAGGTGGGGCAGCTTGTCCTCACTAATAAATCTCTGAACTGATGGAGGAGAGCAGAATTTGTTTAATAAGATTTTCTGGGAAACCCAATGTAATAAAGGTATGTTTACAATTCATAACTCTGGTGCAATAAATGTGTTTTTTTGTATCAAGGGAGTCTTGTGCCTTAAAATGAAGGGACTTTTTATGTGCTACTTACCTATAAATTTTATCTTACCCCCATAGAGGACACAGGGACCATGAGGTTAACTTGCCTACACTAGGAATAAGAGCACTTTAAAGAGTGTTTTCTGAAGGAGGCAATTCCTCCTCAGTCCTGCAGAGCACACTTGGCAAAGGGGAATGAAAAAAGGGTGAAATTTACTTACGGATAATTCCCTTTCCTCTGTGTAGCTCCACACAGGGCTCAAAATTTCCACTCGCCACTAGCCAATGGCGAGTGAAAGTTTAGCCCTGGCGAGTAGAAATTAATTCAGCCCTGGTGGGTATGTATTGGCTTGCAGTGGCGAGTAACTTTTCAGGTCTGGCTAGTAGCAAAGGACTTAAAATTATAAGCCCTGGCTCCACAGAAATGCAATGTGGGTAATGTCTCCTACATATAGTTGAAGTAGGACCAATCAGTATACAAGGTAACCCTTGGAAGCAACCTAGCACTTAACATTTGTCAAGAGTTAAAACGGAAAATAAATAAGGTAAAGAGTAGGGTGTGCCATGGAAGGACACAGAAGAAAAGGAATTATCTGTTAAGTAAATGTCATCCTCTGTCCCTTCTCACAGCAATGCAATGCGTGATATACAAAATCAGTGCCAACTACGGAGGAATAACTGCAATACATACGAATGAATGATGCATGAGCATCCGGAAAAAGATCCCAGTGATCAGGAAGAGATCAGAAAGAAGGTATTATATAAAAAAGGAACATTCCTTCCCATCACGGAGGAACTACTACATGAAACACCATCCAGCTAAATCCTGCCTTTGCCGAGGCTTGAACACCCAAATTATATTGCTTAACCCCTTAAAGACCAGCGCAATCCCGTGTGGCCGGCACTTGCGGACCACGGGGCATTTTTTTTTTTAATTTTATTATCTCTTCCGGTTCAGGGGAGCCCTGAACTCTATGCGTGCCAAGACCGTCATTGGTCCTTAAGTGCTGGACCGCCGTGACGGTCCTGGCACGGCAATGGTCCTTAAGGGATTAATGAAAGGAAATAATGATGACCAACCACCTGGTTGCTTTACAGATATTTTCTGCTGAAGCTGTAGCTTTTTATGACCATGAGGTGGATACTTATCTGGTAGAAAAGGCCTTGATATTTTTTTATGAGGAGCGAACTATACGTTAAAATAGAATAACTTTATGCACTCAGTAATTTGCCTGGCTATTAAAGCCTCAGAAGCTGCAGATCCCCTGGACAAAAAAAAAGTCAACTTATTTAAATTCTTCAATTTTCTTCAAACAGTAAGATATGCATCTTTCAAAGTCCAGATTATTGAACAGTGTTTCTCGCTCTCTCTTTCGGATTAGGGACAAAGGAAGACGAACAATGCCCTAGCTTAACTGTAAAGCATCAGACTACTTTAGAGTTGAAAGTCCGCTTTCTTCTGAGAACTACTTTATCCTGATGTATCACCAAGTAAGGCGATTTACCCTTCTACCAGATGTGATGACCGTTAGAAAAACTGATTTTGAAAAAGGTTAGAGCGTCGATGGTGGAATCTTCAAGGGTTCAATCAGGATAAACAGACAAATGAGCCTTGATAGAAGCTGGCTTAAGACCTGCTTCATACCCTTTTATACTTTAGAAAATTCAGAATCTGTGTGGAATCAAAGGAAGTTATAGAAATAGAATTTTCCTGACTACAAGCTCTGTGTATTTTCACATTCTAAAATATACAGTACTATGCAAAAGTCTTAGGCAGGTGTGGAAAAAGTTGGAAATTTACTCACCGATATTTCATTTTCTTCTGTGTCCTTCCACGGCTACGAATGGGTATTGTCTCCGCCTTCCGGCCGGGGTAGGACCAATAGGAATCTCTAAAAAAAATTCTAAAAGCGCGCCTTCTCCCTGCACCGCCAGTCTCTTTTGACCAAGCTGAAAAATATAAACCAACAAGTTAAGGGTAGGGGAGCCGTGGAAGGACACAGAAGAAAATGAAATATCGGTGAGTAAATTTCCAACTTTCTTCTGTGTCCTATCCCCGGCTACGAATGGGATATACCCAAGCATAACTTATCTTCATAGGGTGGGATACAACAGAAAGAACTTCTTACCCTTACTCCGGAATGACCGCCTGGAGTACTTGTCTTCCGAACTTGGCGTCCGCAGATGCCTGGACATCGACTTTGTAGTGTCTGATAAATGCATTTAGAGAAGACCATGTTGCGGCTCTGCAAATTTCCTCTGGAGACGCAGAAGCCTTACAAGCCCAGGAGGTGGAATGGGCTTTGATGGAAATAGGAGGTGACAACTTAGCTTCTGAATATGTCAACCTGATACACTGAGTTATCCACCTAGCTATGGAAGCTTTAGAGGCTGGGCTAACTTTGAATTTTCCAAAAAAATGAATAAATAAGGAATCAGTTTTCCTGAATTCCTTAGTCCTCTCAATGTAAATAGACAGACATCTGACTAGGTCTAAACAATGGAACTTCCTTTCCTTCTCATTTTGTGGATTATGGCAAAAGGAAGGCAGAATTATTTCTTGATTCAAATGAAAATCAGAGACTACTTTAGACCTAAAGGTAGGTTTAAATATGAGGACTACCTTATCTTGATGAAAAATCAAATAGGGAGAGGAACAAGATAAAGCCTGAATTTCTGAAACCCTCCTGGCTGATGTTATGGCAGTGAGGAACACTGTCTTGTAAGATAAAGTTTTAAGAGGAACGGAGTCTAAAGGCTCAAACAGAGGGGAGCTAATAAGCTGCTCTAACACAACATTCAGATCCCATGGAGGAACTATGGCCCGAATATGGGGTCTGGCTTTCTCTATTGCTTTGATAAATCTCCTCATGAGGATATTTTCTGCAAAAGGTCTGCACAATAAGGCCGAAAGAGCTGACAATTGGACTTTAATAGAAGAAGGTTTTAGTCCTTTATCAAATCCATCCTGAAGGAAATCTAAAATTCTAGCCACATTGATGTCAGCGAAACTGATCTTCTTCAGTTTACACCAGGATTTGAAGGTACGCCATACAATATATCTTAGAGGTAGATGGCTTTCTGCCTTTAGCAATAGTCTTAGCTACTGGCTCAGAAAGTCCCTGTTGAAGAAGCATTTCCCGCTCAATCTCCAAGCCGCCAATTTGAAGAAGGCTGGGTTGGGATGCATCAGAGGCCCTTGGGACAGAAGATTTTGACAATTCGGTAGATTGATCTGTTTGTCTATTGAGAGACTGATCAGGGCTGCAAACCAGGTCCTTCTGGGCCAAAAGGGAGCAATCATGATTACCTCTGCTTTGTGTAGGATTATTTTCCTTATAACTTGATGAATTAGAGGCAGAGGAGGGAACACATAGGCTAGGTTGAAATCCCAGTTGCAAACAAGGGCGTCCTGGCCCATCGCTCTGGGTTCGTACCATCTGGAGAAAAACCTTTCGCATTTTCTGTTTAGAGAGGTTGCCATCAGGTCTATCTCTGGAACACCCCACCTTGTAGTGATGTCCCCGAATATCTCCTGATTCAGAGACCATTCTCCCTGATCTAGATGTTTTCTGCTTAGGAAGTCTGCTTGTAGGTTGGATGTTCCTGAAATGTGTTGCGCCGTGATTGGCGCTAAATTGTTCTCTGCCCAGCTTAACAATCTTTGCGTTTCCTTCAATAGTGTTCCGCTCCTTGTTCCTCCTTGATTTCTTATATATAGTACCGTCGCCGTGTTGTCTGATTTTATCAACACTGCCCTGTTTCTCACTAGTTTCTTGAATTTTCTGAGGCAATTGAATACTGCTCTTATCTCTAGAAAGTTTATGTGGTTCCTTGCCTCCTTTCTTGACCACCTTCCTTGGGCTGTTAGGGACTTGCAGGTGCCTCCCCATCCTGTTAAGCTGGCGTCTGTCATTCCTTCTTTGATTCCTGTAGAGGAAGACCCTTTTCTAGATTGTAACTGTCCATCCACCAAGCTAGGCTCTTTTTGACTGGTTTGGATAGATGTATTAATTGAGTTTTGTTCAACTGTTTGTTCCACCTGGTTAGGAAGAAATATTGAAGTGTTCTCATATGAAGCCTTGCCCAAGGAACGATTTGGATGGTAGAATTCAAAATTCCTAATAATTTCATATAGTCTTGAGCAGTTAAATACCTCTCCTTCCTGAAACATTTGACTGCAGACTGAAGTCTGATAATTCTTTCCTGAGAGAGAAACACTTTTTTGTATTACAGTGTTTATCCTCATGCCCAAGAAGGTAATTTCTTGTGAAGGATTCACTTGACTTTTCATGAAGTTGACAATCCAACCCTGATTCTGTAACCACGAAATCACCTGTTTCGTATGCTCCAGGGATTGCTTCCTTGATTGCGCAATTATCAATAGATCGTCTAGATATGGGATAATGGATATCCCTTTTAATCTTAAGGATTGGAGAGAGACTGCCAGGACTTTGGTGAAAACCCTCGGGGCTGATGCCAGCCCAAAGGGAAGAACTCTGAATTGATAATGCTGGTTCCTTACTTTGAACCTTAACAAGTTCCGGTGAGATTGGATCACTAAGATGTGATGATAAGCGTCCTTGAGATCCACTGTAGTCATAAATGCATGAGGCTGTATGGCTTTTAATACTGAGGACACTGATTCCATCTTGAAGTGGCGTACTTTCAAGAAAGAGTTTAGATGCTTCAAATCTAGGATTGCTCTGAAACCGCCAGAAGTCTTTGGGGCTAAAAACAGATTTGAATAAATTCCTGAATTCCTCTGAGATAAAGGAACCGGCTCTATTACTTTCTTCCGCAGCATTTCGAGAACTAGCTTCTTGAGTTCTAACCTCCTCTGCGGGTTTTGAGGAATCCTTGAAGCTATTAATTGACTTGAGGGGAAAGACTGAAATTCTAGCGGATACCCTGTCTCTATGATGTTGTACACCCAATGATCTGAGATAGGATTTACTTCCCATGCTTCCAGATAATGTACCAATCTTCCTCCTACTGGTACTGGAGACAGGGCCCGCTCCTCCTCACTGAGGGTCTTTCTTAGCGGTGTACCTCTGGGAGTGATCTTTTCTGAAACCTCCCTTAAACGACTGAGATGATTGTCTCTTCTGATCATATCTTCCATATTGGAATCTTCTGGTGTCACGAAAATTATGCCTGTTCCTGAATCCCCTAGATCTAGAAGGGGAGATTCTCGTCTTTCTTTCCTGTGGGAGAAAAGAACTTTTCCCCCCGGAGATCTTTTTGATTAATTCCTCGAGATGTTGTCCAAACAACATGCCTCCAGAAAAAGGAAGAGCCACTAACTTATTCTTGGAGGCTGTATCTGCCCCCTAAGAACGTAACCAAAGAGCACGTCTGGCGGTGACAGACAAAGTAGAAGTCCTAGCTGATAATCTAATAACATCCATGGAGGCGTCACAAGAGAAATTAACAGCCTCCTTTAAAGATGCTACTTCCTTGATGAGTTTAGAACGAGATACATTGGAATCAATCTTCTCTTCTAATTCGTTTAACCAGATTCTGATGGTTCGCGTCACACATGCTAGAGCTGTAGCTGCCTTTAAATCTTGGCCAATTATGGCAAACTGCTTTTTCAGTGCCGATTCAATTTTTCTATCCATAGCGTCTTTCAATGCAGATCCGTCTTCCATAGGGATGATGGTCTTTTTTGCAATGTAAGAAATGGCTGGATCAATTTTAGGTGCAGAATTCCATGCACTAACGTCCTCTTCCTTAAAGGGATACATTTTGTTGAAACGCTTGGTAAGGCCAATTCTTCTGTCCCCTTTTTCCCATTCAGAACTGATAAGTCCTGAAACCGAATGGTGCACAGGGAAGACAGGGGAAGTTTTACGGCTCCCCATAAATGCAGTATCCAGAACTCCTAGTTCTTGTTGTTCCTCAGTAAGACCTAAGGTTTTCCTCATAGTTTTTAAGAAATGATCTATGTGGTCTAAATTAAAAACACCTGCATCTTCAGAGACTTCCCCCTCTTCAAAAGATGAATATTCTGATAATTCCTGAGCACTGTCCAATTCCTCAGGGCCCTCCTTCCTTGAAGATGTACCCTCTTCAGGTTCCTCTATGCGAGGGCGCTTTCTGGGGGCTGCAGCTTCTTGCATTGCCACAAATGTGTCCTGCATGGAAGATTTCATCCAAAGGAGAAAATCTTTGAATTGCATGGGCATATCTTGTTCTGCAGCTTTCCTGATACATTCTTGACACAGCTTAGATGAATCAGAGGAGGAAAGTTTCTTGTCGCAGGCTAAACAAACTTTAGATTTGACTACAGACTTATCTTCCTTGCCAGGACCCTCAGAAGGAGATTTATCCTTGCTAGGGGTAGCTTTAGCAGGGGCAGACATATTACTGCTAAAAACACTGTTTATTATATAATTAAAACTTAACCTGCCTAAAGAGAAACCTAACAATGCTAGAATGTCTAAACACCTGCTTAAATAGCCAAAAGAAAATTACATTTCCTGTTAAGGAGATTATAAATGGGGCTAGTACTTACCTGTATACCTGAAGGCTTCATCAAACTTCCTGCAGTCCAAGCTGAAACGCATGATCCTATGAACTCTATCCGGTTCAGATCCGGCTTCCTGTTGCCACGGCCCGCACGCTGACATTCCTGCATGCTGCCTCAATATACCCGTGGTCTCCCCGGCTCAGCAGAGACGGCCTGCCACGCTCCATCTACCAGCACCCTTCGGGTAGCACTGCGCTGCGGCCCCACAGGTATGATCCCACTAGTTCGCCAAGGCAGCCTTGTGCTGCATTCATTCGTACCCCGGTGATAGTTGTGCAGGGCGGCAGCCCTACACCCGGCCGCATAGGACCAAAAAAAGACTGGCGGTGCAGGGAGAAGGCGCGCTTTTATAATTTTTTTTAGAGATTCCTATTGGTCCTACCCCGGCCGGAAGGCGGAGACAATACCCATTCGTAGCCGGGGGTAGGACACAGAAGAAAAATGCTGTAAAGTAAGAATGCATTCAGAAATAGAAATGGTACTAGTTTACATTTAATTAACAAAAGGACTAGTGAGTCAACAGAAAAAAAATCTAAATCTGATCAATATTCGGTGTGACTACCCTGCAAAAAAGCATCAATCTTCTACGTACACTTGCACACACTTTGTTAAGGAACTCAGCAGGTAGGTTGTTCCAAACATCTTGGAGAACTAACCAGAGTTAGTCTGTGGATTTAGGCAGCCTCAGTTGCTTCTTTCTCCATGTAAACCCAGACAGACTCGCTGCCGTTGAGATCAGGACTCTCTGGGGGCCACACCATCAATTCTAGGACTCCTTGTTCTTCTTTACGCTGAAGATAGTTCTAAATTACTTTGACTGTATGTTTGGGGTCACATGCCTCCCTGATGGTATCTGCCTGTACTTCAACACTGAGGGTACCATTAATTCTGACCAAATCCCCAACTCCATTTGCAGAAATTCAGCCCCAAACTTGAAAGGAACCTCCACCATGCTTCACTGCTGCCTGCAGACACTCATTCTTGTACCGCTCTCCAGCCCATCGGCAAACAAAGTGCCTTCTGCTACAGCCAAATATTTCAGATGTTGACTCATCAGTCCAGAGCACCTGCTGCCATATTTCGGACCCCAGTTCCTGTGTTTTTATGCACAGTTGAGTCACTTGGCCTTGTTTTTACTTTAGAGGTATGGCTTTTTGGCTGCAAGTCTTCCATGAAGACCACTTCTGACCAGACTTCTCCAGACAGTAGATGGGTATACCAGGATCCCACTGTTTTCTGCCAATTACAAGTTGATGGCACTGCTGGACATCTTCCGATTGAGAAGGGAAGCAAGCATGATGTCTCATCTGCTGCACTAAGTTTCCTTGGCCAACCACTGCATCTACAGTCCTCAACATTGCCTTTTTCTTTGTGTTTCTACAAAAGAGCTTGGGCAGCGTGTCTGGAAACGCGTCCCTGCCTTGAAATTTCTGCCTGGGAGAGACCTTGCTGATGCAGTATAACTACCTTGTGTCTCGTTACTGTGCACAGTCTTGCCATGGTGTATGACTTTTGACATTAAACGGTCTTCAGCAGAGTTTGGCTGTTCCTCAACCAGTTTTATTCCTCCTATACAGCGGTTTCAGTTTCAGTTAATGATTGTGTTTCAACCTTTATATTAAATGGATGATCATTAGCACCTGTTTGGTATAACCGTTTAATCATACACCTGGCTGCCTAGAAAATCCCTGACTTTGTGCAACTGTACCTAGAAGAATTGAAGCGGTTTTGAAAGCAAAGGGCGGTCACACCAAATATTGATTTGATTTCGATTTTTCTTCTGTTCATTCACTTTGCATTTTGTGAATTGATAAAAATAAAGTATTCTTACTTTACAGAATTTTCACACCTGCCTAAGACTTTTGCACAATACAGTGTGCATATATTATACATTCTACATTTATGATACAATAGTCCAAAGTTTTTCTCGGTCTGACTGCTGCTTCAACAGGGGCATCATCCAGTTACCCCAACATCCTGACATTTATGGAGAATCTGCATCTCTTCTAAATATCTCACAGATATTAGATATTAAGAAAATAAGGGGTAAATAAATGTCGCCCCTGAAGCAGTGCAAAATGCATTGGGCTATTGTATAATAAATGTAGCACTGTACTTTTCCATTTCATCCAACATAATAATTCGCTAAAAGTTTGTAACGACGCAGTCATGCACAGTAGAGACTGCTGCGCATGCTGCAGTCATGTACAGTAGAGACTGCCAGTGACGCGGCTGATACAGAGAGGGGTGCTCCGAAGTATCAGCCGCGGCGCAGGCAGTCTCTACTGTGCATGACTGCCCCGCGACCGGCTGGCACTGTGGCCCGTGTACACAGCCTCTTCAACTAGTTTTAAAATAAAATCCATGTTTTAGCATTTCATATAGTAGTGGCCCCATTCATTCTCTCGAAGTATACAGGTACCCCTTTTGTGCCATTTGGAATCAAGAAGGAATTTTTTCCCCCCATTCAAGGCAGAATTTGAAATTGCTGTACTGAGGGGGTTTATTTGCCTTCTTTTGGATCAACGATGGTAAACAGGAATAGGAAAAGGGTTGAACTAGATGGACGTAAGTATTTTTTCAACCTAAATTACTACGCTATGTTACTATGATATCAGTCAACATGGACATCTGGACAGTGAAATAGGCGGCGAGGTAAGAGACAAATGTGAAGAGAAAAAAAACCAAAACAAAACACAGTGGTGCCTGACCAGGACTGGGGGTTTGACCCAGTCAATGCCTATATTCCTGAGGCGGAGCTGGTCACTTCGGAGGGAAGGGCAAGATATTTTTATATGTGAATTACAATCTTACTACACTTAGAAGTGTGTCGTGCTTTCTTTTCCTTCTTCGGCGCAGCCTGCTATACACTGTAGACCTGCTCCCTAACCATCCATAAGGAAAAACTTACCATTCACTTCTGCAGGCCCATACCACCAAATCACTTCCATTACCTCACTTCCCAGGACATCATAAATATAGCCAAAGCAACCAGATACACACACACACAAAAAAAAAAAAACAAAAAAAAACACAGGTGGTATACAGTTATAAAGCTACCATATATCAATTCAATTTAGCAGCGCTCTTTATTCAGCTCCCATAGTTTGCTTGATGATTCTATATAAATAACAATCCCCCTTGCCATAATTCATGATCTAGGGAAATCGAGAAAATCAATATACCAATATGTATTAAACACCCTTACATTTTCCTTCTTTACATCTCTTTACAACAAGTTTATCCTACACAGCAAGATTTAAATGTACTTATGTGTATGTAAAAAAATACCATTATTAATTCAATTAGACACCCACATTGTAGGTAGGGACCTAATAAAAAAAATTATACTCAAGTATTTCATTTAACCAAGAGGGTGTCAAATATTCAGTCTATGTAACCATTCTGCATCCCCCCATACCGTTTAATGTTGGTATGTGATCTAAAATATGAGAAACACAAAAAAGAGAAAGTGTATCACCCCAAAGGGGGTAATAATACAGTCTCTCCAGTTGACCGTGCCTTCCTACAGGGAAATTAACAAAACTCACAGCAGGTGCCACTCTATTCAACAATTTGTTATTATTATTGTTATTCCACAAAACTGGTATACCTCCTGTTTACGTAATTATCAAAAACAGGCAATAAACCAGATAAAATACATCCAATATAGTAATTGTAAGGATCACAAAAAGAACCCCACCAGCACAATCAACAAGAAAAAAAAAATAAAAATATATAAATTAAAAAATATATATAAAAATTAAAAAAAACATAAAAAATAGATATTTAACTTATTTAAATAATCGTCAGTCCCAAGTCACAGTCCACCGTGAATCCCAATCAATCATATGATCAATGCTGCATGCTTTCCAATGGGCTGGGTTCCCACGTAGAGATACACTGGAAGTAAAGACACAAAAAGCAGCACAAAAGATCTTCTAAGATTAGTAATCCTTAGCTTGAAAGGGAATCCTTCACCAACACCACAGTGGTAAGACTCCTACTTACAATTTCAAGAGGCCATGACCTGCCTCTCAGTATAAACACAGGAGGCAAATATAGTTGTTGATACCTTTATTGGCTACCTAAGCAGATTTAGAATGCAAGCTTTCAAGACCTTAGGTCTCTTCCTCAGGCATGTTATACAGATAAATATGAAAACATCTCTCTTTTATACAAGTATGCATTGCATTGTTTAGAATGGAAATCAGATAAGAGAACGCAGTCCAGATCCAGATACTTTGATCAGTCAATGGTAAAATGCATTCTTCTTCAGAGGTTTTAGAGGTATTTACAATCCCAATAGGGCTGTTGGAAAGGTCAATCTACAATGTGATAACGTGACAAGAACTCTCATTATTCAAACCATTAAGAACAGCATTAAACTTCAATATAAACCCCTAGAGTGCCAGGTGGGTACATTGTACGAGTTTGTACAGTTGTACCCGCTGTGCCAAGCTCGTACAATGTACCCACTAAATGCAGCCACTGATAAGCCGGTATAACCAGCATGCAGTGGCCGCATTAAAAAAAAAAAAAAAAAGCCTTGCATCTATGGGGGGACATGAGGATCACTCATGCCCCCCGTTATTGATCTCCCAGCCGATCGCGCTGGGAGATCAATAACGCAACAGGAGAAGTGCAGCTTCTCCTCTCCCCTCCCCAAGCTTTTGGGTAGGAGTGGGCGGGACCGGGGGAAGCCTCCCAACGTCATCTGTGACATGGTCACCGATGATGTTAGGGAAGTTTCCCTGGTCCCGTTCACTCCTACCCGGTGGCAGGAGAGAAGGGCAGGAGAGCTTTTGCTCTCCAGCGGTCGCCTTATTGATCTCCCAGCCAATCGGCTGGGAGATCAATAAATTAAGGGACACCAGGAGGAGTCCTGATGTCCCCCACGAGGTCTGAAGTCATAAAAAAAATATAAAAGGGCAAAGTAACCCTGTGAGTGCCGCAGGGGTCCACAGCACATTGCACTGCAATGTGCTGGAGACCCCTGTGGCACTCACAGGGTCACTTCTTATGGGGGATTTTTTTTTTTTTTTTTTTTTTTTTTTTTTTTTTTTAGCAAGACCTCATTGGGAGGATCAGGGAGGGTCCTGATGCCCCTCAATGAGGTCTATAATTTATAAAAATTTAAAAAAAAATTAACCCTGTGTATGCCACAGGGGGGTCAAATGCACCCCCCCCTCCTGTGGCACGCACAGGGCTTTTACCATTACTTTGTTACCAGAGATTGTTGGGGGGGCATCAGGATTGGTCCAGATGCCCCCCCACAAGCTCTGATTACAAACTAAGTATAAAAAAAATTTAACCCTCTGAGTGCCACAAGGGTCCAATGCATTGCTTTGCAATGCGCTGGAGACCCTTGTGGCACTCACAGGGTCACTTCTTTTGTGGACTTTTTTTTTTTAACTAAAACCTAATTGGGGAGGGATCAGGGGGGTCCTGATGCCCCTCAATGAGGTCTATAATAAAAAAAATAAAAATAAAAAAATTAACCCTGTGTGTGCCACTGGGAGAGGGGGTTCAATGCAGACCCCCTTCCTGTGGCACACACAGGACTCATCATTACTTTGTGATCAGAGCTTGTTTGGTGGCCATCTGAATACAAAGTAAACATAAAAAAAATAAATAAATAACCCTTTGTGTGCCATAGGGGCCCAATGCATTGCTTTTCAATCCACTGGACACCCCTGTGGCACACAAAGGATTTTTTTTCCCCTTTTATTTTTTATTTAGACTTCATTGTATGGGTTCTGATGCCCCCAACGAGGTCTACACAAAAATATTGGGGGGAAAAGCCCCCAAAAATGCACGTGCAACAGGGGGGGTCCAACGCAGTGCTTTGCAATGCGTTGGACCCCCTGTGACACACACACTTTTTTTTTTTTTTTTAATTATTCTGTTTTTAGACCTTGATGGGGGACACCAGGAATGTTCCTGATACCGCCTCCCCAACGAGGTATGAATACAAAATAATAATAATAAAAAAAAAAAAACTCTTTGTGTGCAACAGGGGGTCCAACGCATTGCTTTGCCGTGCACTGAGCACCCCTGTGGCATGCACACAAAATGCCTCCAATCCCCCCCCTCCACAGCCAATTGGCAGTCCCATTCCCCAACCTGTTTCCACTGCCTACTGGTAGACTCAAAGTACCAGTATGCACTAGATTCAGGCTGGGAATCAAACTGTGTATGAGGGGGACATACAGTGCACACTGGTAGTCACAGATCCCCCATACACACTATCAGACACTGCCCCACCATCACCACCATCCTTGCTCCTCTGCTCATACCCACACAGCCTAATCCCTCACCCTCCCACACACTTTGTTACACTGGTAGTCACAGGTCCGCACGTACACCAGCTGACGCCCTAGCTTCTTTCATCTGTTAGCCATAAAATCACACATACACTCTTTGCTTTCCCATTCCTGTTTCACTGGTAGCTACGCTCCTGTCACCCAAATTGGTATGTCAACCCACAGCAGTGGGGTACCATTTTTCTTAGGAAATCCCACGCCATTGAACCATTTCAGTATCTTTGAAGCGACTGATGTGTAAAAAAAAAAAAAAAGTTTTTTTTTTTTTTCCTGTAGCACCACATTCTGGAAATAGTTGTGCCAACTATCTTAGGGGTAAAAAGGCAAGTGACCCCTCATTCAATGCGGCAGGTTATGTTCTTTCCAAAACTGTATGGTTTATATACCTTTTCTTCACTTCTGAAGGTGTTATAGCAATTTTTGTACAGACAAGTCACATTTGAGAAAACGATAGAAACATCAGAGGCTGTAGTAGGTGTAGTTTTCTACTTCTAGCACCCCCTAAGGTAGGTCAACTCATACCAATGGGGTGTCATTTGACTCCTAAGAGCACTAGCTAACAAATGCATTTGAAAATTCCATGGTTTTCACAGAGTTACATACATTTGAAGGGGCAGAAATGTAAGAAAATGCCTTTTTTTCTCATTAGCGCCACCTCCTGGAAACATTTGTGCATACCAGCATTTGGGTAAGAAGGCAAGGGACCCCTCATTAGATGCGGCATACCATTACAAAATGGTATGATTTCTCTACCTTTCCTGCATATCTATAACGGTTATGACACTTTTTGTGCAGGCAGATAATTTCAAAAACAAAAGTGTCAGGTTTAGGTAAGTGTTCCTACCACCCACATATTGCATATTATCCCACACAAATGGGGTAACATTTTTCTCATGTTGGTAGCAGGTACTGAATACAGTAGGAAATGTTATGGTTTTCAAAGATTTTAGTATCTTTGAGGTGGTTTAAATGTAAAAAAAACATGTATTTATTCCTATAGCTCCAGCTTTTGGAAATAATTAAGCACTTCAGCCAGGGGGAAGAAAGGCAAGTGACCCCTCATGTGATGCGGGTGAATGCCTGCTTCCAAAATGGTATACATTTTATACCTTTCCTTCATGTATCTAAAAGTTATGAACATTTTAGTACAAGCAGCCATTTCCAAAGAAGAAAACAGGTTTGTGTTATGTGCTTCTGGCACCCCTACAGTATGTCAGCTTATACCAATGGGGTGTCATTTTTCTCCTAAGTGCACTAGCTAATGAACACAGTTGGAAATGCCACGGTTTTCATAGATTTCAGTACACCTGAAGGGGCAGAAATGTAAGAAAATGCCTTTTTTTTCATTAGCGCCACCTTCTGGAGGCATTTGTGCACACCAGGCTTGGGGTAGCAAGGTAAGTCACCCATCATTAGATGCGGCAGGGTGTCTTCTTTTCAAAATGGTATGGTTTGTGTACCCTTTCTTCACTTCTGTAGTTGTTATAACCATTTTTGTACAGACAAGTAATGTTTGAGAAAATGTTAGAAAAATTAGAGGTTGCAATAGGTGTCGTTTTGTACTTCTAGCGCCCCCTAAGGTAGGTAAACTCAGACCAATGGGGTGTCATTTTTCTCCTAAGAGCACTAGCTAATGAATACAGTTGGAAATGGCATGGCTTCCACAGATTTCAGGACATTTGAAGGGGCAGAAATGTAAGAAAATGCCTTTTTTTTTTTCATTAGCGCCACCTTCTGGAGGCATTTGTGCACACCAGGCTTGGGGTAACAAGGCAAGTCACCCCTCATTAGATGCAGCAGGTTATCCATTTTCCAGAAATATATAGTTTTATATACGTGTTCCACTGTTTTAAGGAAGCTTTACCACAAAAACCCTTGAATGCGCATATTAGTTTATAACGTTGAAATTGTCATTTTGCGCTGCTGGTGATTAGGGCTCTATGCTAGCCATGGATGTAGGTAAAACTATACAAATTTGGTTGTTTTTTTTTTACTCGGGGGACTCGGGGCTTTTTCAAATAATTGAAACTTTTTCAATCAAGGTAAATGTTTTTGATACATAGTATGTGATTTTAGCAAAATGAGTAAATGTTCACTTTTTTTGTCATTATGACATCATAGCTTTTTGCACGATGTAAAATTCTCTTCATGTAAGGTACCATGAGAAAGCTCAATTCGTTCTGAAAAAAACAATATATAGTTTTCCATATGTAACTAAAAATCCCCAGAGGAAGTCAAGCTTAAACGGAAGGATAGCAAAAATTTTGAAAAAGTGTCTGGCCTGCAGGGTAGAGGAAATGGCCCAAGCCTCTAGCACTGAAGGGGTTAAAGGGATAGTAATGTTTCATAATAAAAGCAGATCTAATTAATCATCATAGTATTTGGACTTTGGAGAGTGTTATTTCAATTCTGTCAGAGTTGTACTTCAAGAGTAATTCAATGACAAAGTATCCCCCTTCCGCCCCTTTTACTGATGTAACACTGTTCAGCAAAATCAGAAAGGAGGTGTCCAGGTAGACTGCAGAGAGAGACAATCTTCAATTAAGATAATCTTCAATTAAGATAAGGGAAAAACCTGAAAAACTTGTCAAGGGGGGCAGGGCTTTCCTTGTTCTCATAGGAAGAAAATTGTCCCCTTCTGTTATCTGTCTGGTCTATAGACTGAATTCCACATCTGAGAAGAGATGGCTTACACTAGGTAAAAGGGGCGGGAGGGGAAACTTTGCTTGTGAATATCTCTCAAACCATAAAGGTTTGAGAGATAAGACTTATATTGTTCTTCATGTTTTTTTAATGCCTACAAAATAAAAATAGGATTTTAGTCTTACCTGTTAAATCCTTTTCACTTAGTCCATACAGGTCACTGGTACTCTGGGAGGCGTAAGTCCCCTTTAATAGGCAGGAACAATTATGCAAATAATTTGCAGGGGGCGGAGCCTCCCCTCTTACTTAAGCCACCTTCTGGCCAGAGCCACTCATATTGATTTGAGACCCCAAGAACTGACCTCAGGTAAGCAAAAAGAAAGACTCCTGTGAGCATGCCCAACAGTCTCCCACTGAATGCCACAGGAGAACCAAGTCTGGTCCCTTGACAGGGTGGGAGACCAGTGACCTGTATGGACTAAGTGAAAAGGATTTAACAGGTAAGACTAAAATCCTATTTTCACTGTCGTCCAATACAGGTCACTGGTACTCTGGGATGTACAAACATTGAGCTGACCCAGAGGCGGGAGAAAGGCAAGGACCAGGCGCAAGGCCCAAGTCACTAGAACTGCTATGAACCAGTTAATAACATAGCCCAAACTGTAAGTGTCAACGGACACCCATCAAGGGAAAACAATCCCTGAACAAACACAGCACACTGAACAAGAGCCAACAGGGCTCAACAGTAAGGAAGCACTAAGGATCACAGAGCGGAAGGCCTAGACAGGCAAAACTGCCTCCAGGACCTTCCTCCCAAAACTGGCATCAGCCGAAGCCAGTACATCAACTCGATAGTGCCTTGAAAACATGTGCACAGAGAACCAAGTGGCCGCTCTGCACAGTTGATCAGCAGACGCCTGATTCTTGTAGGCCCAGGAGGCCCCAATAGATCTGGTGGAATGGGCAGTCACCCGGAAGGGAACGTGCTTATTACGAATCTTATAGGCTTCACGAACGGTAGCCTTAATCCAAGAGGCGATAGTAACCTTGGAAGCCGGTCTCCCTGCCCTAGGCCCCTCAGGAATGACGAATAGAGCGTCAGACTTCCTGATAGACTCGGTGCGATGAACATAAAACTTGAGGCAACGCACCACATCCAACAAATGGAGATCTCGTTCCTTGTCAGATGAAGGATTAGGGCAGAAAGAGGGAACCACAATCTCTTGATTGATGTGAAATTCGGACACAACCTTGGGTAAGAATTCCTTGGAAGTGCGAAGCACAGCCTTATCCCTGTGGAACACCAGGTAAGGAGGTTTACAAGACAGAGCTTGTAACTCTGCTACCCAGCGAACGGAAACAATAGCCAAAAGAAAGGCCATTTTCCAAGTCAAAAGACGTAAAGGAATAGAAGCCAAGGATTCAAACGGGGGTCGCTGGAGAACTCCCAGCACCAAATTGAGGTCCCACTGGGGAGTAGGACTCTTGAAGGCAGGTCGAACATGAGTCACACCTTGGAAGAAAACTTTGACATCAGGAAGGATAGCAATCCTTTCCTGGAAAAACACAGACAAGGCAGAAGTCTGAACCTTGAGGGAACTCAAACTGAGCCCCTTATCAACACCGTCCTGCAAGAAGGCCAGGACAGTGGGAAGATGAAAATCAAGGGATAACTTCTTATCACCGCACCATGCAACAAAGGTTGACCATATGCGATGACAGATCTTGGAGGACACAGGCTTACGAGCACTGAGCATAGTCGACACCACAGAAGGAGAAAATCCTTTCTTTGCTAGAATCGAGGATTCAACCGCCAAGCCATCAAACGGAATGTGTGAACGTCCTCCTTCCACAGATAACCCTGAAGAAGAAGATCCGGACGGGCAGGAAGTGGGATCGGATCCGCCACTGACATGGCCATCAACTCCGGATACCAGGACTGGCGAGGCCAGTTTGGAGCGATCAGGATGACAGGACAACGCTCCTGCTTCAACTTCTGGACGACTCTGATCAATAGAGGAAGAGGAGGGAAGATGTAAGCCAGGGGAAATTCCCAAGGGATCGACAAGGCATCCACTGCTAGAGCAAGGGAGTCCCTCTACCTGGAGCAAAACACCGGAACCTTCCTGTTGTGTCTGGTAGCCATCAGGTCCACCACAGGCATCCCCCACCTCCGGGTGAGCAACTGAAACACCTCTGGATGAAGAGCCCATTCTCTGCTGTCGACGGTGTGACGACTGAGGAAGTCCGCCATGACGTTGTCTACGCCTGGGATGTGAACTGCAGAGATGACAGGCACGTGATCTTCTGCCCAGGACAAAATATCCTTGACCTCCCACCAGGCGGAACCGCTTCTTGTGCCGCCTTGCCTGTTGATGTAAGCCACCGCCGTGGCGTTGTCGGACTCTACTCTGATCGGACGACCGGTCAGTTGAGACTCCCAGTGCCTCAGGGCAAGCCGGACAGCTCGAAGTTCCAGAACATTGATGGAGAGAAGGGATTCCTCCAGACCCCATTTCCCCTGAGCACTGAAGCGACCCCAGACTGCACCCCAGCCCCGAATGCTGGCATCCGTTGTGACTGTGGACCAACGAGGAACTAGAAAGGATCTCCCTTTCAGGAGATGAGAGAGATCCAACCACCAGTGCAGATTCGACTCGACATAAGGAAGTAGGGACACAGACAGATGTTGATGATCTGGATGATTCCTGCACGTCTGGATCACAAATCTCTGAAGTTCCCTGGAGTGGGCCATAGCAAATGGCACTGCTTCGATCGTGGAAATGAACTTCCCCACTAAGGACGACAACTTCGGAACCGGAATTTCGTCCCTGTCCAGAATCCCAGCCACTCTGATGGCTATCTGGTGAGCCACATCCTCTGGAAGAAACACCATGCATTGGTGAGTGTCGAACAGGAGACCCAAGAACCGAAGCCTCTGAGATGGAACCAAGTCCGACTTGTCCAGATTCAGGATCCAGCCATGATGGATCAGAGTGTGCATACACTTCTGCAGTTGCTGATGGAGAAGCTCCGCTGAGGAGGCTTTTAGTAGGAGATCGTCCATGTAGGGAGTCACCCTTATCCCATCCTGATGAAGCACTGCTATCAAGGAGCCTAACACCCTCTGGAAGACCTGAGGGGCTGAAGTCAGCCCAAAGGGGAGCGCTGTAAACTGAAAGTGTCCCCTGTGGCAGGCAATCCTGAGATACCGCCTGCTCTCTGGATGAATGGGGATGTGAAGATACGCATCCTGGAGGTCCAGGGAGGCAAGAAATTCCCCCGGAGACATAGCTGCAATCACAGATCGCAGGGATTCCTGGCGGAAGTGGGAAGTCACCACATAGCATTGAGATCTTTGAGATCCAAAATGGGACGGGCCCCTCCGTCCTTTTTGGCCACCACAAACAGGTTGGAATAAAATCCTGAACCTGTGTCCTCCTGAGGAACCACCTCCAGGACCTCTTTGTCCAAGAGATCCTGAATAGCGTCTTCGAACAGACGTCTCTTTACAGGTTCCTGAGAAGGACGAGTAAAATGGAACCGAAAAGGAGGAAGGGAGGAGAAAGGGATCCGGTATCCCTCTGACACCACCTGGAGAACCCACAGGTCCGCCACTGACTCCTCCCAAATCCGGCGAAAGATGTGGAGACGTCCACCTACAGCCGGATGCGGACCCGGGTTCGGCGAGTCATGCCGAAGCAGTCTTGGAGGTCTTGGCCTTGGGGGCAACTTTGGGCTTCCAGGACTGTTTGGGCTTGGAGGAGGAGCGTGCAGCGGGAGGACCCGTCGGGGTCGAGGAGCGTGTCTCAGTCTGAAAGGAACGAAAGGACCGGTTGCGTTTGGCTGGAAACTTTTTCTTAAAGACTGAGGGTAGAAGAGTACTTTTACCACCAGTAGCCTCACTGATCATTTCTTTGAGTTCAGAACCAAATAGCAAGTTCCCCTGAAAGGGCAAAGAAAGCAAGGCTTTCTTGGAGGCTGTATCAGCAGACCAAATTTTCAGCCAAAGGGCGCGTCTAGCCACCACTGAAGAAGTGGAGGCCCGCGCCATCATGCGCACAGCATCAAAGGCAGCGTCAGCAATATAATTCTGAGCTTCAGTAATGTTAGCAAGAAGCTGCAACTGTTCAGAAACTGGAGCATCCTGGCGAACTGCTTCAGTCAGTCGCTCAGTCCAGGCCGCGATAGCCCTGTTTACCCAAGCCACTGCAAAGGTTGGACGCATGGCAGTGCCGATAGAGGCAAAAATGAACTTAAGAGAAAGTTCCAATTTCTTATCCGTCCAATAATGCAGGGCAGAGGCATCAGAGACAGCCAAAGCGGTAGACTTGGATAGCCTGGAAACAGGGGCATCCACCTTTGGAGGATGTACCCATTTCGCCAGCTCAGTCTCAGGAAAGGGGTACAGTTTAGCAAACTTCTTGGAAACAGAGGAAGACCTATCAGGATTCTTCCACGCCTCAGAGACTAGACGGGCAAGAGTAGGATTAGTTGGAAAACAGACAACAGGCTTAGATGGCTTTTTCTGAAAAACATCAGAAGGATCATAAGTGGATTCTTGAGTCAGAGGAAGATTGAGCGTATTCAAAACCGCTCTGATCAGACCCTCAGCCGAAACTTCAGGGTCACATTCATAGGGGTCCCCAACGGACCTGTTAGATTCAATAACAGTACGTTCCTCAGCATCAGAATCCTGTAAGAGTTCTTCCTCAGAAGAATCAGTGACATCAGGAGCTCCCTGTGGCTTAGGCAGGGAGGTCCTGATGGTAGAGGGGGTCTGCCAGACCTGGAGAGCCCCCTGTACCTGAGAGGGAAAGAGTTGAAGGGTGGATCTGAGATCCCTAGTGGCAGCTTTAAACTCCTTCACCCAAGATGGCTCAATAGCATAGCTGGGAAGCCCAGGGTTGCTATCCTGACTAGTACAATTAGGGCATAGATCCCCCACATTATCGCTAGACAGCCCAATGTGGCAAGAGGAGCAAAACGCCATGGGGGTAGCAGACCCCCCATCCTCTTTAGACTTGGGTCTAGCCCCTAGCTCCAGTGAAGTAGACATGCTCACAGCGTCAATATACCCCACTAATAACTCTATCACCCAGAAAAGGTGTAAAGGATCAAGGTTTCACCCCAGAAATGTCTAAAATTGGACTTATCTGGCCAGCGAAGGGTTAATCAGTTGAGGAGAGAGAAGGCTTGGTCCCTGCGTAGTGTACTCGCATAGGAAAAGTGCAACAAAATGGCGGCCGTCATGACAGCCAATCAGAAACGAGCGCGAACCAAGCGCTCATGGGAAATGTAGTTTTCCCTATACAAGTACCCCAAACAGTGCCCGAAGCCCCCCTGAACCCCCCACATTAATAAAACACCATCCGGATGATAGAGCAGGAGCCTAGCATTAAAAGCGGTTCCAGAGATATGTCCCACACTGTGATTTCCCATAGAGAGTAAAGGAGCCATGCGTCTGAGCGGGAAACGCCGCGCTTAAAGGCGCAGAACACAATTTTTAATAAAGTTTAAGAAAACTTTCAAAAGTGCCCAAACAAGCATAAAACACATAAGAAACATAAGTAAACAAATATACTAAGCTCCAAAACCCAGAGAATACCACAGAAATTGCATAAATCTAGAATAATGCAATAAAAACACCCTATGAGTGCTGGAGTAAATTGAAAACTCCCAAATACAAGCCCATCAAAGGGACACTGTGGGGACAAGTGGACCTTCAGCACTCAAAGGATGACTCACCTTTCCTGCAGGACTTCTGTCTTCAGGTGACCATGATAAGGGAGGAATAACCAAGAGGCAAATTCCTCAGCAGGGGAGCTGCTCCACACAAGCTGTCCCCTCATCAGGGTTTAAGGTCCACAGAAAATCCCTGGAAGCTGCACCAGCCACTTTAAAGAGGGCAATTCACAGCCATGGTCACCCTCCTAATGGTGGTATTCCATATTTGAATAAAAATAATAAAACTCTAAGAAGCATAGATGTTCTCTGCCTGGTGTGCAAGCACACCAGGAACAAATCAATATGAGTGGCTCTGGCCAGAAGGTGGCTTAAGTAAGAGGGGAGGCTCCGCCCCCTGCAAATTATTTGCATAATTGTTCCTGCCTATTAAAGGGGACTTACGCCTCCCAGAGTACCAGTGACCTGTATTGGACGACAGTGAAATAAAGATAAAACAAAGTATTACTATTCATTTAACTTACTCTCCCATACTTTTCTGTCCCTCTGAGTGCGGAACAGTCCCATCAGTACAGTTAATCTAATGTTCCTGACACTGTGTCCATTTTGGCAAAAATGTTCTCCCACTGGTGTCTCTGTCTTTTTGTTGTTGACACTGGATCTGTGGGAATTAAACCTTTTATGTAGTCGTTATCCAGTTTCACCCACATAAAGAGCTGTTGGGCATTTTGCACACATGATGAGGTGAAGGTACCATTGATTTTATGGTGTAACTGGGTGTTTGTTATAGGTACCTTGTCTGTGGTATAAATGTGTGCACAGGTTTCACACCTCTTTTGTAGGCAGGGACATGTGCCATTTTTTGTATTTTTATTCAGGGCACTCCTTACCATCAGTTGTTTTAAATTTAGAGGCTGTCTGAAGGAGAGTAAGGGAGGCTGTTAGAATATGTTCTTAAGTATTTCATCTGTATGTAATGTTGTTTGAAGTTCTCTTGATATTTTGCGTAGAACTTCACCCTGGGGGTGGTAAGTGACAACCAGTGACATCTAGTTTCCCTTATGCCGTTCTTTGAAGCTCAATAGATTTTTTTCTTGTTATTTGGGTAGCCGTCTGTATTTGACTGTCAATAGCACTGGCTCTCACTCCAGTATGGTGTACTTATGTCATGGTGCACTGCTCCTCTTTCTTTCACTTTTGCACTCCGCCAGGGATTCAATAATTGTAGAAACAGCCACTTCAATGAAGGACAAAATTCCTCCAATATCACTTTTGGCTGAACCTATTTAATCTATAGAATACCCTATATCAACCAGAGTAAGATAAGGACCAAATACTCTCTTTTAAAATAGCAGTGTAAATATCTACTTATTAAAACAATGACACCTAAGTCCAAAATACATTTCAGTGCAAGATAAAATATATATGTAGCAAATATTAGGGAAACAGCCTGATGCATTTCATTACTTCATCAGAGGCTCGCATCCTTCAAACTAAGGATTACTACTCTTAGAAGATCTTTTGCTACGCTTTTTGTGTCTTTTTTTCCAATCCTAGAATATGATACTGCATTTACTTTTTTTTTTAAATTCAATTTTAAAACATTTTACATTCATATAAATACAACTACATTTAAATAGTAATTCTCCGATACTCAAAACCTTCAAACATTCATACTTTGACGTATATTCTACCTCACATACATACATTAGGCATAGGAAACTATTTTGGCAGGTCCGACAAGGGTTACATTTTATATCGCACCTACAGGGACCATATCATATCATATGTCGTTAAATTAGAAGAGATTGAATAAACATATTGCTCCATCTGACTTTGATGAGTTATCTGTCTGTCTATTTCTATCCAGTCTGGAAGATTACTTTTTCTCCATGCCCTCGCCATACATAACTTAACAGCCATCAAAATATTAATAGCAAGGGTAACTTTTTCTTTATTTTTCGATGGCAAATCAAAATGGAAAAGAAACATCTGTGGGGTCAGAGGCTGTTGAGTATCAAACAACTCACATAATATATAAGAAACCTTCCTTTGAATCCATGATAAACTCTCACACTCCCACCATATGTGATACATTGTTCCTATTTTACCATTACACCTCCAGCAATTACCAGACACTGTACCATCAAATGTTACTATCCGAGAAGGAACCATATACCACCTATGTAGGAGCTTGAAAAATACCTCCTGTATATTTACACAATGGATTGATTTCTTCATCCTAACACAAGATCCCAACCAATATTCAATAGGAAAAGATTTTCCCATATCTCGCTCCCATTTCTGCATTAAGACAGTCAATTCCCTAGATCTTAAATTAGTCATTAATCTAAACAACCTGGAAACTACTTTAGATGTATATCGTTTCCCAATAAACTCTTCAATCTCTGAAATGGATGAAACCGGACTGACCCTTATAAATTCTCTCACCCTACTATACGTCAAAAAATCCCCCTTCAAATTAGGAAACCTTATCTGGAACTCCGTAAAGGGCACCATTGAATACCCAGATAAAACATCAGCTATAGAGCCAATACCCTGCTCCTTCCAGCGAACCAGATATTTCTCCTGAGCCAATATCTGAAGCACCTCAATTGGAGTAAGAGGTGAAATGTAGTTTCTACATCCCATCCTCCTCCTTACTTGGGTAATTGTCTTAACTATATCAGTAACCACCTTTCCTTGTATATTCATAAATTTTATATTTTGTGGACTCAACCAAAATAGATGGAATGGATTATAACCCCCTACCCGAAACTTTTCCAATTCTAACCATGAGGGACTGGAATCCTCTCTAATACCCCAAGACAAAAAATTAGCAAACATCACTACATCGTGGTATAGGACTATGTCAGGCAGACCCGCAGATTCCACATTACGCATCAGAATAGAACCAGCTACCCTGGGTCTCCTGGAATGCCAAACATAGTCCAAAATAATTCTGTTCAAGCGTTTCAAAATCTCCATAGGAACCCGTAATAGAACTGATCTAAATACATATAATATTTTGGGTAACAAATACGCTTTAACTATGTTTACTCGCCCTAACCAAGAACTCTCCATCCCCCTCCACCTTTTAACTTTCTCAGTAAGAACACTACACAAATTCTGATAGTTCTGTCTTTGCGTATCTGCAATATTTTCTCTCAATTTTATTCCCAAATATTCTATTTCCTTGTTACTCCAATCAAATTGAAATTTTCCCTTCAACACCTGTAATTGAGGTGAATCAATATTTACTCCCAAGACCTGTGTTTTACTTAAATTCAATTTATAATTCAAATACCTTCCATATTCCTCTATCACTTCTAATACTCCACTTATCGACTCGGAGAGGAAAGCGCGAGGAACACATCATCTGCGTACAATGTTATCTTATATTCCTGCTCACCGCATTGTACTCCCCTAATCCGACTCGAATCTCTAATTAACACAGCCAGAGGCTCAATCGTCAACAAATATAACATCGGTGCCGGGGGCAACCCTGTCTTGTTCCATTGTGAATCTCAAAATACTCAGATATTAGAGATTCACCTATTAACTTTGCCATTGGAGATTTGTACAAAGCCAAAGTACAATTTTTAAAAAAAATATCCAAAGCCAAAGGCTTAAAGAGTCTGTGCCAAAAACCCCCAACTCACCCGATCAAAGGCCTTCTCGGCATCTAACGCCAAGATGACCATTGGAGCCATTTTACGTTAAACCTCATAAATCAAATTAATAACTTTGGGTGCATTTCCTTTACCAGATCTCCCCGGTATAAACCCAGCTTGATTGGGATGAATAAGATGGTTTAATACGGTTTTCATTCTTTCCGCTAAAATTTTAGAGTATAACTTTACATCATGGTTTATAAGAGATATAGGCCTATAATTTTCCACATATTGTGGGTCCTTATCCTTTTTTAAAATAGGAAAAATATTTGCCTGCAACATCTCCAGAGGAAACTGCCCGGTTTTTGCTCTCTCATTATATACCTTAAGTAGCACCTGGGGGACAGATTGATCCAAAATTCGATAATACATAGCAGTATATCCATCAGGGCCAGGTGCTTTCCCCTTGGCAGCACCCTTAATAGCATCCCTAACTTCTTGAAGCCTAAAAGGCTGATCCAGAAATTCAATCTGCTCCAAAGTCAGCCTTGGAAGCCCCAATTTCTGAAAAAATACCTGCCTCTGTACATCAGTTATACTACCACTCTCTACATTATATAATCTCCCATAGTAATCCCTAAATGCCTTACCTATCTGTGCAGGTGCCAAAAACACCTTATTGTTAACGTTAATCTTATGTATCCTCTTCATCTCATTTCTCGCGTTTAATTTGTCAAAATTTCCCCACTTTATTTCCACTATAGTATCACCTTTGTTTGAATTTAAATAAAACTCTTTTCAATCTGTCATCCATTAATGCTCTAATTCTAGCTTTAATTTCCTTTATCTCCTCACTTACCTGTTCACAAGGGTTTATCTTATTAACTACCTCCTTTTTAGCTAGATCCACATACAAGTTCACCATTGATCTCCCCATCTGTCTCTTATGATACTGCATTTACCATCTGATTTGATTACCTTTGTTCTTATACTTTTACGTCTTATGCTAACAAAAAATTACGGAAGTCAATATAGCCACTGCATACACAAACTTGTTTATGTCAAAATTCAAAGATAATTTAATGTTTAAAAACAAACCTTTAGCTCAATATATCTCCACATGGTGGAGGTATATTGAGAAGTGTTTTATAATTTGGACATGTGGAAGAGAAATATTTTGTTTTAAAATGCCATTTATTTATAAAATGTTTACCAGGAAGAATACATTGAGATTTCATTCCATCTCATTTACCTGAGAGCCCATAGGCCATTCATTTTTTTATGTGAGGTTATGAAAGATAAATTGAGATATTAAAACAGGTCTCTATATGAAACCTACAGAAAAAAAACACCTTACTACACTCAAATAGGTTTCACACAAGAAGACTGTGCTCCCCTACAGTCAAGATGGTTAGGGTAAACAGAACTACAAGTGATCCTATGGAAGTGGATGCAGCTATACATAGCGTAGTACAGAGATTCTCTGAAAGAGGTATGATAGGTGAACGACACCTCAACAAAGAATAGATGTTTCGAGGGACACGATTGACTAAGAAACCTAAAAACTTGAGAACAGAATGAAATTCCTTCAGACTTCAGTAACAGGTGATCAAAGAATATGAGTGATAAGGTTGTAAAGGCAGAGAAGGTGGGCAACAAGACAGACATTTCTCTCCACTCCAGTCAATTGCACATTTTCATGCCATACATCTATATACTGTAATGGGATTATTAAAGGTGATATTGTGACACATCCTAGAATATGCATAAAGTTTAAAATTCCAGGCTTTTACACATGTACAAATACAGTCCATTTGATTAAATACCCTTGCAGGTTGGTATGCGAGTAAAAACCTAACTCAAACAACATAAACCCGATATACACACAGGGAATACCACCTTTGTGGCAAGGCATTTTGGATGGATGGGGCATTAGATCTCACAAACGCGATCAAATACTAAAACACATACCATCTTTAAAATATGTGAGCTAGAGATTGGTTGTTATTACAAAGAGGAGTACAATGGACATATAGACTGAAAACTTTGACACCCTTTGGGTTAAATGAAAACTCATTGTAAAGTGTTTTAATAATAGGTTCCTACCTATCCCTCTTTTGTGGGTGTCTGCTTAATAAATGATGGTATGTTTTGCATATCAATAAATACATTTTAAATTTAACTGCAGGATATAGTTGTAGTAAAGAGCTGTAAAGAAGAAAAAGGGTATTTGTTTATATACATATGGGAATACTGATTTTTTTTCAATACTCTTTACTGAAATATAACTGTACAATAGAAAGAACAATATGTATATTGATGTACATAAAATAGAACATACCTGCCAATGACAGTCAGAAAGATGAACTACAACAGATAACCTGGACTCCAAGTGAGAAATTGGATCACCAATGACATACTTGGGAAGTACCCAATAGATATTTGCCAACAATGAGATCACCCATAATGTGCAGCATAGGTATGCTAATAAGTAAGGACTAGAAAAAAGGGAAGAGTAATAAAGTAAGAGGAGGAGAAAGGAGACAGCCAAAGGAGAAGAGGACCAAAAGAGAAAATTAGATGACATGAAAGAAGAAGAGGTTTCATGGTTGCCCATTAGGGAAGAGAGGATAGTGGGGCAGGAGTGTGGGAACACCTAATGAAAGTGAACAAACAGCCAAGCCACAGACTGGAGGGTTTTGTGGTATGTAAAAGGGAGGATCCATAGTTAGAGTTGGAGTGTACTACTGAGATCCAGTGGAGGAACCAACAAAATCAAACCAAGGTTTCCAGGTGTGAGCAAAAGTTTTGGATATGTTATGGGAAAGGGCATGTAGTCTTTCTTGGTCTGCAAGCTGGGTCATTTTCGCTTTCCACTGCCCAATTGTATGGGGGGGGGGGGGAGTGGATTTGACACTTTTTAACACTGATTATGTTTTAATATGCTATGCTATGGCTAAATTTATGAAGTCCTGGTTAGGATTTTGCTATTGTATGTACGCACATGCATACTACGTCACAGGAAGTGAGGTAGTGGAAGTGACGTAGCATAGGCCTGCAGAAAGGGGTTTATTTTATTATGGATGGTCAGTGAGGGGGTCAACAGTGCTGGGAAAGGAGTACAATTCCTGAAACATTTAGTGGTCTGAAACGTCTGCTACGCATGTATGCGCCATTAATGTTACCTGAATAAAAACACACTTTGGTGAAAACCAGTGAATGCCACTCCATTAATTTCAGCTTTTGTAGGTCTGAATAGTGCAGAGGGCAGAGAGCAGAATTGAGATGAGAAGGACGGAGTTGCCACATGGTCAGACTGAATACATCTTTGCACCAAGCCCTCCTGGGCCACACAAACTCTGTAGATTACATGAAATTTGAACATATCAATTTTAGGGATCACTATAGGAATCCGTAGTAGAGAAGGAAAAGCATATATAAGAGTGACCCGCCAGGGAGACAATCACATCTATGGCAGTCTCTTATGGATCATTTGCTCTGGCAAGTCCACCACTTGGTGCTCTTCATTTCACTGTAATGTAATCAAACACAGATTGCTTGGGCTCTCTCTCTCTCCTGGATCTAGTCTCAAAACTGCTACTATATTTTCTACCCCAGGATGTAAATGTCTATAAAATGCATCTCTGCCTACAGCAGGATTCTTTGAACTTCTTCCCGAGCCCCCTTGCTCCAGGTACCTCCCAGAAGATTTATGTATTCCACCATTGCAGCACTGTCCCAATGGACACACAATAAACAGCCCTTCAGAATTACCATGCAGTAAAACAGCCCCGAAAAGATTGCTCCAAGTTCCAGGACATTATCTGTAATTCCAGTTGAATCCATTTGGACATAAACTGTGTGATGAAGTAAAACTGCACCCAACTGGATAAACTGGCATCCATTATTACCAGCCACTGATCAAGAGAGAAGGCTTCCCATCTAAAGTGGATTCACATTCAGCCATCACCTTAAAGGGATAGTAATACTTCGTTTTAACTTTATTTTATTTTGTAGGCATTAAAAAAACATGAAGAATGATATATGTCTTATCTCTCAAACCTTTATGGTTTATGAGCTATTCACAAGCAAAGTTCCCCTCCCCGCCCCTTTTTCCTAGTGTAAGCCATCTCTTCTCAGATGTGAGTCTGGTTGTATGACAGGACAGATAACAGAAGGGGACAATTTTCTTTGTATGAAAACAATGAAAGCCCTTCCCCCCTTGACAAGTTTTTCAGATTTTTCCCTTATCTTAATTGAAGATTGTCCCTCTCTGCAGTCTACCTGGGCACCTCCCTTCTAATCTGGTTGAACAGGGGGGGGGATACTTTGTTTGTGAATATCTCTTAAACCATAAAGGTTTCAGAGATAAGACTTATATCATTCTTCATGTTTTTTTAATGCCTACAAAATAAAATTAAAATGAAGTATTACTATCCCTTTAAGTCCAACTTTATCAGAGGTATGGAGATTTGATAAGAGAGAGGATCAGAGACACGGGACCACCACCAGCTGAAGGAGTCTTGTGGGGAATAGAGTAGCTCCCATGGAATCCACTACTGTCCTCAAAACCTACATGCAGTCCCTAACAAATAGATGTTTGACAATGTCAACCATATATCTTGGAGGTTATGGTCCAAAACCTGTTGTGCAGAAGACCCACTGTTACAGTGTGTAGAAATTCAACCACATTTCTATACATGCAATTAGGCAAGACTGCAGCTTCTCCAGAGAGGACACCTTTAAGAGTATGTTGTCAAGACAGGAAGTCAGAGATACCATGATGTAACCAGATAGGGCTACATTCCCCTTGGTTAACTCCCTTGGTGGTGCTGCCAGACCAAGTGGTAGAGCTGTAAATTGGAAATAAGAATAGTCAAAAGCAAACTTGAGTTACTTGTAATGATGATTGAAAATAGTTAAGTGTGAATAGGAGTCTTACATAAAAGATGACAAAGTTTCCCCAGACTATATAGCAGTGAAAGCCATCCCTAGAAGATAAAGATCAATTTCTAAGGGAGACAAGGCTAGTCTAGAAACCTCTTTTCCACAGAGGAAGATAGGGTAGATATGCAACAGATGATAAACCAGAAATACTGTTAGTAAGGTATTTAAAACAAACAGGTTTTAAGTGGTGTCTTCTATGTAGAAATACGAGAACTAGGACACCAGAAGTGCCTTGAGAAGGGTCCACTGCACAGAAAGAGCAGCGTGCGCTGAACAGAAGTCCAACCTTGCAAGTTTGAAAAGCAAAAAATTGTGACAATAGCTGGAGTAGGCACTTTGGCCATGTACCTGCTCTGCCTAGCTTTGGAAGACTCCCTGGAATCTGCCATGGCAATTAAGAAACCAAGGAACTCCATAAATAGAAGATAGGAAAATTAAAGAACTTGGTTTAGGTGAGAGTTGCAGTCTTCAATGGGTGCAGTCACCGTAAGGAAGCAGGCAGAGAACCATCACAGCTAACGGCCTTATTGCTCCAAATCTCTTCCTTTAAAGCGGAACTACCACCCGACAAAATCTTTAGCTTAACTAAGTCCCCATCTGGCGATTAGCTGTTAGTAGCGCTAGTCACCAGAATAATTACCTGTCAGTCCCAGCCTGAGCCAAATGGCTCCTAGCAACACCTCCTAGACCCGGCTGGGACTGACAGCGCAGGCGAGCGGACATCACAAGGGCAAGATGTCCGCGCTCCGCCCTGCCTGTCAGCCAGAGAAGAGAGCAGAAATCTATTAAATAAGGTAATTATTCTAGCGACTAGCGCTACTAAGCAGCTAGTCGCCAGATGGGGACTTAGATCAACATGCCACTGCCCGTCTCCCCATGCAGCAAGCCAACACTGTGGTCACTTTCTGAAGAAGCCAACGGCATCATGAATATGTCCTGCAGTGGCAACTCCCACAGGAGCTTGTAGTTTGCAGAATGATGTTCCTGTAGCAGGAAACTAAAAATACTGTGAGCTACTAACTACAAACACTGCAGGAAAAAAAGTATGGTTACTGGAGCACTGCACTGAACTGGCAGTCAAGCTGATTCTCACACTATTTCTCCAGCTCATTACACAGCACTAGGAATAATGAAATGATACTGAAAGTTCTGAGCTAATCAAATGTCATGCATCTGCACAGCCAAGGGATCCCTTTTTAATATGCTGCACTGAAATAGCCATAAAGCCTGACCCTGCCATTGCCATAATAGTGGACTAGTCAGGGGAAATAAGGGGAGAAGAATGAGAGGAGAAAAAAAAACCAAAAAAAAACTCTAAAACCCATTAGGATAGGACATTTTAACTGTTCCTATAATTGTATTCTTCAAATTAAAAACCAAGCCCGTAAACCCTCACCTCGTCCCCATAATGACCTTTGACTGGATCTCAAAAGGGAAAGACAGGTGTATACATCCACTGACCCAGAAATCTCTGCAATGCCAGTGAGCTCATCTCCCTGTTTAGATGGCGACATCTAGCACTGGATCCAGTCTACACCAGATTAGGAGTAACACACCCAGGACAACAACAGCAGACTCCTAAGTCCTCCCCACCATGTAGAAAAATAAATAAAACAAATCATGGTTTTAGAGAGACCAGTCCCGATATCCTCCTGGGAAGCCGGACACTATAAAACAATTTTGAGCTACACAGGGGTTAAGCAGGACTTACCTCTGCCAGAGGATTATTCTTACTGTGCCATGCCTCCTAGTAGAGATAAGTTAACCCCCATGGTCCATGTCCACAATGGAAGTCAGGGAAGCATACTTTTATAATAAATGTAATTGTCCCATTGAGGAAAGAAAGGACTGAACTGTTGAGTGCAATGCATGTCTGACCAGTCAAGAAGAAAGCATAGCAAAAGGCTTTTTTAAAGCATTGCATAATGATAAACTCTAAAGCAATGATATACTTTCATATTTCACTGAATTCACTGTGCTGCAATGCAATTTAGCAAAAACCATGAATAAAAGTGTCAAGAACCATACCCGATACAGGGCTGGCCATTGGTAGCTGAATAGTCAAGCCTCATCAGTTACTGGATCTGCATTCCACTGCAGATGACCCCCCCTCCCTTTTTTTTTTTTCACTCAAATACAAGCATAATTCAGCATGGAATATCTATACAGCTCATTCACATGGATGACAAAGATTAGGATGCTCATTACAACCTCTGAGTGGTTAGGACCCATGTGGTCTGGTGTAAGCATATTTGACTGATGTTGGCCAGCTACCAGCCAAGGGATCACCTCAGGAATGCATAAAATGGTTAGGTTTACAGCACAGGAAATTGAAAAGAGAGAGTGACACATTGCAATCACCAGCAAGGAAAATACCCTAAGCACGACAAGAAATTAAACTTACATAACCCACCTTGTTCCAGTGTTCTTACATTACCAATACTAATCAAACATTTACTGACAACTTACTTGTGCTCAAGATGTCTTGATGAGAAATAAGATCATCAAGAGTCTGCGGTCGATATTTTTCCACCCTAAGAAAGAGTATGTTACAATCAACAAATGGGCTCCGCTTTATTAAGGGTAACAGTAATGCAGTGTCACATTTAAAAAAAAATTTAGATTCATTATGGCAATTATGGCAGAGTTTACTTTTAATAGTCCCATAAATCTGTCTACTTCTACACAAAAGTATAGCATCAGTAACAGTATGGGAGGGGGGGTTATATTTTGGTCAAAAGTGGTTGCACTCCAGCAATTTTTAAATGTGTTATAGCCCACAACTTCTGCAGATACGAGGGAGAATACAGCCATTTTTTCTCTGTTACATCGCTCTCCCTGTCATCTACGTTCCCCTTTTATTCCAGCAGTGTGTCTGAACAGCTGCCTGCAGGCTGAACAATATGAAGGAGCAAGCCAGGCAATTAATACACATTAAAAAGCAATGTCCTGCACTGATAAGCTGTTTAGATGCACTGCTGGAGGAAAATGGGAAGGTGGTGGTCAGCATATAATGCCAAAGGCTTCCCTGCCGGTGCTGCAGGCAAGCTGAATAGTGAATTCATTCAAGTGCCTTTCTATAAAATGGAACAAAAAAAAAATGCATTACTTTTTTTTTTTACTCCCACTTTCTTATGGGAGCAAGTTGTTCTAAGGGTTGATATTGGTCCTCTTAAAATTGAGACAGGTGAAATTGAGGAGGTTAAGGCAAATCGCTGATAATGTATATAGAGAGGTTTGTGCAACAACGCTAGCAGCGAATAGAACATTGAATTGGGCTTCCACATAAAGATCCAAATTTGAAGTGGACTCGCCTGTGTCAATGGGTGCTCTACCACATCAGGCTCTCCAAACCTGTTTGTGAATGTAAATCCAAAGAAGGATATGTGGGGCACTCCAAGAACAATAGGTGTGTTAATAAAAGTTGAATGCTTAATTGCAAACGTGACAAAAAGCGGCATGAAGACATCACAGAAAAGCGGAACAAAACCATTTAAACAGGACCTCAAAGGTCAGACCCTTTGAGGTCCTGTTTATATGCATCTTTGTTTCACTGTTGTGATGCCTTCACGCCGCTTTTTATCAAGTTTGCAATAAAGAAATTCAACTTTTATTCAGACGACTATTGTTCTTGGAGTGTCGCACGTATCCTTCTTTGGAAATGCTGACACAAACACATTTTCTTCTATATATACAAAAGGAAGCAACAACAGCAGATTATGGCAAACAGAGAATCACAGCATTGCCTTCATCATGTACATATCTTACTGAGAACAAAGTCCAGAGAAGACTGGAAAATGTTATGGTGAATAAAGCACCTCAACCTGATTGTACACACCCAATGGTACTTAAAATACTTACATTGTAAATTAGACTGTAAAAAGAAAAGTCCATCAAGTTCAACCTATGCCTCAAAACCCAGAAAAATTAGAATTCTATAAGCTTTCCATCTGCCAGATAAGTTAGTCTTTATCAGAACTTCCTGTTTTGCATACCAATACAACAGTATAAACTTGTATGTTCCCTCTTGAAAAAATGTATCAAATCGTCTCTTAAAGTGTTAGTAATGTCTAAGAAAACTTTTTTGCATTTAGAAGAGCTTAAAAAGCTGATCTATATGCAAAAAAACGTATCTCTTAAACCGCTATGGTTTAAGAGATAACGGGTGTTTAAAGTTTGATTTCTCCTACTGACAGCTGTAAAGCTGTCAGCAGGAGATCCGTGTCGGTCGACACGCTGGCGCTTGAGAAGTGCCGGGATCTCGTTACTTACACGGAATCCCTTCATTGGAATGGTCTAAAACGTGTGCCTAGTGTTCAGGCACATGTTTTAGACCATTCCAATGAAGGGATTCTGTGTAAATAACGAGATCCTGGCACTTCTCAAGCGCCAGCGTGTCGACCGACACAGATCTCCTGCTGACAGCTTTACAGCTGTCAGTAGGAGAAATCAAACTTTAAACGCCCATATCTCTTAAACCATAGCGGTTTAAGAGATACGGTTTTTTGCATTTAGATCAGCTTTTTAAGCTCTTCTAAATGCAAAAAAGTTTTTTTTAGACATTACTAACACTTTAAATGTATCCATTTTATCTGCCATTACCACATCATTGGGCAAGGAATTTCACAGACCTTACTGTAAGAAAAACCCTTTCTCTGCTGAAGTTGAAACCTCACGTCTGCTAAGCTTAAGGGGTGGCCCCAGGTTATTTGATCAGGCCTTGGGAGGAATAGCTCACCAGAGAGATCCTTGTATTGACCTTTCATATACTTATACACTGTGATAAGATCTCCTCTTAGCCGTCTTTTCTCTAGAGTAAATAAATCACGTTTGTCTACATATATCAAGTCTTCTATTCCCTTAACCCGTTCATTGCCAAAGGGTTGTGCAATGCATTGCTTTGCAACGTGTTGCATACCCCTCTTGCACTGAAAGTGTTGATTGATTGTGTTGCTCTTCCCTGTACCATCTCCAGTTCTAGAATATCCTGTATCAGAACTTGTGCCAAAAACTGCACTGCATATTCAAGGTGAGGTCTTACCAGCGATTCATACAATTGCAAAATGAGGTTATCCACTCTTGCTTCAATACCATTACTGGTAAATGCTTCAAAGTCTGTAGTTTACAAGGATTCCTAGGTCTCTCTAGCAACGAGTCCCCCAAAATTATTCCATTAAGTGCATAAGTAGCAATGGGATTTTTTTCTTCCCAAGTGCCCAACTTTACACTTTCCCAACATTAACCTTCATATTCTGTTTGCCCAATCTGCCATTTTAGCTAAATCCTTCTGCAGAGAAACATTCCATTCTGAATTTAGAACCTTACTAGCAAAAGGGGCACAACACTGCCCATGGGGATTAACTCCTTTGAGTGCGTCAGGGGTACTGACATTCAGGTAAACCCAGAAAAGTAGACAATAAACCCAGAAAAGTAGACAATGTCCTTAATGACTGGATTATTAAATTCACGTGTGTGTGTTTGTATATTGGCTGTATGTGTTCTGTTTGTGTATTGTGTTATGCGTGTATTATACATGTGTTTTTCAGATATGTTATATACGTGTGTATTGCTTGGGAGTGTGTATTGTGCATGTGTGTATTGTCTGTGTGTCAATTTATTGTGTGTATTGCATGTATTGTTTGTTTGCATTGTGCATATGTATTGTGCGTGCGTGTTGTGCGCGGTGTTGTTGTGTGAGTGTCGCAGTATGTTTTTTGTTGTTGAGTACGTGGGTGTTTATTGTGTGTGTACATGTATTGAATGTATTGGGTGTGTTGTGCATGTGTGTGCATATGGTGTGTGTTGTGTGTATTTACTGTGTGTGTGTGCATTGCATGTGTATATTCTTTGTGTGTTATGTATTGTGCATGTGTGTCATGATGTGTAATGTTTTTTTTTCATGCATGTGTATTGTGTGTGTTGTGGCCATGTGTATTGTCTGTGTTGTGCATGTGTGTGTATTGCATTTGTATGTGTTGTGTGTATTCTGTGTACTGCTTGTATGAGTTTTGTGCATGTGTGCATTTTGTTTTATGTGTGTTGTGCATTTGTGTATCGCAGCCATGTATGTATGTATGTATGGTGTGTCATGATGTTAAGCAAAATATCACAGGTCACAAACTCGCAGCACGTATAATTATGAAGTTTCGCAAAATAATGCACCATACCATGGCAGGTTTCTGCCTTGCCCGAGCTGCCCCTTAACCTCGGGCATCATGACGAACGTGCCCGTTCACAGAATACAGTAAGTTGAACAGAAACTACAACAGAACACTGGCGCTGGCGCGCTGTGTCAGAGGGCGGAGATCACAATTCGCGCCCTCCGGTAGCATATAATCTCGCGAGACCTCTCTAGCTGTCACTATGGTGGTGTTTTGTTTTTGTTTTTTTTTTTTTGTTTTGTTGTTTCTCGCCAGAGATGGATGGCTTTTGTCCGCTCTTTTGCTACAGTCCCCATAGTCCTGTAAGTGACAAGAGATGTAGTTTAAACACTTTTGGAAAACACATGGTTGTCGTGCTTCCAGGACGTTTTACGCATTCAGTGGGTTAAATGACCCATTTACACTGAAATAGTAACAAGGCAACAACTACATGTGTAAGCTAGATTTGCAGGTGATGCTCGTCTTTGGATATCTGTAAGTGCTTTGGTGTTGGTAGGAGATGGGGAACTAGCGATATCCTACGTTTAGGCTGTAGGACAGTGATTCTCAACCAGGGTGCATACCTTACAAGTTTCCCTCTTTTAGAACTAAATCCCTCTTTCCCACCCTGATGTCCCTCTTTTTAGGAGATCAGATTGTGTGGTGTGTATATTAGTGTATAATATTGCTCTACAGCAATAAAACTCACATTATTGTTTGTTTAAACGTCAGTATATGTGTTTATAAATTAGTCTGTGTAAATAAAATACTTTGGTTTTGTTCTAAATCATTTATTAGGTTACACAAGGAGGTTACAGTAGGTCATGAAATAGCTTAAAAATTCCTGGTAATGCCCTGCCCACCAGCCATGCCCCCAGAAACACCCCCTATAACACAAGTGTCCCTCTTTGGCAATTTGAAATGTTGGGAGGTATGAGGGTGCAGTGCAACGGACATCAACTTAGGGTGCCCCATGTTTTCTATAAAGACTTTGACAAAAATTGGAATATTGAATTTTACATGTAGATTAATGGAAATTGTTATGCACAGTATGTTCATTTTTGTTTATTATGATTGTGAGACCTAATAATAATTGTTTATTTATGTATTGTACCCTTGATAAATTCTATTGAATATGTCAGGGGTGCCCTGAAAGTTATAGATTGCGTGTCAGGGGTGCCTCAAGCTAAAAAAAATAAATAAAAAAATTGAGAAAAAACAGCCCCTCTTTGAGACCCAAATCCCTCTTTTTCCCCTGGTGTCCCTTTTTTTAGGAGATCAGACTGTGATGGGTATATACCTGTATCTCAGTGTTTCACAGTGTTAAAACTCACATTAATGTTTATTAAACTTCAGTATATGCTTTTATAAATTAGTATGTTAAATAAAATACTTTGGTTGTGCTCTAAATCATGTATTCAGTTACATAAAGAGGTGTTAATAAGGCATAAAATACCCTAAAAAATTATCAGTACTGTCCTGCCCATCAGCAACACCACCTAAAAGAAAAGTGTCCATCTTTGCCCATTTGAAATGTTCGGATGTTTCCAAGCTCTCAGAAAACCATTTTACATACCTGGGAAGTTTTAAAATGTGCTGACCCTCTGATTGTTAAATTGGTGCCACTTGTACAAGGAAAGGAGAAGGAGAAGTTTTTCTTGTGTGTTCGTGCACTGAAGGGGATGTATCACCTTCTAAAAAGCTGCTCTCTTTGATAATAAGTTATTGTAGAAAAGCTGTGTTAAAAAAAAAAAAATCTAACCACTTATTAAGATATTGCCTCTTCTGTGCTGTGCACTTCCGCATTATGTGCACAGCACTTCAGCAAGTCCTGTTTCTCCTCCCTCCCAGCTGCCCCAGGGAGCTCGTTAACACTTTCCCTTGGTGTGCTGTGAACGGTTCCTAGCGTTATAGCAAGCTCTGATTAGCATTATATTGAGGTTGCAACCTTAGTATAATGCTAATCGCTTCAGTGTAACGTTAGGAGCCGTTCACAGGACACCGAAGGGAAGCATGAACAAGCTCCCTGGGGCATGTGGGAGGGGACATAAGACGTGCAGAAGAGCTTTGCCGGTCAGCATAATGGGACACACCGATTTCTTCAGCAAAGCTGTTCTGCGAGTAAAGAGACAATATCTTTAAAAGTAGTTAGATTTAAAAAGAAAAAAAAAACTTTTATTAAAAAATGCGGATGTAACACCTTTTTATAAGGTGATGCATACCCTTTAAAGAGATGGTAATATGTGCATATTAAAATAAACTTGGTATAGAACAAACGGAGCAATATTACCATTCTTGAGAATATTTAGAATAAGCTGACCCAGAGATCTTGTAAATAACCCTTACATTTTGCATAATTATTTATTGTCAGCAATATATCCCTACTAATGGAGAGGTGCTCATATCATCCCTCGAGTAACCATTACATGGAACAACTTAAAGGGATAGTAATGCTTAAAATCTAAAAAAAAAAAATTGTAGGGTTTATCCCCCTGAGTAAAACAAGAGTACTCCCATTGCTGAAAGGTGTTTTATTCAAAAGTTATTACAGCTCAAAGTTGAATTTTTTTAGGTGGAATATCACAGTGGCCTGAAATTGTACAGTGGTGCTGTTGCTATACCATCCCTTGGACAGCACTGCTTGTTCTATCCCAGTGGTATTCAGTTGGCGTACAAGGAAGCTTTAACATCATACCTGGGAACTTTCAGAATAAGCTGACACTGAGATCTTGTAAATATCATCCCTTAAAGTTCATAAATATATATTGTTAGGGATATGTCACTACTCTTTCTAATTGAGAGGTGCTCCAATCATTCCTCAAGGTGCAATTAGCATGCAACAACGTATAGATATCGGTGCATGAACACACAAGACAAGAAATACTTTTCTCTCTGCTTTCCTGGTATCAGTGGCACCAATTTAGAGAATAATAATGCAGTTAATTGACTTAACTGATGTAATATCATTCCCACCGGCGTGTATAATCATGAGGTTTGGCTTTCCCCATCTCCTCTGAGTCTCATAAACCATGGCAGGCATTTCCTTTATTCTCATTTTCTGTTTACAGTTCTATTTCAGGTCCCTGCGTGCCCATGGCACCCCAAGCTGCTGGCCATACAATCTAGCTGCCACTCTCCTGCCGTCCAATACACAAATGAATGGCCCCAAATCAGGGCTGACATCTGTTTTCGCACTGCAATGACAACAACAAATGTTAGTCATCTTTACCCACATCCCCCACTCGGCCTAATATTACTTCTGTATGCAGTTGATTTTCAACCACCTAAATTCTTAATAAACTCCTTTGACTTGCCATCCACTGTGGCGTCAGTTGTTGCACCTATTCTAAAGGAATGCGTTCAACTGTTTTGCAGACCAAATGTGTCTACTCTTAATCCCTGCGGTCACCCTCTCCAAATGCCTATTGAACACTCTGCCTATTGCAAATACCTTACATGCAAAATTCAAAATGCTTAGAGAGCTTGCAACTTCCAGAGTTTAATCTTCTCAGGATTGCCTACCTATCTAGTCTCCTTGTCTTTTCTACTTTGCCAGTTAGCAGTCTACAGAGCCTCAACTGCATATTGATCTCAATACCCAGAAAAAACAACCTTTGACACGGCCAAACCGTCTAGTCCGCTGCCACAGGCACACCCAAATCCCCCAAAAGTTCCTGTGAGCCCTTCATCAAGCTACCAGCCCCACCAGCAGAATATCGTCAAGGTAATGTGCAATACAGCATGCACCAGTCTTATACTGTAAACAGCAATTAATTAAAAATCCCTAAAAGCCTCAACAAAAACCACCGACCTTTATCAGAAAATACTCTGACCCATCTCTCCAATTCACATATTACCACAGGAGACTTCGCCTTTTCTAACATTGGCTTGAAAGGACCCTTCTCATCTGTGGTGCTCTGATTTCTTAAGCAATCACAGCCTGGATGGCCACCCCCACAAATCTTACACCTATGCCTAAACCTGCAAACCAAGCCTTTCCTGCAACACTTCTCATTGTAGGCCCAACAGACCTGTCTCCCTGCCACTGCATTGCAACTCTGCTTACTTTTCCCAAACATTGGTACTGTGACCATCTCCTGAGTAACCAGATTAGTCCATAAATTAACGTCTTTTTGTCCAAATTTCTGTACCTTGCCCTCTGCTCTCTTTTTTTCCATCATAATTTGCCCTCCATGCCTTATGTACAAATCCATTATTAGATCTGCATACGTCACCAAATTTACACACTCTTCTGGCTTACCCTCTAAGTATTTGCTCATGTGCACATGAAATCCATCGCCCACTGTAAAATCCCATTGTACAACTTCTTACTCTTCCCTTCTCCCATAACAGCCAACTTTGTTGGGTCAAAAACATTAACATATTTGTCTGCCCTTCTCATCACCTTCTCTTTTACATGTGAGTGGACTGAAGATATCGTACATGCATACTTATCCTCAGCCCTTCACACCCTAATACTTCCTTGTCTCCTCTCTCCCCCCCCCCCTTCATTCCCTTCAGACATTTCTTCATAAACTTGTACACTGCTCTCAGGCATTTCCCAAGATTACATCACCCAGAGTTGCCCAACAGGCACTTAGTGTCACCATCACACCAAGTCACTCTACCACCAACAGTAGTAGTAAAAATGTCCAGGAGAGTGTGACTCCTTCAACAAAGGCTGGTGGGGTGAAGGCTGGAGTGCGTTGCTAGGGTACGTGGCTGGTGTTCACAGGACCCCTGTAATGTGTCGTGCTGCGGCCAAGGCTGTGTAAAGATGCTAACCGCAAAGCCAGATGACCCTGCTCAGTTGAGCTGTAGAACGCCCAGGATAATGCATTACATTACTAGTCTCTTTGTAACTTATATCAAATACCACTTTCTTTGGTAAAGCAGCATTGTCAGCTGCGAAACGCGTAAGAATAATCCAGTGGTCTCTTAATTGTTTTTAATAAAGAAGATTTGGAGAAATATATGAGCTTGCCTGCTGTTGGATTATTGGCGTTCAGTGTACCGGTTGGAGGAGAAAGAGGAGACTGGGAGGAGTACCGAACAGAGACGGTAATATTATCTCTGTATGTTCTTATAGCTGTGTATAACATGTTTACTACATAGCATTTGCCAAATATGAGTAGTTTATATTTGTATCACATTGTTATTCTTAGTGATCAGGCACTATTGGCGCCCCAGTTTTGTTTCTTTTGTCTTTGTCTGAAGTTAGTGTCAATGCTGCCCCTGCCCTGCGGCATTGCTGTGACCAGTGCTTCTATTGGACCAATTCTGGGAAGTCATTCATGCATAACTAGTAATATTAAAACACTGCTTACTGTTTCTTATTTCATATTAGCACCTTATTTATAGACAATTGTTTTGCAATGTCTTGCTCACCCCTCCAATATCCAAAGAGTTAAATTCAGTTGATACGCAGAAGTGTCCTGTACAGTAATATCAAGCCATTTGTATTTTGCAATGATCTATTTTACTGGTATTCTATTGTAGAACCACGTTGAAACAAAACCGGTGTAGACAGCACATTTCAATGTACTAACAAAAATGGCGCTGTCTGCTTCTATTCAATATCATCTTAAACTACCGCCTAAAAAAAAAGTCAAAGTCCAAGGACATAGGCGTACTTCTGAAGACAGGAAGGTCAAGTTAAGCGTTAGATGGCCTAGATTCACTACAGGTCGACGCTGTGGCAATATGACTTTGTCGACGTATTGGAAACACCTCGACATTTAATATACAAGGAGGGCAGTGTATGGTGAATAAAATTGGAGAAAGACGAATGTCGAATGGGAGCATTCTATGTCAAAATACAAATGGAAAAAGTTAGCATATTGAATGGGATCACTATATGTCAAATAACTAAGTGGGGGTTAATATGTCGAATGGGGGTCACTGTATGTCGGATTACTAACATATCATGCAGCATGGGGAACAACACCATTGTGTGTTACCCCCATACACACTGCCTGACACCCCTAGCCTTAGTCCCTTGCCCAGACAGTGGGTAAGGGGAAAAGGAGGAAGAGTGTCAGACAGTGTGCATGGGGATCTGTGGTTACCAGTGAGCAAGGGTAGAAGGTTGAGGGTGTCAGGTAGTGTATATGGGCTAACTCACGATGTGTTAGACAGAAAAAAAAAAAAAAAAAAAAAAAAAAGACCTGCGCTCCTCTATGGGGATTATCAATGTGTATAATCAATGTGAACCCTGTATAAGGTGTAATTCATACCACTTAATAAATTTGATACCACTGTTAAAACATTTGAGGTTTTCGTTCACATATTTTGACCAAAATATGGTTAAGCTCGCTCACCATGTCAAGGTACCTCCAAAATTTCAAGCGAGTCCCTAACGTGTATATTTTTTATAATTTTGTTGTTTTCTTGTATTTTTAATTTATGTGACAAAATGTCCTTTATGTTGTGTTAAAGGTTTATTTGTCTGGGCGTTTTTCCTCCCCAGTGCTGAAGAGTTTAATACCCCCCAACTCTGGCCCTTTGATGCTTCATTTGTGTGTCTGCTCTCTGCTTCTCTCTCCCTTACTCTCATAGTAAGGCAGAGTGAGGAAGAGAGCATTCACAAAGGCAATGTGTCAAATACATAGCCTTTGATAATGAAAATGCCGGTACATGTGATCTCTCCTGGAGCGATCACGTGTCCCGGCAGAAGAGACAAGCACTGAAACTGAATGCTCTGCTTGTGGAGTGATCAGTTTCAGCTTCTGCAGAATTATAGCAGTGTGCACCCCGAGGTATGCTGCTATCATTTAACCCATGGCGTGGCAGGACAGTCATGGGTCATTATGGGCATACCTAGGACCTTCCAATTGAGGGCTTCCTGAGGGGAGTCCTCTATTCAGTATGGGGTGACAATGACCCCTAATCGTGTCAAAAAGGGGCGGGGCTTGACACAAGTTGGGGGGTCAGGGCTTAAAGGTGTCACACAGAAGGCTGGGGAGGGAGGAACAGTGTGAGAAAAAGCAGATGTGGCAGAGTTTCAATAGAAACTCCCCACATCCGGAGGAATCAGCCTCTGCCCCAGAGACCCGGTAAAGCTCTGTCAGAACCGGAGTCTCCGGGGCAAATCCGGAGAGTTCCCAGGTATGCTTATGGGAAGTTTACCCATGAAGGTCCTGGCACGTCTTGGGGCATTAAGGGATTAAATACATGGTGCAAGCAGCCAGGCCACTTTGCCAAAAACCATGCCTTTAAAAACCTCTTAATAAATAAGTGTACTGTGCTATATAATATATAGAATTAGATAAGATATAGTGATGGCATGAAGAGGAGTAGAGGCTGGAGGGAAAGGAGAGATGGCAGGGAGAGGAGGAGTGGAGGCTGGAGGGAGAGGCGAGGGAGTTGAGGAAAGTGTGCAGGGTATCCCCAGGCAGGGAAGGAGGGGGAGATGGAGAGCAGGTGGAAGGAAGGGGACCCACCAAGCGATAGGCAAATGCAGGGCAGGGAGAGACATGCAGTGGGATGGGGTCGGGGGGGACACACACATCAGGGGTCAGATGAGAAAAGGCCTTCCACGTCACAACATGTCGAGCCTGCAGGCCTTTGGGACAGAGTCAGGGAGGTGAAGTACACCTTTGAGGAGAACCTGGCTCTGGTCCACTGGATTCTTGACAGGGAGAGGATCCTGTATTCATCTGAAGTCAGGGGTATCTCTGCCCTTGAGAGGCAGGGGTGACAGGAGATGACTGACCTGGTCAAATGGCATGGGAGTCTGCAGGAGGACCATGGATGGCCTGGAAAAAAAGGATGGATGGACTGCAAGCGGAGGAGGTGACACAGGAGATGTGACAGTAGCCTACAGGATCCTGGTAAGCAACCATCTCTCTTCCCCCTGTGCCACAACCAACACCCTGTAAGAGATGTTGTCATTCCATGAGTTCCACATATCTGCTGTATTGTTTCCTGCTTCAGTGTTGTGAAAACTGGGCTCTTGGTACATAATTATTGATATTTCCTCTGTGTCCAATCCATGGCATACTGTGGGTAATTGGCTCCGCCTCCCAGTTGGTAGGACCAATCAAAAAATATAAATTCTGTGAGCTCACTTCCCCCTGCAGTTATTTTGGTCCTACCAAGCTGGAGGACGGAGGCTTTTTGTCTCTCTCTCTCTTATCATAAGCTTTGAAAGTACTATTTTATTATTTTCTCCCCCATGTGGCCTGCCTAATCGCGACTTATATCACCTTGCAAAGGAACATCATACCTCAGAATCCTGGTGAGGTCGCATGAGTTCCAATTTAGTTGGTCCTGGGGTTCTGGACAGACGCATGGCGCAGTGCTCAGTACTCCCTTCTTGCCATCCAGCTCAGAGCGCTTGTTTGAAAGTGCACGCGTGTAGAGCAGCCTTGCCTCAACTGTAAACCGGAAGTTCAGCACTTTTGCATTCCACTGGTGAAAAGCATAAAGGAAACAGGCTGTTCAATGGACCTTGGACAAAATGTGCATTCAGGATGGCATGCAGGCACAGTGAGTAACCCTTGTGGTGGTCCATTTGCCTTAAATATATATTTATTGCTTGTTTGATTCATACAGGTGTTTGTGGTTCACTTCTGTACTTACTGTGAACTATTGCTTATTGCTGCTATTCCATTTGCACTATGTTACCCCTAACAAATGTTATAGGGAAAAGCCCAAGGCTTCTGACCCTCCCAGGCAGAGAAGTTAGACCCAAAAACCAAAACCTGTGCAGGGTGTGATCAGGATATAGCTATGACAGACCTTGCCAAACTCTGCTACTACCTTAGCTTGCTGCTGCTAGTATTGTACCTGCTCAGTTCCAGAACTTCCTTAGCTGGAAGAAGACATTGCAGGAAGCAGCACAAACGCAGCCTAGAACTTCTGACCCAGATGAAGGACCCTCTAGGGCGCAGGATGAAAATAGTTTCTCTGATCTTGAATCTGCAGTCTCCTCAGCTGAAGAAGCTGAGATTATCAAATAAGTTGGCAGCTTCATTTTGATCAGCTGAACCGACTGGTAAGGGCCATGAGAGAATCTTTGGACCAGACTGCTTTGACTTATGGATACTGCATTGTGGGATATAAGAAATCAAGCCCCCACATACTGGTGCACAGCTTTATACAAGATATTATTACAAGTGAGTGAAAACAATTGGGCAGAATTTGACCACTGCCATTCCCATGGCATCTTTCATACACTACGCATATGGGTAACTAAACTAGAAGAAATTGAGTATTCAGTCTCTAGATCCCATATCTTAAAACAACTGGGTTCTATTAGAGAGAATGTGTAATGGTTTGTTTGACTCACAGACCCAGTTAGGATAAAAAAAAACACAGTTTTATTAAATACAATAAAAAGAATAAGAACCCTCACAGGTCCTGTAATATACAACTTATAGTACAGACACACGACAGGTTATTTAGGCCCACACAGGTCCAGCACAAATATAGGAGACAGACAGTTTATGCTGACATGGGTCAGGTAGATAAGGTTTCCAGGTACAGCAATGCAGGAGTTAACGTTCATCAAGATAGGAAAACAGTCCCATATGTGAAGGTATTGAGCTGATTCTTAAACACGCCAAACACTGATCTCAACAGGATCTAAACAGGAGTGCTACCGGTGCTGAACGGAGGCAACACTTGCAACCGGTTTTGGACAGAGTAGAGCGTAACCAATGGCAATGTACCGGTGCAATCTCTGAGGCAACACTGGCAACCGGTTTTAACAGAGTGCACCGGTACATTGCCATTGGTTACGCTCCAATCACGGAGGCAACACTGGCAACCGGTTTGACAGAGTGGAGCGTAGCCAATGGCAAAGTACTGGTGCTATTACGGAGGCAACACTTGCAACCGGTTTTGACAGAGTGGAGCGTAACCAATGGCAATGTACCGGTACAATCACGGAGGCAACACTTGCAACCAGTTTTGACAGAGTGGAGCATAGCCAATGGCAATGTACCGGTGCTATCTCGGAGGTAACACTTGCAACTGGTTTTGACAGAGTGGAGCGTAGCCAATGGCAATGTACCGGTGCTATCACGGAGGCAACGCTAGCAACCGGTTTTGCAGAATGGAGGACTAGGCCAGAGGCGCTCCATAGAGCCAAAATGGGGCAATACTAGGCAAGCCACCGGAAGTGAGAATGTCGCTGAGGTGACCAGGACCGAAATGGAGATCTGCCGAGTCGGAGTCCAGGAGCAGGAACGTCAGCCAGGCTGGATCAAGACGCAGGAACGTCAGCCAGTCCGGGTCGGTACACGGTAGCAGGAATGTCAGCCAGGCCGGGTCGATACACAGTAACGAACACTGAAGAATAGTCAGGCAATCCGGATCGGTACACAGGAACTCGAGAGTAGTCAGGCAAGCCAAGTCGGTACACTGGAAATTATATAAGCAAATGTAGCACTGGCATAAGAACACCACGAAAGGGCAATGTGTGGTTGCAGGAGCCCAGTATTTAAAGGCTTAACTTTACTGGGCGGGCTTAACACAGGGCAACCAATAAGGACCTCACATTGGATAACTTACAGGAAAAAAATATAAACAAGGAATCACGGGCACCATGATAGAATGTCCGCTGTTCTTATGATTCGATCATCAAAGCCTGGGAAGCAGACCCTTCTTCTAAATACAGACTGGTCTGTTTGACTTTCTCCAGAACTAAGCTATTCTGAGTCCTGCCAGAAATTATCAAGAGGTCATTAAGATCCCCTTTTACCGCAGGAGAAAAGAGCCAGAGACTCTCCTGCCAAAACCTGTCACTTCAGACATCTGTCTTTTTAAGAAGTCAGAAGATACAAGCCAGATAGGAGATACGACCAAGAGGAAGTGTGGCCTTCCCCAAAATCAGAAATCTGGAAATGGTAAAGATTTCCAAAGAGAAAAAAAAGATGGCAGTTCCAACAATAAAGTCAGACTATCCAGACCTGGAGTCTAGTTCATCACGACAGAGGGGTTCTGGAATTTCAACCTGTCCCTATGATTCCTAGCCTCAGGTCATCTATATAATAACAAGGTCTTTACAGATGAAACAGGCAGTGCAGATTCTGCTTCAAACAGGGTACATAATAATTGGGTTAAATACAGACCTTCCTGAATTGCCTACTAATATTCAGTATAACCCTGTATGTTCACTTTTGCAGTAAATGTATCCAATGTATCTGCCATAACCACCTCCTTGGGCAAGGAATTCCACAATTTGACCATTTGGGTGCAGGAGTGGTACTGAGTGCGTTGCAAGTGGTGTGTTCTGTGCAGCTCTGGCACTCAGGTGGTTAACAGACCTTACTGTGAACCCTTCCTCTACTGAAGTCTAAACCTGCTTTCCTTTAATTTCAAGGGGTCTCCCCTGGCCACCTCATCCAGGTTTGTCTCGTCATTCCTCATGTGTCAGGTCCAACAGTCCCTTAATAGATAGAGAGGTCTCACTGCATCAGTGAATTGGGTGCTCTATTCTACTCTGTTATCAGTCCTATTGGGGAGCTATGCCTCATCCTGGATCTTAAGAAGCTCAACTCTGTACTTAAGGTCCGTCATTTCAAAATGGAAACTGAGTCATCAACTCTAAATTTGATACATCCGCATGTCTTAGTCACCTGAAATAGATCTGCGGGACACATACTATCATGTCCTGATCTGGGAAACGTGAATTACCTCAGATTCTAGATCTTCGGTCATCCATATTAGTACAGGGACTTCCCATTTGGATTAACGGCAGCCCCAAGAGTCTCCACAAAGATTAAGATAATGGCAATGCTGCGACATTCATCTGATCAAAGTGGCCCGCTTTCCAGAAAACATTCTTATTAGTGAGATATAATATCCCCAATCAGTAACCAGCACAAACATTTGCTAGGACCTTCTCAGCAAACTCTGTTGGATAGTCCATTTAGAAAGGTCTCTTCCTCCCAACAGCTAAGATTCTTGGGGATGCAACTCAATACTTGTCAAGGGCAAGTAACCCTGTCCCTAAATACCCAGCACCGCAGTTTCAACAGAATCATGGACTTTTCTTCAGTGGAAGTTCCACACCGCAATAAAGCTTTTCACGACTACCGGGCTGCCTCTCTTCAACTTATCAGATCCTATCATAGGCCTAGGCTCTTTCACATTTAACCCAAGAGAATTATCTCCGTTATTACAAAAGAAATCTCCCCTACCTGACTCTGAGGATTCCAGTCTTCCGGTCCACCAGTAAGCAGCTGTCGTGGTAGACTCCCCAGGAAAGTCTGTGGACAGACGGCAGCAGCAGCACAGATTGAGGAACAATCTGGAATCTGCACTCTATTCAGGGCATTTGGACAACTCGGTCTACACATCAATGTTTGGAAGTCTGTCAAACATCTCAGGTCGGTCTACAAAGTACAGCTGTCTTGATTAGATCAGAGCAGTACACCAGGAAGGACCAGGGAGCACTACACTCAACATCCATGCATTGGGCATTCTCTATTGGGTAACGAAGAACCTGCTGAGTCTCTCAGCATCCTTCCTGTCAGGTCATCTAAATGTTCAGGCAGACTTTCTAAGCCGCAAGAAATTGGATCCACGAGCGTGGACTCTAAACGAAGAAGCGTTTCATTCAGGACCAGCAATTTTAGGAGACCCTCAATAGATATGATGGACTCATCTCAGAACAGACAATGTCAGACCTACCTATCCAGATGGCATGAACCTCAGGCCCTGACACAGAATGCGATTTGTGTCCTGGGACTTCCGCCTGTCATACCTATTTTCTCCTTCCTATACTCGTGGAGGTAATAAGATAAACCCTGGTATGCCGATCTCCTTTAATTGTCAGTCATGCCTCTGCCAAACATCCCAGACCTGTTATCACCAGGTCCTCTTCTTCCTGGATCCAACTTTCTTCCAGCTCAAGGCCTGGAGGCTGAGCAGGAATCCTTAAGTCTACAGGGTATATCTGAGCCTGTCGTCCAAACCATGCTGAGAGGCAGATGACCCTCTTCTACAGAGCCTGGTCTATTTTCCACAAGTGGTGCTTGTCACAGAATCTGGCTCATAAATCAATCTCTGCTCCAATAATCCTTTAAATTATGCAGATAGGGTTTGAAAGGACCTTGAACCTGCATCCCTGATAGTCCATCTCTCTGCAATCTCTGCAGTTCTAGCTTACCCCCTTTGCAGACCACCACCTGGTAAGAAGATAATTTACCTCAATATAAATAAATCAGGCCTTGGCATGTGTTACTCAAATTTTGGTCTTCCAGCAAGATAAGGTAGTCCTCCCAGTTCATTGCTCAGTTTCACCTTCACCAAGAAACTTCTCATGTCCTTCTGTCCCTATCCTACAAATGAGATTGAGAAGAGACTACATCATTTGGATCTTCTCCACTGCCTTCAGATATATCTCAGCAGAACCAAACTCTAAGTAGGACTGACTCATTTCTCAATTTTTTGGAAGATTCAAAGGGTCTTCAGCTACCAGACGCTCTATCGCATGTGGGATTCGTGACTACATTAAGAGGTCCTATGACTCGGCTAATCTTGACCCTCTTCAGGGTATTAAGGCCCACTCTACTTGTGCTATCACAACCTCATGGACTCAGGAAGCAGCTGCAACACCTACTGAGATTGCAAGACTGCTATTTCATCATCAGTCTCTACTTTCATCAAACAGTATAGACTGGACCTTCAACCATCACCGGATAACAAGTTTGAAAGGAAGGTGCTTGAAGCCGCCATTCCTGTCTGAACTTACTGTCTCATCCCTCCTGAACTTCTGGGGTACTGCTCTGGTAAGTCCCACAGTATGCCGTGGATTGGACACAGAGGAAAAGGTGAAATTTACTCACCAATATTTTTTCCCCTGTGTCCTTCCACGGCAACCCTCCCTGAAGGTTATTCTTGGGTATTTGTATTGATTCCATAATACTATACCATATCAGTCATGTAATATCTACTGCAGTGTGCCTTTTACTGTACCATCTCTAACCTGTTATGTCTTACAGCTTGGACAACTCTATAACTGCAGGGGGAAGTGAGTTCATAGAATTTTAGATTTTTTGACTGGTCCTACCAGCTGGGAGGCAGAGCCAATTACCCACAGTATGCCGTGGAAGAACACAGAGGGAAAACAAATATCGGTGAGTAAATTTCACCTTTTGGACCCAAGCCCCTAACAGTGACAGACCACACATCCCAGCTCAGTTCATCCTTATGATTGCCAGAGAGATATTCCACCCTGTCATGCGTTTGCTTCCCCTTTGACACTCATTAGGCTGTAGCATGTTAACCCCTTCAGTTCCATGTTGACCATACATGCTAGTCACAGTTGACTGACCGATTGTGTAGTGATTGACACGTACAATGTGTGGCGGGTTACAATGACTGAACTAGTGCCACAGACAGTTGTGCAAAAGTAAAAACAGTAACCAGTTATTTTGCAATTTGTGGTCACTTTCACAATTCTGAATGAAGATAGTGATGCACCTCCTGGAGAATCAGTCAGTGTCAAATCACACAAGCAGCAATGGGAGTACACCTTTCACTCAGCATGATGAAATACTCAAATGAGTAGATGGATTTTAAAGGATATTAACCCTTTGAGTGCCAGGCAGAGTACACAACACACTGCTGTGCAATGAATTACGTGCCCCTTTGGCACTCCAAAGGGTTAAGCCCGAGATAAGCTAAAACAGTCTCTCCATATGTCCAGGGTAAGGTCCAGCTGTATATGATGTATGACACAGCAGACCGTGTTGTAACTGCACCTGCAACTAATTACCTTTTTCTCATTCTACAATTGCTGTGCCTGAGAGCCAGGGACCAGCACAGGAGCTGCCAGCAGGGAAGCAAGACCCTGAAGAGGCACCTTCCCATGTCCAACAGATCCAGCCCCTGCAGGAGATCCAGCCACTGAACATGGCATGGCCACACCTCCAGGAACTAGTCCTACCCATCCCTGAGGCAAGTGGTTCATCTGGTTGACTGCCTCATGCAAAATCACGATGAGGTATGACCTATGGCTGCCATCACAGATGCCCCTCTTTCCCACATATGGGTCTCACATGGGGCCAACAGACCCAACCTGGCTACAGCCACCGTACAGCACCCATGCCCAACCAGAATTTGAGAGCCACATATGCAGCCTGCTGTGGAAGGACATTGCTCTGGTGCAGAATCATGGGCTGCACCACTGCTGTCTGAAACGCCTTCTGGTGTGCTACCCCTACAGTTGCAATGGCAGATGATTTGAGAGCAACAGGCGGCATCTATAGGGCCAGGTGACCACTCTGACCCAGGAACTGTGGGAATTCAGGGGTGTGGTGGCTGACCTCTTGGGCCAGGCAGTCACGGAGATGAGGGAACACAACCAGATCCAAACCCAGCTCCTTATTTGCCTGTAGTCATCCCCCATACCCTCATCCTCCAATGCAACACCAGCCCAGACCCCAACACATGGTATGCCACCAAGAGAATCTGGAAGGCAGCAACCTTCTGACCTCTCAGCTCCTCATGCCCGCCCCCCCAGCAAAAAGGGAAGGAAGTGATTTCAAAAGCTAATAAACATCCCTTCATTGGTAAGATGGTGTCTGTGTTTTTCACTGTGGTTGCACTCTGTTATTGCCGGTGGGGTATCCAATGCATTACAAAGCAATACAATGGACACCTCTCTGGCACTCCACAGTCAGTTGGGGTTAATGTGTGTTGCATCAGTGCAACAAACAATCCTCAGCTGTTGCTGACATTCATATTACCCAAGACTCATCAATATGGGGGACAGAGATGGGTCTTATGTAAGCTGTGGGTCAACAACAACTGACGCGCACACACAGATTGTTACTACATATGGATTCATGCATGTTCAGATTTCTAACTTTGGAACAGTGTAGGGACAACAAAACATGATTCACAGATGACAGGATGGCAATATGCTTGCCAACTGACATTTGGGACACATGCAAACACACTAGCACAAGTGAATCCTTTAGCAATCACTTAGTCTGTACTGTAGGGTGACCAGACCCCCCATTTAACTGGGGACACATATGAAAAATGCATACTGCAGGGCTGCTTTGATTTCAGTGCAGTCTTGAAATATGCCTATTTCCTCTGTTAAAGGGAAGGTCTGGTCAGCTTACTGTACTCACCAAATGACATCTCAAACATTCCAACACTGCTTGTGTTCTTGCTCCCTTCAGTGTGTCACATGTGATGTTGTGAGCATCACGGGTGACATGAGATCAATGGCCATGGAACAATGATTGCTTCCAGAGCATGTGTTAAGATCGGGTAATATGCCCTACTGATGTGTGGTCGGGGGAAAAAACCACACTCATACATTGCACTTCAGATTTGTGGGGGTATACAATATGGTATTTGTGTGTATGACATTTCATGTGAACAGACACTCCAACGTTTTGGGGGTGGGGTTGACTAAGCTGTGACTTCCCTATTTCCTCACTTCTCTCGTTCCTATGTTGTGCTGTGGAGTCCAGGCAATGAGATTTCTGCAACTTTGGAGATGTCATTGCCTAGGCTCCAAGGAATAACCTAGGAAGTGGACAAGTGATATCTCTGGAGACATTATCACCTCTTTATCACTCCTTAGTGCATCCTACACACACAGACACACACACACTCACTCTCTCTCTCTCTATCTATCTATCTATGGTGGATTGGTCTGTAACACTCCCTGTACCTTTGTGTTGCAGACATATCTACCATTGAACAGGTTGGGAACAGAGTTCACAGGAATGTGTCATGGTGGATGTGCGTAATTTCTCACATGTGTTGATGTTTCATTAACCCACTGAATGCCAGAGGGGAAGCCATGTGTTGTAAAGCAATGCATAGTTTTGCCCCTTGGCATTCATAGTGTTCAGCACAAGGCATAGACCTGTTAAGAATGACACAACATGACATGTTCATAAACACAGTGTAGCTTTTAATGATCATAGAAGTAGAAACATACATTTACAGGAAGAAGGTGAAGTGCTCCACACGCATCTCTTCTGCATCCAAGAGCCAAAGGGTCCTCTGCAGATTTTTGACATATGGAACTCTGTAGGGAAAGAGAAGTAAACAGATGTGAGACGGTGAACAAATCACAGGTGGCTCTTTGAGGTGTGTCACATAGGGGACAACTGACACTGATGGATCTCACGCTAGTTCGTTGTCAGTATAGACTCACATGTTGCCATCCATTTTCTGGCATCTGAATCCTTTCACTCCACTGAAGGCTATTGCTCTGGAATGTCCATGGCTGCATGTTCCAGGGCATTGGGGGAGGTGCAATTAGCTCTAAAGAGGCAGGCCAGGAATTACATTCACTTCTCCACCACACAGGTGCAGTGGCAGACAGTCAAGCAGGAGATCAGCATCCTGGGAATTGAGACAACATGTTTGAATATTGGAAAATGTGAAGCCATGTTGGTAGTCTAGTGGTGTTGTCTTGAGCTGGGTGTATGCATGATACTCACAGACAAAGCATTCCCTGATGACCCTGGCCAGTGTTTCCCCGCCTCTAAGGGTATCACCCTCCAATGGCTGTGGTCAGTGTGGACGTCAGCTAATAATCTGGTGTCCACAGCAGTATTTTGCAAGATAGCACATGCAAGTGTTATTTCACAAACTGTAGAGGGGGTGTACTTCAAGGTTCCACAAGATCTGTCCAGGCGACAGAACCTAGCTTTCAGGAGGCCAAAGGGGCATTCTATTGCACTCCTTATCCAGCTGTGGGCATCGTTATATTGTTGCTCTGTAGGTGTAAGAGGGTTAGCAACAGTTGTATGGAGCCATTGAGTGCATCCCCTGGAAGATAGAAAAAAAAACAATATATGGGAATGTGACACAGGAACCCCAGGTGTATGATGATTGTGTTCAGTTTAGTACTCACCCAGCAGCCATCCTCCTGTTAGGGTCCCATCCTCAAAGTCTCTGTAGACAGAAGAGTGCTGGAGCATGTATGAATCGTGTGTGCTCCTGGGGAATTTTGAACACACGAATGATTCTGAGGTTATCACATATCATCTCTACATTGATGGATTGTGTATTCTTCCTATTTGGGTATAGCTGGGACTCATATGAAGGAGCTCTTAGTCGAATATGAGTACAGTCGATGGCTCCCATGACTCTAGGTATACCTCAGCTTCTGTAGAAATCCTGCTTGACTGTCTGCCACTGCACCTGTGTCGTGGGGAAGTGAATGTAATACCTGGCCTTCCTCTGCACGCCTGTGCCGTCAGTCTCTTCCGGTTACCGTGTGGCACACTGCAGTTCTTCTTACAGGAGACCATTTCAGACGGTGCAGACATGCAGACAAGATGTCTGCTCTGGATTCCGGTCTCCAAAGAGTAAAGCTTTCTTTAGAATCTGACAGTTTCGATAGGTAAGACAAGTATTAGCAAGATAATCGCGATATGTTTAATGATTAAAAGGCGACTTATTAATATGTGAAAGTTCTGCTTTAAAGGGGAACTACCACCCCGCAATAACTTAAGCTTGATTGATTGTTCATCTGGCGACTAGCTGCTTAGTAGCGCTAGTCGCCAGAAATATTACCCAGTTCTGCAGATATCGGCGTTTTACCGATGGTGACAGGAGCAGGAAGCACGGACGTCTCTTCACAGTGACGTCCATGTGCCTGCGCTTTCAGTCCCTTTTGAGCAGAACCGGGTAATATTTCTGGCGACTAGCGCTACTAAGCAGCTAGTCGCCAGATGAGCAATCAATCAAGCTTAAGTTATTGCGGGGTGGTAGTTCCCCTTTAACCCCTAGAGTGCCAGGTGGGTACAGTGTACGCGTGGGCACAGCTGTACCTGCTGTGCCACACTCGTACATTTGATAGCTAAAATGCGGTCACTGTTTAAGCCGGTATAACCGACTGGCAGTGGCCGCATTTCAGGTGAAATGCAGCCTGGCACTCTTGGGAGGACATGAGGATTATTCCTCATGTCCTCCCAGGTATTGATCTCCCAGCCAGTCGCGCTGGGAGATCAATATCGCCAAGGGAGAAGCTCTGAGAAAGGATTTTTTTTTTCCCCCTTTATTTTTTATTTAGACCTCATTGTATGGGTTCTGATGCCCCCAATGAGGTCTACACAAAAATATTGGGGGAAAAAGCCCAAAAAAATGCACGTGCCACAGGAGGGGGGGGTCCAACGCAGTGCTTGTATGAGGGATATACATTGCACACTGGTAGTCACAGATCTCCCATACACACTATCAGACACTGCCCCACCATCTTTGCTCCTCTGCTCATACCCACACACACCGCCTAATCCCTCACCCTCCCACACACTTTGTTACACTTGTAGTCACAGGTCCGCACGTACACTGGCTGACGCCCTAGCTTCTTTCATCTGTTAGCCATAAAATCACACATACACTGTTTGCTTTCCCATTTCTGTTTCACTGGTAGCTACGCTCCTGTAGCATAAAATTGGTATGTCAACCCACAGCAGTGGGGTACCATTTTTCTTAGGCTGGCAAGAAGTCCTCCTAGGAAATCCCACGCCATTGAACCATTTTAGTATCTTTGAAGTGACTGATGTGTAAAACAAATGTTTGTTTTTTTTCCTGTAGCACCACATTCTGGAAATAGTTGTGCCAACTAACTTAGGGGTAAAAAGGCAAGTGACCCCTCATTAGATGCGGCAGGTTGTCTTCTTTCCAAAATGGTATGGTTTATCTACCTTTTCTTCAATTCTGAAGGTGTTATAGCCATTTTCGTACAGGCAAGTCAGGTTTGAGAAAATGTTAGAAACATCAGAGGTTGTAGTAGGTGTAGTTTTCTACTTCTAGCACCCCCTAATGTAGTTCAACTCATACCAATGGGGTGTCATTTGACTCCTAAGAGCACTAGCAAACAAATGCAGTTGAAAATTCCATGGTTTTCACAGAGCTCCATACATTTGAAGGGGCAGAAATGTAAAAAAATGCTATTTTTTTCCTATATCGCCTCCTTCTGGAAACATTTATGCACACCAGTATTGGGGTAAGAAGGCAAGTGACCCCTCATTAGATGCGGCAGGTTGTCTTCTTTCCACTCACTCATACCAATGGGGTGTCGTTTGACTCCTAAGAGCACTAGCTAATGAATGCAGTTGAAAATTCTATGGTTTTTACAGAGCTCCATACATTTGAAGGGGCAGAAATGTAAGAAAATGCCTTTTTTTTCATTAGCGCCACCTCCTGGAAGCATTTGTGCATAACAGCCTTTGGGTAAGAAGGCAAGTGACACCTCATTAGATGCGGCAGGTTGTTTTCTTTCACTGTCGTCCAATACAGGTTACTGGTACAATGGGAGGCGATCCGCCCCTTTAAGTAGGCAGGAATATTCATCTAAATGTATGCAGGGGGTGGAGCCTCCCCTCCCTCTTAAGCTGCCTTCAGCCAGAACCAGTCAGAATGATTTGTTCCTGCGTGCTGTGCACACCAGGTGGAGAACATCTCTCAATCAACTTCAGTTTTTTTTATTGTTTTCTTCAAATATGGAATACCACCATTAGGCGGGTGACCATGGCTGACAACTGCCCTCTCCAAAGTGGCTAGTGCAGCTTCCAGGGATTTTCTGGTGGACCTTATGCCCTGAAGAGGGAACAACTTGAGTCAAGTAGCTTCCCTGCTAGGGATTTTCCTGTGGTTAATTCCCTTTTAACATGGTTACCTGAAGACAGAAGTCCTGCAGAAAGGTGAGCCACCCTTTAAGTGCTGAAGGTCCACTTGTCCCACAGTGTCCCTTCTTTGGGCTTGTATTTGGGAGTTCTCATTATGCACTCCAGCACTCATAGGGTGTTTTTCTTCATATTGCCTGTATTTATGCAATGTCTGTGTGTATTCCCTGGGTTTTGGAGCAGTTTATGGGGGTTTTAACCTTTTCCCTGCTGTTTTCCTCATTGGGATATTGTTTTATCATGTTTTACATGTGTTTTGTATGTGTTTGGTAACTTTTTTCTGTCAGGGTAAATTTATTAAAAGTTAACGTTCCGCGCCTTTAAAGGGATAGTAATACTTGATAATAAGTTGATTTGATTTTGTAGCCCTTAAAAAAACATGAAAAATGATATAAGTCTTATCTCCCAAACCTTTATGGTTTGGGAGATATTCAGAAGTAAAGTTTCCCCTGGAGTGATGTCATTGCTCCACCCCTCAGATTTGGAATCCGGTCGCTTGACTGGCTGTGCCTCTCCAGAAGTGCTGAGATCATGATCTTTAAAAAGAATTTCTTAATTGGAATTGTCTACAGAGTGTGTTTTCAAGCCAGGCACACTTTGTAGACCGTTCCAATGAAATAGTTCTTTTCAAAGATAGTGATCTCGGCACTGCTAAAGAGCTGCCGGTTGCTCTGTGGACCGAATTCCAAATCTGTCCACTAGATGGCAGACTTGGCTGAAACAGCCAGGAAAAGAGAACTTTTCTTTATTATACATGTGAATATCTCCCAAACCATAAAGGTTTGGGAGACAAGACTTATATAATTTTTCATGTTTTTTTAAGGGCTACAAAATAAAATAAAATTATTTTCAAGTATTACTATCCCTTTAAGCGTGCTTTTCCCGCATAGACGCCATTGCTCCTTTACTCTCTATGGGTTTACACAGTGTGGGACATATCTCTGGAACCGCGTGTCACAGCGACTTCAGAGTGGGCTCATTTTGTTGGTCTTCCCTTGCTCTATCGTCCGGTTGTATGATTCAGTGTGTTGGGGGTCTTGGGGGGCTTCGGGCACTGTTTTGGGGTACTTCTGAGAAAAACTACGTTTCCCATGAGCTCTGGTTTTGCGCCCGTTTTCTGATTGGCTACCGTCGCGGCAGCCATTTTGTGAGTTATTCTCAGCGAGTATACTACGCAGGGACCGAGCCTTCTCTCTCCTCCGCAGATTAACCCTTCGCTTGCCAGATAAGTTTAATTTTAAGCATTTCTGGGGTGAATTTTTAATCTTTCACACTTCAATTGGGTGATTATTGTCAGTGGAGTATATCTGACGCTGTGAGCATGTCTACTCCACTGGAGTCAGGGGCTAGACCCAAGACTAAGGAGGCTGGGGTGTCAGTTTCCCCCATTGCGTTTTGCTCCTCTTGTCACTCTTGGCTGCCTAGAAAATTTTCTGGTCATTTATGCCCAAAATGTGCAGAAAGCCATGACAGCAACCCAGAGCTTTCCAGTCACACCATTGAGCCAACTTGGGTGAAAGAGTTTAAGGCTGCCACTAGGGATCTCAGATCCACTCTTCAGCTCTTTCCCTCTCAGGTTCAGGGGGCTCTTCAGGTTTGGCAGACCCCCTCCACAGTCAGGACCTCCCTGCCCAAGCCACAGGGTGCTCCTGATATGTCTGATTCTTCTGAGGAAGAACTATTACAGGATTCTGATGCTGAGGAAGGCACTGTTATTGAGTCTACCAGGTCTATTGGTGACCCTTTTGAATGTGACCCTGAACTCTCTGCTGAGGGTTTGATCAGGGCTGTGCTAACCACACTCAACCTTCCTTTGACTCAGGAGTCTACTCATGATCCAACTGACGTTTTTCAGAAACCGTCTAAAGCTGTTATATGTTTTCCTACTAATCCTACTGTTGCTCATTTAGTCTCTGATGCGTGGAGAAATCCTGATAAATCCTCTTCTGTATCCAAAAAGTTCAGGATTTTATTCCAACCTGTTTGTTGGACGGAGGACGGAGGTGCTCGTCCTATTTTGGACCTCAAGGATCTCAATTCCTTTGTTGTGAGTTCCCACTATCGTCAAGAATCACTGCGTTCTGTGATAGCCGCAATGTCTCCAGGGGAGTTCCTTGCCTCCCTGGACCTTCAGGATGCATATCTTCACATCCCTATTCATCCAGAGAGCAGGCGGTATCTCAGGTTTGCCTGTCACAAAGGCCACTTTCAGTTTTCAGCTCTTCCCTTTGGACTGACTTCAGCTCCTCAGGTTTTTCAGAGAGTATTGGGAGCTTTGATAGCTGTGCTTCATCGAGATGGTGTCAGGGTGACTCCCTACATGGACAATCTGCTCCTGAAAGCTTCATCTGCAGAGATCCTTCACCAGCAGGTTCAGTTGTGCATCCAGACACTCAATCGCCACGGATGGATCGGGAATCTGGACAAGTCAGACTTGGTCCCATCTCAACAGATCCTTTTCTTGGGTCTCCTGTTCGACACTCAGCATTGCATGGTGTTTTTACCGGAAGAAGTGGCTCATCAGATTGCTTTCCGTGTATCCAAGATCCTGGAGCTCGAAGGGTTCCAGTGCCGAAGTTGACTTCTCTGGTGGGGAAATTCATTTCCACAATAGAGGCAGTGCCATTTGCCATGGCGCACACCAGGGAACTTCAGAGGTTTGTGATTCAGACGTGCAGGAATCATCCAGATCATCAGCATCTGTCAGTCTCTCTGCCTCCTCATGTCGAGCTGAGCTTGGAATGGTGGTTGGACCTGTCTCATCTCCTGAAAGGGAGGTCCTTTCAGATTCCCTATTGGACCACAGTAACGACGGATGCCAGCCTCCGGGGGGCAGTGTTGGGTCATTTCAGTGCTCAGGGGAAATGGGGACTGGAAGAATCTCTACTCTCCATCAATGTTCTGGAACTTTGTGCCATCTTTCTAGCCCTGAGACACTGGGAATCTCAGCTGGAGGGTCGTCCAGTCAGAGTGGAGTCCGACAACGCCACCGCAGTGGCCTACATCAACAGACAAGGCGGCACAAGAAGTCTCACCAGTTGGTTAGAGGTCAAAGCCATCTTATCTTGGGCAGAAGCTCATGTTCCCGTCATTTCAGCGGTACACATTCCAGGCATAGACAACGTCATGGCAGACTTTCTCAGTCGTCACAAAGTCGACAGCGGAGAGTGGGCACTTCATCCAGAGGTGTTTCACCTTCTAACCCAGATGTGGGGGGTTCCTGTGGTGGATCTGATGGCTACCAGACACAACAGGAAGGTGCCAGTGTTTTGCTCTCGGTGGAGGGACCCTCTTGCTCTAGCAGTGGACACTTTGTCAATCCCTTGGGAGTTCCTCCTAGCGTACATCTTTCCTCCTCTCCCTCTGTTGATCAGAGTCATCCAGAAGATGAAGATGGAGCGTTGTCCTGTCATCCTAATCACCCCGAATTGACCTTGTCAGTCCTGGTATCCGGAATTGCTGGCCATGTTAGTGGCGGATGCCTTCCCGCTTCCTGCCCGTCCAGATCTGCTTCTTCAAGGATATCTGTGGAAGGAGGATGTTCAGCATCTCCATTTGACGGCTTGGAGGTTGAATCCTCAATTTTGAGGAAGAAAGGGTTTTCCTCTTCTGTGGTGTCTACAATGCTTAGAGCTCGCAAGCCTGTGTCTTCCAAGATCTATCATCGCATATGGTCAACTTTTGTTGCATGGTGTGCTGATAAGGATCTGTCACTTGATTTCCATCTTCCCACGGTCCTGGCCTTTTTGCAGGATGGGGTTGAAAAGGGACTCAGCCTGAGTTCTCTTAAAGTTCAGACTTCTGCTCTGTCTGTATTTTTCCAGGAACGCATTGCTATTCTTCCTGATGTTAAGGTTTTCTTCCAAGGTGTGGCTCATGTTCGGCCTGCCTTCAAGAGTCCAGCTCCCCAGTGGGACCTCAGTTTGGTGCTGGGGGTTCTTCAGAGACCCCCGTTTGAATCCTTGGCTTCTATTCCTTTACGTCTCTTGACATGGAAAGTGGCCTTTCTCTTGGCTATTGTTTCAGTTCGCCGGGTAGCAGAGTTACAAGCTCTGTCTTGTAAACCTCCTTACCTGGTGTTCCACAAGGATAAGGCTGTGCTCCGCACTTCCAAGGAGTTTTTACCCAAGGTTGTCTCTGAGTTTCACATCAATCAGGAGATTGTGGTGCCCTCTTTCTGTCCTAACCCTTCCTCTGACAAGGAGAGGGATCTCCATTTGTTGGATGTGGTGCGTTGTCTTAAATTTTATGTTCATCGCACTGAGTCTATCAGGAAGTCTGACGCCCTGTTCGTCATTCCTGAGGGGCCTAGGGCAGGGAGACCGGCATCCAAGGTGACTATTGCGTCTTGGATAAAATCTACCATTCGTGAAGCCTACAAGTTGCGGAATAAGCACGGTCCTTTCAGGGTTACTGCTCATTCCACCAGATCAATTGGGGCCTCTTGGGCCTATAAAAATCAGGCGTCTGCTGATCAACTGTGCCGGGCGGCCACTTGGTCCTCTGTGCACACTTTCTCGAAGCACTGTCGTGTAGATGTACTGGCCTCGGCTGATGCCAGCTTTGGGAGGAAGGTCCTGGAGGCAGTCTTGCCTGTCTAGGATCTTCTACTTCTGTGGTTCTTAGTGCTTCCTTGCTGTTGAGCCCCGTTGGCTCTAGTTCAGTGTGCTGTGATAGTTCGGGGGTTCGTTTTTACCCCTGGTTGGTGTCCGTTGACACTTCTGTTATTGGGCTCTATGATTAATTGGTTCATAGCAGTTCTGGTGACTTTTGGGCCTTGCGCTTGGTCCTTGCCTTCTTCCCGCCTCTGGGAAAGCTCAATGTTTGTACATCCCATTGTACCAGTAACCTGTATTGGACGACAGTGAAAACAGGATTTTAGTCTTACCTGTTAAATCCTTTTCACTTAGTCCATACAGGTTACTGGTCTCCCACCCTGTCAAGGGACCATGCTTGGATCTCCTGTGGCATTCAGTGGGAGACCTTTGGGGCATGCTCACAGGAGTCTTACTTTTCCTTCTTATTTCTGGTCAGTATTAGTGTCTCAAATCATTCTGGCTGGTTCTGGCTGAAGGCAGCTTAAGAGGGAGGGGAGGCTCCACCCCCTGCATACATTTAGATGAATGTTCCTGCCTACTTAAAGGGGCGGATCGCCTCCCATTGTACCAGTAACCTGTATGGTCTAAGTGAAAAGGATTTAACAGGTAAGACTAAAATCCTGTTTTCCAAAATGGCATTGTTTCCCTACCTTTCCTGCCTATCTATTATGGTTATAACCATTTTAGTGCAAACAGATAATTTAAAAAACAAAAGTGTCAGGTTTACGTACGTGTTCCTAGCACCCACATATTGTATGTTAACCCACACAAATGGGCTACCATTTTTCTCATGTTGGTAGCAGGTACTGAATACAGCAGGAAATGTTATAGTTTTCAAAGATTTTAGTATCTTTGAAGTGGTGGAAATGTAAAAAAACATGTATTTATTCCCATAGCGCCACCTTTTGGAAATATTTGTGCACTTCAGCCCAGGGGGTAGAAAGGCAAGTGACCCCTCACTTGATGCGGGAGAATGTCTACTTTCCAAAATGGTATACCTTTTATACCTTTCATTCATGTCTCTAACAGTTATGAACATTTTAGTACAAGCTGCCATTTTCGAAGAAGCAAACAGGTAGGTGTAGTTATGTGCTTCTGGCACCCCTAAGGTAGGTCGACTCATTCCAATGGGGTGTCATTTTTCTCCTAAGAGCACTAGCTAATGAATACAGTTGGAAATTCCATGGTTTTCACAGATTTCCATACAGATGAAGGGGCAGCAATGTAAGAAAATGCCAATTTTTTGTTTAGTGCCACCTTCTGGAAGAATTTGGGCACAACAGGCTTGGGGTAATAAGGAAATTCACCCCTCATTACATGCAGCAGGTTGTCTTCTTTCCAAAATGGTATAGTTTGTGTAGCCTTTCTTCACTTCTCTAGTTGTTATAACCATTTTTGTACAGACAAGTAATGTTTGAGAAAATGTTAGCAAAATTAGAGGTTGCAATAGGTGTAGTTTGGTACTTGTAGCTCACCCTAAGGTAGGTGAACTCATACCAATGAGGTATCATTTTTCTCCTAAGAGCACTAGCTAATGAATACAGTTGTAAATTCCATGGTTTTCACAGATTTCCGTACAGCTGAAGGGGCAGAAATGTAAGAAAATGCAATTTTTTTCCTATAGTGCCACCTTCTGGAAGCATTTGGGCACAACAGGCTTGGGGTAAGAAGACAATTCACCCCTCATTTGATGCGGAAGGTTGTCTTCTTTCCAAAATGGTATGGTTTGTGTAGCCTTTCTTCACTTCTGTAGTTGTTATAACCATTTGTGTACAGGCAAGTAATGTTTGAGAAAATGTTAGCAAAATTAGAGGTTGCAATAGGTGTAGTTTGGTACTTGTAGCTCCCCCTAAGGTAGGTGAACTCATACCAATGAGGTATCATTTTTCTCCTAAGAGCACTAGCTAATGAATACAGTTGTAAATTCCATGGTTTTCACAGATTTCCATACAGCTGAAGGGGCAGAAATGTAAGAAAATGCAATTTTTTTCCTATAGTGCCACCTTCTGGAAGCATTTGGGCACAACAGGCTTGGGGTAAGAAGACAATTCACCCCTCATTTGATGCGGCAGGTTGTCTTCTTTCCAAAATGGTATGGTTTGTGTACCCTTTCTTCACTTCTGTAGTTGTTATAACCATTTGTGTACAGGCAAGTAATGTTTGAGAAAATGTTAGAAAATTTGAGGTTGTAGCAGGTGTCGTTTTGCACTTCTAGCTCCCCCTGAGGTAGTTAAACTCATACCAATGGGGTGTAATTTTTCTCCTAAGAGCACTAGCTAATGAATACAGTTGGAAATGCCATGGTTTTCAAGCATTATTCCACTGTTTTAGGGTAGCTTTACCACAAAAACCCTAGAATGCGCATATTAGTTTGTAAAATTGAAAATGTCATTTTGCGCTGCTGGTGATTATGGCTCCACGCTAGCCATGGACATAGGTAAAACTATACAAATTTGGTATTTTTTTTACTCGGGGCTTTTTCAAATAATTGAAACTTTTTCAATCAAGGTAAATGTTTTTGATACATATGTGATTTTAGCAAAATGAGTACATTTTAACTTTTTTTGTCATTATGACATCATAGCTTTTTGCACGATGTAAAATTCTCTTCATGTAAGGCACCACGAGAAAGCTCAATTCGTTCTGAAAAAAACAATATATAGTTTTCCATATTTAACTAAAAATCCCCAGAGGAAATCAAGCATAAACAGAAGGATAGCAAAAATGCTGAAAAAGTATCTGGCCTGCAGGGTACAGGAAATGGCCCAAGCCTCTGGCACTGAAGGGGTTAAGAAGAGCAATTCCTTTTTTGGAAACATTCCAATAGCATAGCATGAGCTCACTTTAGCCACCATTACACACTGAAATATTCCAACAAAGACTTGCATTGCAGCCATAATGTATAATACAATTCATCACTGTGACGGTACCAGCGGACACCCAGCCATGGTGTCCCCGTCAATGGTCACTTCTTCCTCTAGGAGCCAGATGGACATCCAACAGCATACCGCAATATACCCCGAACTAGGCAAATCTTGTGTCAGGATAACCAGCACACACTCTGCATACACCAAGCTTTGCCTCACCAGACAACGCCAGTGTAGGTTAAGACAAGAACTCCTTTATTGTAACAAACCACACATATTTATACACAAAAACTAAATTGAAAATACATGGGCAGGCAGGATACAATAGGTGAGTCACAGGGATAATATAATCACAATATACAAGACAAAGAGCCAACAACAGAAGGTCCCAGCAATTACAATAACACAGACATGATTGCATTACTACACAAAAGGCTAGCAACAAAGGGTACAACACAATACAAAGGGCCAGACGTGATTAAGTTAACACACCACAGGGGGGCCTCAGTACAGTTCACAGACTTACAATGACTGAAGTGGCTACAATAAACACAGAGGTTGGGTGAGGTTGAACAATGAAACAAAAGGCTTCAGGGACTGCAATATACATTTGCAGCCCCTTGGCCCAACTCAAATACTTAACCCTTAACTGCCCAGTCCCCTGAAAGCAGGCTATTATTTTTAGTCCTTTTGTCATAGCTGTCTGCCAATATAACGTCCCAAAGTTCTACATAGCAATATTAACTCCAATAGTCGTAACACTGGTTAAAACCGTCCACAGAGTCTGTAGGTTGGTCCTGGTGAGGTGCATCCTCTGCTGAGGGTCTTATCAAGGCAGTTTTAATGACCCTTCAGGTCATTAATACCCCTGAAGAAGGCCAGTCTTTTTCTGACGTCTTTCAAAAGCGTAAGAAGTCTTACACAGTGCTTCTACCCAATACCACTGACTGGCGGTTTTCTCTTTCTAAGAGATTTTCAAAACTGTATCACTTTTCAGAGACAGCTTTGACACAGTGGGCTTCACATCCCATGGTTGATCCCTCTATTTCCAGGCTTTCTAAGTCCACAGCTCTGCTCTGGCAGATGCTACGACTCTCAAGAATATGACTGACAGGAACCTGGAAGCTATCCTTAAGTCTAACTTTGCTGCTATTAGTGCTGCAGTCAGGAATGGAGCCCCTAAGGAGGATCTTTTAGCCCCCTTGGTCAACATGTCTGAGGCTCAGACATATGTCACTGACACTCTTTTTGATGCAGTCAAACTCTCAGATGAGGCTTCTGCCTCTTCTGTCATAGCCATACGCATTTTGTAGCTGAAGATTTGGTCTGCTGACCTCTCATCTAAGAAGTCACTGATTTATCTCTCTTTTCAAGGCAAATCTCTTTTTGGGCCTGAACTGAAACAGATTTTAGTCTTACCTGTTAAATCCTTTTCTCTTAGTCCATATGACATACAGGTCTCCCACCCAATGAAAGGGACCTCACTTGGCTGGACATGGGAGTCCTCTTGGGTCTTATTGCTCACAGGAGCTTACCTTCATCGTTTTTCTCTGTCCTATGTAGTGAACTTGTCTCAAGTCAAACTAGGTAGGCGAGGCTAAGGGTAGCGGTCTAGGAGTGGAGCCGTCAACAAGATCTGGTAGACAAAGCCAAAGATACTGAGAACATCAGGACTATGATACTCAAAAAGCAAATACAAACCAGCATTGACCTGAGGCGTGTCCAAGGTTTAAACAGAGGTGCTGCTGCTCAATGACTCTTCTCCCCCAATCAAAGGAGTCCTGATACACCAGCCCTGATACGTAAAGGAAGACATAAATGATGCGCCTGCTTCACAACACAACCCTGGCCATACCTTCCAGACCAATGACACAGACGCTACTGTCAGAGTGGATGAGCCGCTCAAAGATGAGAAGCACTGCAGAAAATGGGCATCAGGAAGAGCATCACCGTGGGTCAGTCACAACCACAGGCCTGACAGATGGAAGCCCAGGACTACTGCTGCTGAGGTAGGTTAGGACCCTGATAGGTTGCCTATACTCATCTTGAGGGCATAAATGTAAACATGACATTGAGAATTCCTAGAGAAGTGTGGCCAAAAAACAGTAACCTTTATTTACAAATGGATAGTTGCATATGCCCTTTCCAATAATACACACTTGAGACACCAATGTGAATGAGACCTGCGAGATCTGGAGTACTGGAAATGGACCAGTTCCTCCACTGTCTCTATGCAGTTAAAAATAATACTGTCACAACCCGGAGCGAGGACAGCTAAGGAACTGGAGTACCTAGGAGCAGGAACAGGATGCTCCTCCAACAAGGGGCCTCTGAGCTAGATGCTAGGGTGCAAAGCTTGGGAACGGAGCTAGAGAGCGTAGGTTGCCTAGGCCAGGGTTGTGCTGCTGCTGGGCTGCCTAAAGGTGCTGGCCGCGAAGCCAGATGTTGTGGCCCCCAGCAGAGGAGCCGCTGGGTAACCCCGGATAACCCCAATCCAGACAAACTATACTCAGAGGTCCCCAGGGAGCATGGTAAACCCCAAAAAGAAGTGGTACTCACTCAGGTATCCTAGGAAGAGTAATCCTGTGAGGCAGGTACAGCTGATGGGACACTCCAAGGCTGGCGGAGAGAAATAGGCATGATCTGGGAAGATCCACAGGAAGTCAGGACTCAGTAGAGGAAGAATCCCTCGCAGCAGAATCGAAGCCTGAGGCAGGAATAACCACTGAGGAATACAGGCACAGGAGAAGACTAGGTCAGATTCGATACTGGAAACAGGCAATGGCTTGGTCAGAGACAGTCCGTGTCATACACAGGATAAGGCAACACTTGGCACAGGCAATGGCTTGGTCAGAGACACGGCTAGTGTAAGGATTTTTGCCACCCTACGCAAAACCTAATTTTGCTGCCCCTTTGGCCCCGCCTCTTGTGTCTCCGCCCTTTATACCCTGCCCATTTATACCCCACCTCTTTTAATGATTGACACCTTAGTGCCTTATGTGCCAATTGTGCTGCAATGTGTGGATCCATATCTGGCACTCCAAGGCGCCTATCTTGCCTATAGGTGGTGCCGGCCCTGGTCAGAGACAGTCCAGGCCAGACACATGATAAGGCAATACTTGGCTCAGGCAATAGCTTGGTCAGAGACAGTCCGGGTCATACACAGGATAAGGCAATACTTGGCACTCAGAGACAGTCTGGGTCACACACAGGATAAGGCAATACTTGGAACAGGCAATGGCTGGGTCAGAGACAGTCCGGGTCATACACAGGATTAAGCAAAACTGGGTACTAGCTGTAATAAGGAAAAGACGCTATACTAATGCGTGTAAGCAGGCTGGAAACAGGAAGATAAAGGCCCCCAGCCGGAAGGAGCCCTGAGAGAGAGGCTAGGATGTCGGAGGACCTTCTTCAAATTCCTCTCTATGGTCCGCCGACATGCGCATGCGAGCCACCACCGGAAGCGGGCTCATACTCAAAGCAGAAACCCTGAGACCGGGAAAGCACCCAGGAGCCGGCAGAACGCCCAGGGTAAGAGCTATGGGCGAGCGGGACGTTACAAATACACAGCATTTACTATGCTCCAGAGTGTTTATACAAGATGGGTTAATGTGAAATGGCACATTCATACACATGCTGTGGGAGTTCTTGGTTGTAGCTGATTGGGCACAGGTCTTCAATACCCTGTTAGATATCTTGATCAGTATTTCCTCTCCTGTATAACACATCAAGAGATATTATCAAAAGGCCTCTAGTATGCTGAAACCGGTCAAGTATGTTTTTAGATCTTTGTAAATAAAATATGTCTTTTATATTATTAATCTGACTCCAGTGCCATCAGATATCACAGAATTCTGATACTGGGTCTTACCTGCCTACTTGTCTTCCTCATGCTTGGAGGTTCATACTGTAGACTTACCTAGGGAAGTGTGGTGACATGTAGATGTAGAACTGAAGATGGTCCACTCCCCAATTATTTGGACCAACCAAAGGTACCTAGTGGTGAAGATGTCGAGATGAAGCTGTGAGAGCCATTTTTTATTTTTCTATATTATGGAACTGTATTCATTTAATACTGTACTTCAACAATAAGAGGAATTAACTGTGCAAATTAATAGGACCAAAATATATCTTGTGGTGTTACACTGGAGAATGATACAATATTTTGTCAGTGTGTAGTCTGGAGTTATATATGAAGTAAAATATTGCTCCACTAAGATACTATTCAGAGATATCCTGGGCAGACCACTTCCCCACTCATGGAAACTGAGTATACTGTCAGTCATCTCTGAAAATCTTAGTTCCAGTCCCTCTAAACAGAAGATATATGAAACATTAAGGCATGAAAAATTGTGGCTCTTGTCTAGATGTCAGCTCCCTCTCACATAGTAATTGGGTAAGCTTGGTGAACCAAAATATCTCCCGTTACTAACTGGTTTATGTATGCAGGAGTCAACCACAAAAATTTGAGAAAGTATTGGGGTTGTGATTGTCCAATTTCATGACATGGGTCTAACTCTTTCCAGCTGCTTCCCAACCACATGGATATTGTTTATTGTAGGTTCTTCACAAATAATTGTTTACATAAACTAACCAGTTAAATGACCTGTCTCTCTGCATACACCATATGTGGATATCAATTCATGCCAGCATATATCTTTACTTCTGGGGGGATTTCCCCACAGTGGAAGGATGGGAGGTTATTATGCTTGTCAACTAGTATGGGGGTTACGATTGCCCTATTTTATGACACAGACCTAACTCTAACTACTTCCCAGCTGCACAGGTCTTGTAAGCTTCTCATGAATAATTGTATACCCAAGCTAACAAAGACACAAACAATTAAATGACCTGCCTTTCTGCATGCACCATCTGTGATTATCAATACACGCCAACACACCTCTTTACATGGGGTGGAAAATTTGCCAGCAGGGGAGGGATAGGAGGTTATTATTCAGCTTTTTAGTGTTTTCTTCTCTAGTGTGGTTAGATCTTGTTTGCTTGGTTTTGCTTATTTCTTAATTATTAAAACAAATTTGACATTCTCCTTGATCAACCCTTCCTTCTGGATGAGGTGATTGGAGCTATCAGGCGCCTCCCTATATAGGACTTTATGAGAACACCTTGCTTCTCATTTGACAGATGCCTTCAATGCTCTTAGAGATGGTCATCCCTTTCCGAAACAAGCACTGGAGGCTCATGTAGTCTTTCTTCTGAAACCCGCTAAGGATGTGTCACTATGTTGTAATTATCGCCCAATATCCCTTCTTAACCTTGACGTGAAACTCTTCGCCAAGATTATAGCTAATAGGATTCGCCCGCATTTGTGCTTTCTTTTGCATCCAAATCAGAGGGGATTTGTCCCGAGGAGACAGGCTAGTCATAACACGACGGCAGTTATCTCTCTGGTGCACTATGCGTTGCGAAATAACATGCCAACTATTCTGCTTAGTACGGATGCGGAGAAAGCCTTCGATAGGGGATACCTCCGGGCGGTTCTCCTTAATGCGGGGTTAGGACCTTCCTTAATTGGCTGTATATTGAGTTTGTATTCCTCCCCCACTGCCAGGATTTTGGTCAATGGAACTTATTCCGATCTGTTCTGTATTAGGAATGGCACTAGGCAGGGTTGACCCTTATCACCACTTCTCTTCAATTTGACTTTGGAACACCTATTACAACACATTCGGGAAGATAATTCCATTCACGGCCTAAAAATAGGGCATAGAAAACGCAAGGTTATGGCTTTTGCTGATGACGTCCTCTTTACCATTAGCAATCCATCCTCATCCCTACTGCGAGTTTTATCCCAGTTAGACTCATATTTATTTGTATCGGGGGCTCAGATAAACTTATCAAAATCAGAGATACTTAATATTAACCTTTCCTCTAGAGAGGTGGATAGATTGAGAACTTTATTCCCCTTCAAATGGGCATCTTCCCACATCTCATACCTTGGAGTCCGGATTTCGCCACAAATAATTGAACTCCCACACTTAAATTTTATTCCAATCCTGGCGGACGTTAGATCTGACATGGATCGTTGGCGACATGTAGTTCGATTGTGGTCCGGTAGAATCAATGTAGTCAAAATGGTGATCCTTCCTAAATTCCTCTATATTTTTAATACCCTACCGCTGCACTTCCCAAAGATCTTACTAGATAATATTAAGTCGGAAATTACCGCCTTTGTGTGGAATAAGAGGAGACCTAGGATTCGTCACTCCATTTTAACTAGGACTATTTCAACAGGGGGTCTCGGTCTCCCAGACTTTCACAGATACTATCAAGCTTCGGCAATGTCTAAATTATTTAATTTCACGGAAGGCAGTAGGAAGTGGTGGGTCCAGTCTATCGATAAAGGTATGGAAAGATTAGACCATACCCAACTTCTTTGGATTGGAAAATCTTGAATACCCATGCAATTCCTAGCTCACCCCATTCTGGGTCATATTCTTAATACGTGGTACGATGTTAATGCCTGTCACCTGTTATCCCCTTCTCCATCACCGCTGATGTCTATAGTGGGGAACCAAGATTTTCCGGCTGGCCTATTGCCCACACCTTTCTCGTTTTGGAAATCTGTGGGATGTGCGACTTTGGGAGCTTTAGGTCATTTGTCTCAGCCCCTCACCATGGATCTGAGTTCAGCTTTGGGGGGAGGTACAATCCGGTGGTGGGAACTTTTCCAGGTCAGAAATTGGGTGAAACGGATTACAGAGGAAGGAGCAGGTACAAAGGATCTCACGACTCTGGAGACAGCATTTGACTCTCCTAAATCTATTGATCGGGCGTTGTCCTTTTCATACTCCCTTCTTAGTGTAGTCTCAAACCCCCCAAAGCCTTATTTCTTGATACTCTGGGAGAAGGATCTTTCAACTTCGTTGGATATGTCTACATGGAACAGGATATTCAGATCTAATTTTAAACATGCTAGGTCCACGAGGGTAAGGGAGATGAATTATAAATTATACTCTAGATGGTACACTGCTCCCTTCAAATTATCCCAAATATTCCCAAACTCATCACCTCTCTGTTGGAGATGTTCCACTGGAATAGGATCACTATTTCATATATGGTGGACTTGCCCACATATTGGTCCCTATTGGGAGGGGGTGAGGGAATATCTAAGACAGAAACTAGGAGTTGACATCCCTTTGGATCCATTGCTCTATTTGTTTTCCTTCTCCCAACCTCATACTGCTCCTAAAGGTAACCTGCAAGGTTATACCGTTTTTTCACTGCTTAATGAAGCTAAAGCAATAATACCAAGCCTATGGAAATCGGCTGAACCTCCTATGACAAATTTATGGCTCCAAAGAGTAGAATCCCTTATATGCATGGAGAAATGTCATGCGATTGCTACTAATTCATTATGTCAATTTGAACGTGTATGGGGCAGATGGATATCTTCGATCTGATGTACCACAATATTGGGCCCTATAATTGTTTTTCCCTACCTTTACATTACCCCACTGTAGTTTCGGATCTGCAGATGGGAATGAAAGTATGCATTGGAATTCATAGATTTATTAACATTGCTGGTTGCTAGTTAATGTCTATCAACTTGCTAACAGGTGTTTTTTTGGATGCTTCTAGAGCTGTACTTGGTGTTTCCGATCCCCACCCTTTCCTTTTGTCCCTACCCTTATCCTATTTCGCGTATACCTCTCCATCCCTTCTCTGTAGCTGTATGTGTTGCCTTATTTCCCTTCAACCTACACTATCATTTTCTTTCTTTCTAATGTATTTTTGGTGGGGTATAACTAAGAGTTCTTACTCATAAGGGGTAGGTTGTCCTGTGCACTCTTCTGTCGATTAATATGCCATCCTTATGAAGCCCCACTAATCATAAATACTACCCCAGATTCCGGGACTATTTACATAAGCTGATCCTCTCAGTTTTTCTTTTGCTCAGCACTACATATTTTTGAGTCCTGCACAGTTTACTCTTGCACCCTATACACCTGTGATATGTAAGCCTTGCTTTAATTTCACATTTATTCTACTATACTGACTCAATATTTGTTCTGGAGTCCACACTTGGACTACTTGCTGATTTTGTTAAAAGTGTTAAAGTGCTTACACCATACTGTGATGTCTATTGTCAATTTGGTTTGTTTACCTCTGTATTGACTTTTTCTTCAATAAATAATTTAAGAAAAAAAAATTGGAAAACAAAATAAAGAAAAAAAGATAACCCTGCTGAAACAGCACTCTCCCATGAAGTCTAATATTGCCAATATGTACCGTGTCAGGACAAGTTATACCAATGATGATAAAACATAACCTTTATTCTTAAAAAAATAAAACACCGGGGCTATTCCGGTTTGCCATACATAACTAATAAACTCAATCATGTGCATCAATGGTGCACCATCGGACGCACATGTAGAAAAGGGAGGGTAGTATGTAACTTAAACCCTAGGTAGAAAGATACAATAATAATACAAAGTATCTAAATGGCCTCAATCTGTAAGCAATAAATGTCTGCAATCAAAAGTGGCAAAATTGATGACTAGCATACAAGAAAGTCATGAAAAAATCATGAAAAAGGCTGAAGTCTATGACATATATGATGAAAATAAATTTGATTCACCAGGAAGAGAATCTAAACAAAAAGGTGTAATTAAATGATAAATGTGGAATGTTGCACAGACACTGGTGTGATCGCAACACTGGCCGACGCGCGTTTCGGGCAGCGTCACACCAGTGTCTGTGCAACATTCCACATTTAGATATAGTTCAGTATTCTATGTTATATAGCTCAGACACTGAGGGGTTAGGTCGATTTTTTAGATGGCAAGCCGGAACAGCCCCGGTATCTCTTAGAAGTTGTGACACGCTTTGATAGTCAGGTTTATTTTTTCAATGGCAAGCCGGATCAGCCCCGGCATATATTAGTTATTTAGTGCAGATGGCAAGCCGGAATAGCCCCGGCATATACTAGTTATCAAGTGTAGATGGCAAGCCGGAACAGCCCTGGTATATATTAGTTATTTAGTGTAGATAGTAAGCCAGAACAGCTCCGGTACTAATAGATCCTCTATGACTAGGTAGCTATTGTTAGTACAGTTAGTCTCTGCAGTCTCTACACTCAGCGTGTTTATTTATTTTGCTTTATAGCAATTCGATTAGTGGCTAGTATGACCAGCTCTGGTACACACTTATTCCAGATTGGTTCCGTTTATTTGTGTATGATTGGCTTTAGTCTTAGTATGACAATTAATGATTCACAGAGAAGTTGAATCAGTATCATTTAATTACACCTTTTTGTTTAGATTCTCTTCCTGGTGAATCGAATTTATTTTCATCATATATGTCATAGACTTTTTCATGATTTTTTCATGACTTTCTTGTATGCTGGTCATCAATTTTGCCACTTTTGATTGCAGACATTTATTGCTTAGAGATTGAGGCCATTTAGATACTTTGTATTATTATTGTATCTTTCTACCTAGGGTTTAAGTTACATACTACCCTCCCTTTTCTACATGTGCGTCCGATGGTGCACCATTGATGCACATGATTGAGTTTATTAGTTATGTATGGCAAACCGGAATAGCCCCGGTGTTTTATTTTTTTAAGAATAAAGGTTATGTTTTATCATCATTGGTATAACTTGTCCTGACACGGTACATATTGGCAATATTAGACTTCATGGGAGAGTGCTGTTTCAGCAGGGTAATCTTTTTTTCTTTATTTTGTTTTCCATTATATATTCCCCTGTAGCACCTCTAGGAAGTCATTTTTCCTTTAATGCACCATTGAGTGTCTTTTTTGAAGTTTTGTGGTGTGCGTGGGTTTTTTGTATATAAGAAAAAAAAATTTGACATTTACCTTCATGTCTGAGAATTTTTTGTCCATGTGTGTTTTAATACCAGTCAGATATCTGGTAATCCTTATTGTACTGACCTAAATGATCTGTATGTGTAATAAGTCTTTAATAAAATTAAAAAAAAATGGTTCTCCCCTCTTTATATTGTAAAGAGATAATGTGCACCATGATGGAAGAGGTCAAGGCAAAAAATTATGCCAAAAGCCGCTCAAAGAAAAGAATTCTACCACAAGGGTCCCAAAAAATAAAAAATATTCAAAAAGAGATTATTTAAACGCTAATGTATACAAAATAGAGTCAGAGATAAAATATATATATTCTTGGAACATATGGCTGTTAGTTCTCTTATTATGATGGAAACAATACAGTTTAAATATAGCATCAAGTAATTCAATATTTATTTAAAATATTAGAGCCCTTATATTAAAAACACACTATTTTTATTTGACTAATCAATATGATACAAAATATACATTTACTTATACATGATATCCAGTTGGTAATTTATACGAAGTCTCAAATGGTGTACCACTATTTCTCAATCCTCATGGCCCATTGGTACACACATAATCAACTCCGTCAGAATATTTGTTTGTGGTTAGAAGGTTGACACTTGAAAAAAGGGCAATTTTTTTCTTACTGATAAATCCTTTCCTCTTTGTACAATTGAAGAATACAAGGCCCTTTGCCTCATTATGATGGAGTGGGGTATCCTGGCATTTTCTTTCTTGACTTTCTATCCTTACCTCTCTTGGCTTTTCTATAGTTAAACTGAACTAGCTGGCTGTTGGAAGGGCTAGATAGGGCAGAATGTGGAAGGAGTTCATCACTGAGGGCCTTGCTTACTGGAGGAGGTATATTACACCATGGTTCCTTGTATCCCTCAACTGGAGTAAGAGGAAAAAGATTTATCAGTAAGTAAAAAAATCCCCTTTTTCAAAGGTTAATGAAAAAACTCTTTGAGGCGATTGATTGTATGCATAATTGAATTTCACTGGGCCATTTCGACAAGACTCTATCAGTCTCTATCGTGGACTACTTGTGGTCGGTGTCCAAGCATTCACAGACAAGATTCTTCCACTTTTATGAATTCGAGCAAGTATATATTTAATGTGCTCATAGTTACCTATGCATCGAATTCCATGACATCTGGATCTGCAGGTATTTAAGTTTCAACTCACATACTTATTAATTGAAAATTATACGAAGTTGCAGAATAACAAATTACAATTTTAATGTTTTTGTTGAAATAGGTTTGTTAAAGGGATAGTATTACTTCAAAATTACTATCCCTCATATTGTAGCTCTTAATAAACTGAGTTAAATGACACCATCGGCATCTCTCATACCTTTATGGTTTAAGAGATAGCCGCTTTCAAAGTTTCCTCTCCCCTGCTGTCAGCGTTCTGCTGCCAGCAGGAAAATCCGGTCTCTGAATCAAGAGGAGGCTCTTCAGCAGAGCCGATATCTTGTTATGGAAGGAAAAATGATTAATTGAAACAGTCTTCTAAGTGTGCTTGGTAACTAAGCACACGTAGAAGACTGTTTCAATGAATAATTTTTCCTTACATAACGAGATATCGGCTCTGTTTTTAGAGCCTCCCCCTGTCCCGGGACCGGATTCCCCTGCTGGCAGCAAAACGCTCACAGCAGGGGAGAGGAAACTTTGAAAGTGGCTATCTCTTAAACCATAAAGGTTTGAGAGATGCTGCTGGTGTCATTTAAGTCAGTTTATTAAGGACTACAATATGAGGGATAGTAATTTTGAAGTAATACTATCCCTTTAATTTGTGCCTTTTCGGAGGGTAATGTGGGAAGAGACTGTGTGTAGGAGGATAGAGGAAAGAAGTGATTGATACACGAATTGCCTATACAATCCTGGCAGGAAGTGGAGGGACAATCACCTTGTTTATGGCTGTGATTGATTGTTGCAACAGCCTGTAAATTTCTAGTTTATCTGTGATGTGTTTTATACAATGACCAATCCCGATTTCCGAGGGGATGTCACCGCAAACTAATATAATCTAGAATAGATACAGAACATTTTTCTTACCTGCAATGTAGAAGGCAGAAGTAAAGCAGTGTGTCACAGGCTTGTGATCATCATCTCATCGCCATATATTGTTGAAAGAAACAAAAACAATTTATCTTTATTCTGATTTATTTAGTGTTGGAGGTTGTAGTAGTTAGAGTAAATATAATTAATAGCTAGGTTAGCTCATAATACTAATTGATAGGTAGCTTAGCTACAGGGACTAAGCTTGGAGTGAGGGAGTGTGACTAGTGTTACAAAATCATACCCAAATAAAAATTGTCTGTGTCCTCTCCATCCAATCCAAACATGTTTTCACATAGATCTCTCTGCTTTCTCCCCATTGAGGCAACAAAGAGATATTTGCAACAATGAAAAGAGAAAAAGAACAATGAGCTCCTACCAGAATACCATCCAAAGTCTTTAGCCAAAAAGACACTCATTAATGTCCAATAAAATTCCCAATCACAGAGTTATACAAAGATAGCAGCTTCTTCAGCAGTGCCCTAAGCGGAACTTTTACTTTCTAGTACATAGTAGCAAAAACAGAAGAAGATTGCATAGATCTGAGAGGAGAACCTGTTATTGAAGATCAAACTATGCTTAGTGCTAATGTACTCACAAGAACAATTATTTGCATCCAGCCCCAAAGTAATCCAGAATTGTCAGGGATATAAATAGCTCCTCTGGTTTCAAAACCAATGAGACAATCTCCTCTCTTGGCCACACCATTCCTCCATTTTGGACCTCAGGTGTCTAAATCTTAACAGATAAAACAAACCAAAGGCTGCGGGTCCTCTAACGGTAAAACAGTACAGAAAAGAACCCCACTGATTCCCAAAGTGGACCCTGCTTCCCAGATGAAGCAAATAAAAGTGCCTTGAATAGGGAACACTATAGCACATGATAACACATGGAAAATAGATCACCAACATCTGCTTTCAAGCAGGAATCATCCACAGTGGGTGGGTGTAACGGTTTTTAAGACACTCAGACCAGCAGGTAAAATAAAACACAGTTTTATTTAAAAAAATTAAACAGTAAAGAACGTCCTCTACAGGCAACACAATAATAATAGCGATCAAAGACTGAGATGCTATCACAGGTTAAGTGCACAGAAGCAAATGTAACACATATACATCACAGGATAGGTACACAGTAGCGAGGATACTCAATGGTTAAATACAATGCTCAGTCAATCTCTGTTGTGGTGTTTGGCACGCCGAAGATGGTGATCAGGCAGCTATTAGTGAAAGTTCTTAAGGCTAGAATGCGGCAGCCAGTACTGAATATTGGTAGAAACTGCAGAGAAGTTGCAGTGAATAGCCCCCACGGGCGTAGCAATGGAGACAACTTAATCTGCAAGTGCTTGAGTCGATAGCCCCCACGGGCGTAACAACGGAGACTGCTACAATGCAAGAGCTTGCCAATAGCCCCCACGGGTGTAATAACGGAGACCAACTGCACATTAAAGACTTGAGCCAATAGCCCCCACAGGTGTAACCGGAGACAACCTGCAAGAGCTAGAGCCAGTAGCCCCACGGGCGTAACAACGGAGACTGCTATAATACAAGAGATAGCCAATAGCCCCCACGGGCGTACAATGGAGACCACTCTGTGCTGCAAGTATATGAGCCAATAGCCCCTACGGGTGTATTAATGGAGACCACCCTGTGCTGCAAGGATATGAGCCAATAGCCCCCACGGGCGTATACCGGAGACAACCTGCAAGAGCCAATAGCGCCACTACCGGGCTCGGTAACGTACACCGACTTCTCTGCTGATGGATGGATGAGCCGCCGTCTAGATCAGGCTTGTAACGCGGCCGGCTCTGAAGAAGTAGCGACCAAACAGGAGAGGCTCAGCAAGTTATGTGAAGGCTCAGATAACGAAATGGCAGCACTGCAAGAGTTAAGCAGCTCAAGGATCACAGGCTCAGCAGTCGTGGAAAGTGCTCTGCAAGTGTCAGGGAAGGCTCGGCAACAGAAGCACAGCTCTGCAAAAGGTAACGGAGACTCAGATCTGGAGGCACAACTCTGCAGGAGTACAGAGGCAAACGATCAGCCAGGTAAGCGGCCTCAGCGGAAGTCAGAATGTCGCAACGGCACCGTGGGTGAACAAGGAAAACGCAACTGGATTTATTGCTACTCACCGAGTTTCCTGGTGTCTTCCATGCCCTCTCTGGTTTTCTCCACACTGCTCCTTAGTATCCCATGATTTGATGCCTCTCCATGAGTGGACTCACATCACTGACACATTTGCCATTTTAAGAACTATCTACGTTGTAAACGGTTTGATAAGACAAACGGATAATTTCAAGACTACATCTGAAGCAATAGGGACTAAAGACCCTATGGCTGGAGGCCTGGGGTCATAGCTCATTAGGCTTTAAGTGAAGGGAACCTTTGGATGATTTTGTGCTGATGCAGGACAAATGTGAGTGCAACTTATTTGTCTTTTTCTGTTTTTACCTGTAAAAAAATTGCTACACTTACAGGAACTACTTTCCCTTGTCTCTGTATATTCTAAGTTATTCTAGATTCTACTTTACTACGAGTGAACCAAGGCCACCCATACACTTTTCTCTTCGGCATTAGAGACTATTGGTTCAAGATTTTTCCTCATAGCCAATCATTTCCATACTCCATCACCTATCATTTCATCTCATGCATTTTTAACTCATCTCGTATTGTCCATGACTGGTAATGTGAACTTGTTTTTTCTCCCAATTTCCTTTGGACTGCATTTTATTATACCTAAGCTGTCTGGATTTTTCTATATGCTTATATTGATTCTTATCATGGTATGTATATATGCAATTTCTTTTTTATATATTATATATCTTTGGTCCAGTTTTAGTTATTATTTCCCTCAGATAATTGCTGGGTTTCTTTAGAGAGAATATTTATTTTTTTGTAATACTTAACTGCACACAAATAGGCACTAATGCCAGTTATTTCTGAGAATGATAAATTAATTTTAAAAAAGGAAAAATTACATTTACTGTTCAAACTTAAGTGCACAACTACACACATATAGGCACCGTATTCATGTACAGCAGTCCATTCAGACTCCACCGCTGTCTCCAGCATCTACATATGTCATTCCTGAGTGTAATCATTTAATTTTTAAAAATAAAATTAGATTTACTGTTCAAGGTAAAGAACACAGCTGCACACAAATAGGCACTGTGCATGCTCCGTGTTCCAGAATCCAGACATACCACTGCTGTCCCAGCAACTGCTGCTGTTATTCCTAAGTGTGTTCATTTAATTAAAAAAAGAAAATTAGATTTACTTTTCAAACTTAAGTGCACAAATGCACAAACATAGGCACTGTGCACGTGCAGTGTTCCAGACTCCACTGCTGTCCCTAGCAACTACACCTGTTATCCCTTTGTGTGAACATTTAAAAAAAGGAAAATTAGATTTATGTTTCAATCTTAAGTGCACAACTGTACAGAAAAAGGCGCTGTGCAGGCTCAGCATCCAAACTCTGCTATCTCCCACAACTATGCCTGTTATTCCTGAGTTTATTAATTTTAAAAGAGAGGAAAAGTAGATTTACTATTCAAATTTCAGTGCACAAATGCACACAAATGAGAACTATGCATGCTTTCAGGACTCTGTTGATGTCTCCAGCAACCACAAACCTGTTATTCCTGAGTGCATTCATTTAATTATGTATCATTTAATTAAAAAAACAGAAAAATAGATTTACTGTTCAAACTGAAGTACATACCTGCACACAAATAGGTACCATGCAACACAGTGTTCCAGAATCCAAGCACACCACTTCTCCCGTTAATCCTGAGTGTGTTAATTTAATTTTAAAGGAATATTAGATTTAATGTTCAAACTTAAGTGCACATCTGCATACAGGTACACACTTTGCAATTTCAGCATTCCATCCTGACTCCACTGCAGTCTCCAGCAACTATACCTGTTATTCCAGAACCAGAGTATGTTAATTTAAAAAAAATGTAAAGCAAATGAAAAAAAAAAGTAAAAATAACAAAAACTTAAACACCTTAATATTTTGTTAATATAACCTTTCTAGTAATTGAAATATCTGAAGGTGTTTCTACTTCTCATGGAGTGGCCAGAGGTGTCAGGCTGCTATGAGAAAATACATTGACTACCACCCCAAGTGCCGCCACTACCACCACCAGTGCCATGACTATCATTATCAGTTCCACTACTGCCACCACCCATGCCACCACTACCACAAGCACCTACAGTACCTGTGATGTTTGAAACCTTGCAGAGCAAAGATGGCAGACAGATGGTAGGAATCAGTCTGTTTTTGGCCCACAAGAAAAAGTGAAAGAAGAGGGAAGTGGTAAACTAGATTATGAGCCAGAGGAGATTGAGGAAAAGCAGGAATATACATCAGCATTTACTCCTTCTATACTATCTGCTACTGCTTCCTCTACGTGTGCTACCACCACCACCACCACCACCAGTACTATCATTCACACTGACATTCAGAAAAGCAGTACCGCCTGAATTTCATACTGCACTGTGGATAACCTAGTACTATGTAGTAAAGTGTGTGTGATCGTTTTGAGTGTGGGAGTTGGGCACACTACAAGGTGCAAGTTGTGTCATAAGGAAGTGAGCCGGGGGAACATCTCACTAGTTCTGGTATGAACTAACATCTGAGCAAACACCACAGTGCAGCTTTGCTTGGAGTGCAAACTTACAACACTGCTACCCACAGCAACAGCCAGCAGCAACAAGGGCAGAGTGTGGAGACTCACACCAGTTTCCAGAGACAGGAGGGGGAAGGACTGCAGAACCAGCTCACCCTTCAAGGTATACGTCAAATAAGTTGTCTTTGCTGCTTGGGCATCTAATCTATGTAGAACGGCTTCCTTCTCCATGATTGAAGGGGAGCCCTTCAGTTAGGTGTTAGAGCTTTTGTCCACCACTACTGCCTCCCATCATGCACCATCTTCACAAGATAGTGCCCTCACTTTACCACTTATGTGTATTATTGTTGAAAGATGATCTGTCTAAAGCTGCTGGACAGACTATCCACTTCACCTCTGACATATGGAGTGCCCCTTTCTTTGATGGCACACTGGTGACAACCCAAAGCCTTGGAGGGTGGTGCTACTGCTGTAGGCACATTGGGTTACAGGAGGAGTGGAACTGGGTTAGGAGGGCAGCTGGGATATTGCTCTTTTCTTCTCCATGTTAAGCTTATGGATGAACAGCAGCACACATCAGATCACATTTTGGCAGTTTTATGTTATTTATTTGAATGAATCTTGTTCAAATGATAGTCCAGAGAATGAGGCAGGGGCCTTGCCCATTGAAAATAGTGGTGAACAAATTTCATCCTGCAAGGAATAATTGTAATGAAATTCTGACTAATAAAACATAAAGGCAAATTAAGTTTGTTCCCTCTAATGTTTAAACATTTTTTGCGTAAATTATTCTGATGAAACAAATTTTGTCTCTGTATGCTTCTACTTACCAATAGGTTATTCAATAATTCAGAGAGTGAGTGGTCAAAGCAGGCACTGATGTCCTGATGTGGGGTTGGAGGGTTTCCAAACCTAATTGCAACACTTCACTCACAGGACAGACTTACAGTTGCAACCCTGCCAGCCAGTAAGATCTCCAGACAGTGCAAAGATTCAAGTGATGCATTAACCAATAAAGAGTGAATGCCTGTGATTATTGCTGAGAACAATAAACATCTCTGCAGCATGGCTTTTATCAATTTGTAGCAGCTTCAAGTTGCCATACTGTTGTAAGCTTGCTATAAAATATCAAAAGCCCTTTTTGACCTATCCTACCATTGTCTTTAAAAAAGAGTGAAATATCCAAGATCATACAAGTGTACTAGGGGTACTGCTCCCATGGCACATCTGAGAAAGAGCAAAGCTTTAGCACCCAATTAGACATACGTTTGTCAGTATGTATATGACTATAAAAAGAAGCACAATTCATGGCCCTCCAGCTGCCATTGGGCTAAAATTCCCTATTATCTCACCACTGGCAGAGGCGGAGGATAATGAACTGTATAGTCCACAAACCTTTGGATGATATGCAGGTTGTTTAGCTCAGGCCTATGCAAAAAGCAACTGCACTGGGGATGTCAGTAGGACTATTCAACACAATGGTATTGTTATTAGTACATTTTGACTTTGTGGAGACCCCTCTCTAAAATGCCTTGGTTTGCCCCTTGTTGGACAAATATAGACCATTAGTTGAAGAGCCCATCTACACGGGCCGCAGTGCCACCCAGGAACGGCCGCAGTGCAGTCATGCACAGTACAGACTGCCCATGCCGTGGCTGATACGGAGCAGGGCACTCCGAACTCAGACCATAGTCCTCTCTGCACGCCTTCGGTCTGAATTCGGAGTGCCCCGCTCCGTATCAGCCGCGAAATGAGCAGTCTGTACTGCGCATGACTGCAGCATGGGCAGCCGACTGTACTGTGCATTACACCTTCTGACATTTAGCAAATTATTATATAGGGTGTGAATGAATAAATGATATATACAAAGACAAAAGTGAAGCAATACTAGGACAAACTAACTGCACCATAGTTAGAAAATATGCATTTCTATTGATCTGAGTGGTATTTTGAATTACTTTGCAATGTTTTGAAGACCACAATGGCATTTAACCCTCTGAGTGCCAGAAGGGTGTTAAATGCATTGCATTGCAATGCTTTTGACATCCTCCTGACACTCAAAGGGTTAAAGTAGAACAAACACCTACAAATAATAATCTCCCACTTGTCTTCCTATGACCAGAAGATCCTAATGGCCCTTATGAATTTTGCAGAGTTTATGCCCTATGGTGGGATGAAGGAGTGATAAAATGGAGATGACTACTCCAGTTATATCATTTGTCCAATCACTATGTTATTCTGTGGAACCTATGCACTAAGATCTCTCACATAGCAGAACATTTAGTGTATTAGCTCCTTTGTATTACATAGGATATGGAGAAGCACTGGCGTAACAATAGGGGTCGCACCTGCGACCAGGCCCGTCACTCTCAGGGGCCCGGCCGCCCCCTGCGACCCTCTCGCCACCCGCCCGCAGCACAGCTGATGTCCCGGTGGCCAGCGCTCGAGTAATGCAGCGCGCTGGTAGATGACATAATCTCCCAGCGCTCTGCATTACTAAGGACCGCGCGGGAGCATGTCAGATACACCGCTAGACCACCAGGAGGTAGGAGGACAGGGGTCAGTAGGGGCAATGTGGCGATGGGGGCATTGTTGAGATTGGGGGGAAATGTGGAGAATGAGGGGCATTGTGGAGATTGGGGGGGAATGTGGAGAATGAGGGGCATTGTGGAGATTGGGGGGGGGATGTGGAGCATGAGGGGCATTGTGATGGGGGCATTGTGGAAGGGGCAATGTGGAGGTGGCCAATGTGGTTGAGGGGGGTCAATGTGGTCAGGGGGGGCCCGTGACTTCTAGTTACACCTCTGTGGAGAAGTGATATCACTGAAGAAGTTACCTCCACTTTATCACCTCTTCATGACACCTTAAGGCATCTCCCCTAACATCTTCAATCAGTCCTGAATATCATGTCCATGGAGGCACAGGACATTTCAAGCAGGTCATGAATCCTAAAATGATGCTCTCAAGTCTTCTTTGTCTCCATGTACATGACATCCAGGACTGACAGAAAATGTATATTAAAGAAAGGCACATCCATAGAGGCCATAAGAGATTCCAGTCCATAGTACCGTGAATGGGGTTGTTATTATTTAACCCTTGGAGTGCCAAAATGGGTTGCATACCCTGTGGCACGCAGAGGGTTAAGGTATTAAAATACCCCTGTAAATCAATGGGACCTGTGGAGTTTTCACTGTATCTTTAACATTCGTTTTATTTCCACAACTCCTCGGAGTTTGACTGTGTGCACATAAAATTCTAACTGTATTGTACTCTTACAGAAAAAGGTCTAAACAAAACTTAACCACTTAAGGACAAGAGGAGCGTGCAACGCATTGCCCCTCCGGTCATTAAGAGGTTAAGGCAAAGGTAGACGGCACAACCCTCTCTGTTCGCCCTCTTCTGTACCACTCGCTTCTCCTGGCAGGTGCGCGTTCACGTTCATGTCTCCGCCCCCTCTCCACAGCACATCCAGGGCGCGCTTGATTGACAGGCAATATGTCGGTGCAGAGAGAGGCAGGAGGGGATGCAGCAACACGGGTATCAACAGCAGCAGCACCAGATACCGGCTACAGCATACAGCAATCACCGGCGGCAATCCACCCAGCACTCTGAGGGCCCCGCGCATTTATACTATACAAATCATAATAATATTATTAACAAAAAAGCATCCTGCAGCTACAAAATAATAAGAAAGCAAGTGCCCTGTTAAGTGCAAACTATGATCTCCCGCATGCAACGAGATGTCTTGCAGGTGTTCTAAAGAGATGGGCACACTCTGACAGTTTTATTATCATTATTACTATTATTCATTATTTTATCCTGCTGGAAGCTTGGCATCCAGTGCAAGCAAATCTATTTATTTATTTATTTTCTGCTGGCAGCATCAGCACCGCTGCCTGGTGCTGGTGTGATACAGCATCTCGGCGGGAGGTACCAAGGAGCACTTTAATGGAGGCAGCCTGAGAGGAGGAAGCCAGTGCACAAGGGCTGCCCCCTCCATGTACCTGTGCTGAAGGCTGGAGTGCTGGGAGGAAGCTGAGGGTGGGTGGAGGGAAGGAGACAGAGAGTGGGGCTCCTTTTATTTGTTATTATTTTGGGGGGGAGGGAGGGGAAAGAAAGGGGGCTGGAGATCAAGGGATAGAGAAATGGAAGAAGAAAATGTGCCCAGCAGTGACGAGCAGCCTCTGAGTTTGCAGAAAGCCCTGCAGCAGTGCGAGTTGGTCCAAAACATGATTGACATCAGCATCTCCAACCTGGAGGGTCTCCGGACCAAGTGTGCCACCTCCAACGACTTGACACAGAAAGAGATCAGGACACTGGAGGTAGGAGATTACCTGGGGCTCCCTGGCTGTGCATGCTACCTTGGTACAATTATTGACAGTACATCCCACCTCCAATGCTCAGCTGGTAATATTGTGATCCGTTCTAGCATTCAATGCCTGCTTGTTTAGCAGTGCTTTATTAGCCCCCAGGTGCATAGGGGTTAGAGCTCCTTTATTTCCAACCCATCCCCCTATCTTTCTTGCTGGCAGTGGTTTTGTTTATATCCTCTGCTTGGTGTGCAGTGCCATAAATTAAGCAGCTGCAGTGAGCTGGAGTGAGCCTGCGCATTCTGCAGGTGGTCGCATAGGTGCTTCTCTCTAACAGACTGTATAGTGCTCAGATACCCCCACCCCATCCTCTTTCATCTTCCTCAGCCCACACCTTCCACACATCCTTGCTTGTTGCAGATAGATGCCATACTCTTTTTCTTTTTTTTGTACATTATACAAGGGATGTTAGTTCTGTTCATTTATTTCTCTAAAGCACCACTGCACAGTAAAGGGGGTGTTGCAACGATCACAATAAGGGAAGAAGAAAACCTGAGGAGATAATATTTACATGATTAACCCATTGGATGCTAGAGAGGTCTCAACGCATTGTGATGCAGAGATCTCTCTATCATCCAGTGGATTAACTGGATGGAATTCATTAGAAACCTATCTAGCATCCAAGAATGAAAAGTGGAATTAACCCTCTTATTCTGAATAGTTGGTCTGTTTCTTAGCCCCGCAACATATAGATAAAACATATTAATGGTCCATTAATCAGGCTAAGAAAGAGCTATTGGTGCAGCAGTCTTCCCTTACTGGCCCATTTCTGCTAAATGTTACTGAGCTCTATTCCTGTGTAAATTGGAAATGTGATGTGTGCCATCAGGTTTGATGTGTTAATGTCTACTCTAATGGCAGAAAATCAGACCGTGGCAGAAAATTAGACTCCACATGCAGCTCTTACTTTACAACTTTAGATTTGGGATGAGAAACATGTGGCTCACCAGTTGTTGGAGGACTAAGGACACCCATCTTCCTAAGCCACCCAATGTTTGGGAGTTGTTCGTACAACAATCACTGGAAAACCATGGATTTCCCACCCCTAGTTTAGAATCTGTAGAGATGAGGGATTCAGAAATCAGTTTGGAGCTCATATATTTACTATGATAATTATGAACAAGCTGATTTGAATTTAATGGGCCTAGCGTAGTGGTTCTCAACCAGGATGCCATTGCACTTTGGTGTGCTTTGGGCATCAATTTAAGGAGCTGCTTTTTTTCTTTGAGCATTTAGATGAAAATGTGAATATTCAGTTTCAAATATTTATTTATTGACATTTGTATTCACAACTTGTTTTTTATTCTCATTCAGTATATAATTTTATTCCCTTCAAAATACTCTTGATATATTACCTATAAGAAATTCAAGACTGTGTGTTAAGGTGCCCTGAGAAAAAATACATTGAGAACCAATGGCCCAGTGGAAGCAATCTCTGTCTCTTTAGCTTTTGCTGGATTAAAGGTTAGTCCAATACCAGCTGGAGAGAGATCGACAAGTTGTCCATCTCTGTCTTGGACTGTGTGACAACCCATTTTAATTCATGTGATGTATTCTGAACCTTTTTGACATTCAATTACTTAGTACAGTGGTATGGTAGATAAGAATGCAGGAAAAATCAAGGTTGTGGTAAAAAGATAATTAGGCCTAGTTCACATAGGTGACTGTTGCAACATCAAGTTGTTAATATTATCATTAATTTATAAAGCTCCAGCATATTTTGCAGATATGTATAATTATAGACCTGATTACAAACTGCTGATGAACTTAACAAAAAGATACACATTGTAGAGAGGACCCTGCTCATAAGAGCTTACAATCTAGAGGTAGAAGGGGAGCAGGTGAAACACACAATATATTAAAATGGTATTCCTTTTAGTTAGAGAGAAGGGAACGTTTGGTCCAACCACAGGATGGTCCCCTAGATTGGTTGTCAGGACAGTGTAAAGTTACTGTAGTGGAGCTTTGATGCAGTTAGTGGTATTAGGTGTCTGGATTTTTAGGGAGTGTATTGGGACAGTTAGACCTATTAGATGTAAGTGTCTTTGGGTTTTTAAGGAGCACTTTAAGGAGTGAATGCTAGGGGAGAGACTGATGGATCGTGGCACTAAGTTCCAGAGATAGGGGTCTGCTTTGGTGTGATCCTGGAGTTGAGAGTAAGAAGTTTTTGTAACAGGGGAGCAAAGCTCAAGGTCTTTTACTTAGTGTAAGGAGCTGTTTGAGGTGATTTTAGAGATGAGTAACAGCTATGCTTGTGAAGGGCTGTCCTCTGTAGATGAGTGACAAGATTTTAAATTTAATCGATGTGATGCAGGAAACTTGTGTAATACCTAACAGAGTGGGTATTCGGAGGAAGTGTGACACATGAGCTGAATTAATTTAGTGGCCGCTTTCATGGCGGACTGTAGTGTTGACAATCATACAAGAAGAAGGCCACTTAGGATGATGTTGCAAACCTAGACATGATGAAGAAGTGGGCTTGGGTTTTGGCAGTGTACTGTGTAAGAAAATGTCTAATTGTAGAGATAATCTGGGGGTGAAATTGACAGGATTTTGTGAGAGATTATTTGAGAAGTAAAGGAGAGGGGAGAGTCAAAAATAACGCAAAGGCAGCAGGCTCCAGGGGTAGGCATTAAAGAGGACCTATGCACATTAATGGGGAACTCTGGTATGAAGAGTGACTGGTATAAGCACTGGTTTTGATATGTTTAGTTTTATGTGGTATTGGGACATTCAGAGGTAAATTGCAGAAAAAAATTGGTAACATGAGAAAGTAGACTGAAAGCGAGGTTGAGCAAGGCGATGTATATTTGAGTGTTATCAATATTGATATTGAAGGCCATATGAGGTTATAAGTTTCCAAAGGGAGGAGGTATTATTATTCTTTATTTATATAGCACCAACTTATTCCGTAGTTCTGTATAGCATGAAAACAGCAAAGGACCTAGGACTGATCCCTTGGGTACCCCAAAACGTTTTATAGCCTAGATATCATTTTCTGTTGGATAACTTACATGGGTGACTTTTACTACTACAGTCATTTTTGATGTTATCCTTATGTTTGCTGTGAAATCTTGCTACATATGAACTAGTCCTTAGGGCCTTATGTTCAAACGAAAAGTGGAGTCATTGTGAGGCAAACCAACTGCATCACAGTGAACAATTGCAAATTCAGTTGAGTTTAATCGGCGCTTTTATCCCTGGACAGGTCTTCAGTACATTGCAAAAAAAAATGACAGTTGCTGGCAGTTCTTTTTTTTAACCCCTTAGTGACCAGCCGGGCGCGTATACGGCCGGCACTTAACGCCCGCCAAACTTTTTTGCCCATTGCTTATAATGATTTCCAGTACGTACATGTACATCCTCTGTCACTAAGTGACAGTTTCTGCGGGACGTACATGTACGTTCATTGTCGGGAAGGGGTTAAATAGAAGAAGACAGAGTACATGAACACTCTGGTCCTTAAAGGGTTCGTAATGTCATTATATAAAAAAAAAATGCAATATTACAGCTATTACAAAAATAAACTAAAAGATCCCAGTCCCATCTCTCAAGCCTTTATGGTTTGAGAGATATACAATGCTAAAGTTCCCCCCTCCACTTTCCCTGATGTCAGCTGTAAGCTGACAGCAGAAGACGCGTGTCAGACAACTCGAGGCCGCTCTTCAGCAGAGCCGAAATAGCGCAGTGTAAAAAAGAAATACTTAATTGGAACGGTATATAAAGTATGCCTGCAAACCAGGCATACTTTGTAGACCATTCCAAAGAAGTATTTCTTTTTACATTGCGCGATTTTGGCTCTGCTGAAGAGCTGCCTCGAGTCGGCTGACACGCGTCTTCTACTGTCAGCTTACAGCTGACATCAGGGAAAGTGGAGGGGGGAACTTTAGCATTGTATATCTCTCAAACCATAAAGGCTTGAGAGATGGAACTGGGATCTTTTAGTTTATTTTTGTAATAGCTGCAATATTATTTTTTTTTATAAGACAACATTACTAACCCTTTAAAATATTAATTTTGCCATGTGCAGTGAGCAGTGTTTAAGGTCCAGTGGTCCTGCTTGCGACTGTTAAGTCTGCCTCCATGGACATTACACCCCAGCCTGATTTAACCATGGCACAAGGACATAATTAAATGGGGCCACTGTACTTTTATGGCCATAGTATGGTAAATTGTGAGTTATTATTAGGAGCTGTTAGTTATTCTTTAATAGAGTCCATCTTAATTGAAAGCAACCCATTAATACCACACTGCTCTGAGGCCTACAATGCAATGCTGACCCCAGTGGTAAGTATTTGGATCTACATCTGCCAGTGGGTTCATCAATGCACTATAGACCAAAATATAATTAAATTTACAGCTAAACATATATATATTTTTTTTTTGGCAGCCAGCAATGATTTTAAGGAGCTGGTGTCGAGGTGCATGCATAAAGATGTATACAATACACGGCCAAAATAGGGGTCGGTAATACAATTTAAGGCTTATGAGGGGGTTTGCCAATCTAGTAGCCAACCCTTGATTTTCTGCTGTTGCCTTTTTATTGAAGACAGAAATCAGCAAAAATGAGTTGTTATATAAATCAGTTTCCTGGTATTTTGCATTAATATTTTAATAATATATAATGCAATAAAATAATTAATTTCATATTTCCCAATAAACATGGAATTATTTTCTTACTACAATGCCGTTATTATTATGTAATATTTATAGAGTTTTGAACAAAGGTTGGCAGATGTATTAAAGGCATAGTAACACGTAATACTGAAAAATATATATTGCAGCATTTATCCTGCTGAGTACAACAAGGATAACTCCCACTGCTGACAGATACTTTATTAAAAAGTTATTGCAGCATAAACTTGCATTTTTTGGGTGTACTTCTTCCATGGCCTGGAAATTTATGGTGGTGCTATTTCTGTCTGCAGCTCTGGTCAGCTAACTCCATAGGATGCTGTAGAAGCAGCAACACTATGACATGCACCCCAAAAATAGCTAAATTAGAGCTGCAATAATTTTTAAATGAGATATCTCCCAGCCCTGGGAGATTGTTTTACTCAGGGGCATAGATATTCCTTTAACCCTTTGAGCGTCAGAGAGGTATCCAACGCATTGCACTGGATACTTCTCTGGCACTCAAAGGTTTAAGAGGAATTGGAGCAACTTTGGTGCAAGCCAGCTGCACCATAGGGGACCAATAAAATTCTCCAGACTCATAATGATCTAAATGAGGCTTTTGATGCCTTGAATGCTAGATGGGTCACTAACCCATTGCTTTGGAATAAAGCCCCTTTAAATCAATAGAAATTTGTGTTTGTTCTGTGTGGAATTAGTCCTGTTCTTTCAGTACATCAACCTTATTATGTGTTACTCTTTGAAATGATTATATATGTATTCTTTATTGATTGAGAAACAAAATTCTGCAGCCCTGCATAAAATAGGGGTGAGCACATGAAGTGACATATAGAACCTGAAGAAAACAACTAGCAGCGAGGGCCCTGCTTGTGCGAGCTTTCTCCATGGGTAGTCAACTGTTTGACCTCCAGCTATTGGGGCAGACGTAGTCAATGTGAGGCCCTTCAGGTGCTGCTGGACTAAAACTCCCAACATCCCCAGGCAGCAGTTGGCTGGCAGGTGGATAATGGAAGTTGTAGTCTAATAGCAGATGGAGTACTTCACATTGTCCAGCCCTGTGTTCAGATTCTAAAAGAGAGGAACCAGCACTTAAAGAGTTATTAACCCTTTAAGGACGCAGTTAAGGACCACGGGGCATTTTTTTTCATCGTTGGATTCAGGGGTCCCTTAGTGGCATGCAGCTGTGCTGGGACCCCTGAATTTCATGACATGCCAGGACTGTCACTTGTCCTTAAGTTAGGGTGACCAGACCTCACCTTTAACTGGACACATATAAAAAATAAATGCTACAGGGCTGAGTTGATTTCAGTGCAGTCCTGAAATATGCCTTTTTCCTATGTGTCCCCGGTTAAAGGTGAGGTCTGGTCGACCTACCTTAAACAAAGGACAGCCATGATGGTCTTGGCATGTCATTGGTCCAGAAGGGTTTAAAGCAGGGCTGGGCTGCATTCTACTTGCGATATTCTAATCCATCCCTTAATAAAGTGTTCCCTTTAACTTTTTAGTGCTGGATTGCTCAATTTTGCTTACCTTATAGGAAAGACTGACTACAATTCCCATCGTCTCCAACCAGCTTTTGGCCTGCCCTTGTTTTATAACCTAGAGCCAAGGGAATAATTATATCAATGTAATTTTGTATAGGAATCTTAAGAAAGGTCATTGTGGGCTGCTGATCAGCCTTCCCAGAGAAATGGACAAGGCTAATGTAGTAGTAAAACTACAGTGATTGTAAATACCCATACGGAATTCAATATGGCATCACACTGAAACTGAAATTTTAAAGAAAATAAATTAAACTAAGGAATAAGGATTTCCCATGTCTTCTATTCCATCAGAATGTATGTTCTAGATTTAATAATTTGCAAGGACGTCACAGCTCTATAATTAACCTTTTGAGTACTAGAAAGGTATCCAATTCACGGCAAGTTGGATATCTCTTTGACTTTCAGAGGGTTAAAACTTTATATTTAAAGAGACATAGAGCCTTTTATATAAAGGCAAATTAGACTTATTCTGAGGCAAGCCGTCTGCAATATAGAGACCAAATAAATATTCCTCAAATTTCCATTTGATTTAATTTGGTGTTTTAATCCCTTGAATGCTACAGAGGTCTACAACACAAATCCATGTTAATATTAAGTGGGTTTATCACCTTGATTTTCATCATTAAGGACTGCCTATGTGTCATGTTAGCCAACTGATGTATAGTTTCGGAAATATTCACATTTTAATTTCTGCAGAAAGTGAAAGTCTCCTGGTGCTGCATAGCACTTAATTAGCTTATAAAATGCCACAGAAAAACGTCATTAGCATAAGAAACATCACAGAAAACATACTAAACATATGAGACTTCACTGCTACCGAATGGTACAATTAGCATATATTAGCATATAGTGCTAAGTATGAATATCTCCTTAAGGCATATTTGCTGGACTTTTGGCTAACATGACACATAAGCCGTTTTTAATGAAGCTTTTAATGAGACTTTTTTTTTTTATTTTCCCCCATAATATACTTAATTTGCTCTAGAATCTTCTAGAAGTCTTCTTTGCCTGTTTTCATAAGTTTCATTGGGCCATATTCAAGAAGCTGAAGAAGTGCAGTTCTGGGACAAACCAAATGCACCATAAAGGAAAATTTGCAACTCCCAAAATTCCCATTGATTTAAATAGGGCTTTTAACAACATGAATGCTAGAGAGGTCTCTAACACGCTAAAAACTGAAACAGGGCAAATTGCTTTCATAATGTTTTCTTTTTATTTCATGGAAACTCTCATCTCTCATGTATTTGTTTACCTCTGTCAAACTATACATTTCACTTAGCGCTTACTAGATGCCTGTATAGACAAGCATGGGCCAAATATTTATGCATAGTTGTCTGAATATAAATAGAACATTTTGGGTTTATATTTTCAAATTCTGACTAGGAATTCATGCTATTTAACCCCTTAAGGGCCAGAGGGGAGCAGTGTTCATTAAAGCGGAGCTACCACCCTATAGAAAGCCCCTCCAATAATTAAGTATAGGACTATTAACTTCTTAATAGTGCTATTATCTGACACAAGTACTACGTTCTGAAGTAATCCTTCTTTCCTAGGTGTCCTCGGTTAAAGTTGAGATCTGGTTAGCCTACTGTAGTGGCATCTGTGCTCCTGTGCTGTAGTCCCTTCCTGTACCTTAAGGTACAATGCAACTCCCCCTCACCAATCCTGGAGGAGACCAAGACAGACAGCGCAGATGTTGGATTTCTCAATAATGACGAACTTCTTCAAGATAATAGTAGTATTGCTATGTGTATCGCTATGTGCATAATGATTTGGGGGGCACTTAAATTTGAGTGATAGTTCCGCTTTAAGGACCAGGGGTCAAGGCAAAACATTACTAAATAATGCAGTGCACTCCACTCCCTACCAGTGTTTCCTCTCAACTGACCCAGCTCTGAAAGAGTTAAATGAGTAGTTAAAACTGAGCAGGACTTAATGGTGCATCTGTTATTCCAGTACAGCCCACCAAAAACAGTCCTCTTTAACCCTCTGAGTGCCAGAGGGGTACGCAACGCATTGCATTTTAATGTATTGTGCACCTCTCTGGCACTTAAAGGGCTAACTCTTCATTACTGAATCACTCACCTGTGCTTACCACCCTATAGAAATTCCCACCCATAATTAGGCATAGGACGATTAGCTTCTTAATCCTATATAATAATTCGCTAAATGTGTTTGTCAGAAGCCGTCATGCGCAGTAAAGGTGGCTGTGTGCACTGCAGTCATGCGCACTACAGACTGCATGTGCCGCAGCTGATAATGGAGCGGGGCTCTGAATTCAGACTGTAGTCCTCTGAATTCGGAGAGCTTGGCTCCGTATCAGCCGCGGCACGTCTCTACTGTGCATGACTGCAGCACGGCCATTGCTGGGTGGCACTGTGGCCCGTGTACATGGGCTCTTCGACTAGTAGTGCTGTAATTGGACACAAGTACCAGCTTCTGAAGTAATCCTCTTTCTTCCGAGACCGGAAGCCAGGCTTGCACACAGACATCTTGGCTTAGAGAAGTCTGCACGCCTGTGCTGTTCGTCGCAGTCTGCTTTAGGAGGCATTATATGGTACCTTAAGGTTCCGGAAGGGACTGATGGTGCAGGTAGCTCTAAAGCATGAAGCCCTGCCATCAGTCTCAGGAAAATAGACATTTTTCAGTACTTCACTGAAATCAATGCATTCCTGCAACATGCATTTTTTCTATGCATCCCCGGTTAAAGGTGAGGTCTGGTCAGCCTACACTACAGCAAGCTGCCTGCCTATGCATCTTGGAACAATTTCTCAATAACGCCAGATTTATTCAGGATAATACTAGTATGGATTTGCATATCACTATGTATGCAGTGTTTTGGGGGACATTTTAATTTGAATGATAGAGCTGATTTAAAGTTCTAAAAGGTTTGGAATTCATTTTAGGTTATAATGTTGATTTAAAAAGTGCTTTTTTAAAGTTGTCTAGCTATTAATCCAGGAGTAGCAACGTGAGGCCTTCCAACTGCTGCCAGATTACAACTCGCATGGTTGGCTGGTGGGGAATGATGGGTATTGTAGTCTGGCAGAAACTGGAGGCCTTTACATTGCCCACCACTTGTAATGGAGCTCCTCTTTTGAATACCATAAGAATTTGCGAACATTCTCATCTGTTGATATGTTTCAACATGTGTTTCTTTACATCTGTTGAGTCAGCAGCAAAATCTATTTTAGAGGATTTAGTAATATTGCCTGGGGTAGTCTGTTCTCAGTTTAGATCAAGGGTATGCATTTTTTTTACTACAATACCCATCATCCTCCACAGTCTCTGCTACTACATCGTTTGAATGTTGATTTGATTTTGCTAATACAACAGCTGCATCTCATTCATTAAGCCTGTTCATTTACGATTATAAAGCAGATACCTGTTAACCAAAGTTAACCCTTTGAGTACCAGGCAAATAAGTTCAGCTATTTCTTGCAAGCAGATTGTTTTAGGTTTGTATTAAGGGTCTTCACCTAGCTAGATGAATACTGCCCTTTAATGCCTTATCTTAATAAATTGCTTTTAATCAGAGGTTTCCAAGCATTTGCTACTTGTGAGCGATATTCAAAGTACAAAAGTAAGAGCAGAATTCAGTAAGCTAAAGAGGGTCAGTTCTGGAGCAAATCACATGTTCCTCATTCCAATAATTTCCTCTCCTACCAGCAGTAAACTCTTCCCTTGCACCTAACTCTCCTATCAGGAGCTATCTCTTCACAGCAACTAGCTCTTCTCTCTGAAAGGGTTGGTAATGTTTCATAACAGCAGAAGCTACGATTGTTCCTTATAGTTTATACTATTGCTATTGCTATTGTAAAACATGGAAGAAATTATGTGATTCTCCCTGTTTGCCCAAAGCTTGTCATTGTTGCTTTCACTTTATATATAAAAGAAAATAAGTTGTTTAAGGTGTCGGCCCATCTAATTTTTAAGCAGGGTTGGACTAGCATACCATGATACTGGGAGATCTCTTGGAGGGCCCAGTGGCTTGGTGGACCTCACAAGATCTGCATACAATGGGTATGGATCTGTGCTGCAAGCAGGTACACAAACCTTTAAAACTGAAAGAATATATCTGTGTATAAAATGCTAGACTAGGGGGGAGATTTACTAAGCGTGACAAAGAGGTGATAAAGGTGTAATAAAATGGAGATGACTTCTCCAGTTTATCACTTCTCCAGTTCCTATGTTATTTTATAGAGCCTATGCACTAAGATCACCAAAGTTGAAGAAATATTAATGCATAGGCTACATAGAATAACATTTGCATTTTATCACCTTTTGTGAATCTACCCACTGATGTTATTATCACAGACTGAGAGGTAGTAGGGAAACAGGGTTGTACATTCTGTCTATAAAACAGACAGAAGCAATGGGCTTTACCAACGCCTCTCCCTCTTATAGGATGTTGTGGTGTAGCTCTGAGTTGTCCCACTCACTCTCAAGGGACAGATTTGATGGTACATAGTTACATAAGCCAAAGAGAAGTCTCAATTTATCAGTCATTATCTGGGCCCCTGGCGCTCTATAAATAAACATAATTAGTTCATTCATTCATCAGGATACAATTAATAAAATTGCCTGTCCTCTGAAATGAGGTCCTGCTGGTAGCATTTTACAAGAATGTGTCAAATTGAGAGTGCAATGAGCTTCAGAGGAGGAATGGTGCCTTCCTTAGCTTTTTTGGAATGCCCGTCAGCTGGTTGCATGGTTGTAGCTGTGGACAACAAAGGAGTGGGTTACTTGTTGAGAATGAAAAAAAAGATTTACCTGGACTGCTTCAGAAGAGGTGATGCAGGAGAGGAAGAAAACTCCTGGTCAATAGAGTCAGGTAGAGTGAGAGGCATCCAGAAGACACAAGCAGCAATGTAAGTTTTTTTTTTTTATACTTTTGCTATCTAATTTAAAGCAAACTACCTTTTTCAGCCCTCAAGACTTGTCCCATAGGTAGCTTTAAAACATAAGATTCATTGGAGACAATCTGAAACCCCAGGGCTTACCATTATCTATCACCTAAACCTTCCAGGTATACTTATTACATGTATTGTAGCCATGGAACACAAGTAAACTGCTTATCAACTCCCTAACTGTCCTTTCCCCACACCAAATGTCCCATCTTCTATCTAGACTCTTCTAATAGTCTTGTCACCTGCTTCTTGCATTGAACCATGGGTTATTTTAGCACCTAATCTGTAGCCAGGAACCCTGTGACAAATAATTTAGTATTGTATGGAGACATACTAGTTATTAGGGACACAATATCATCTTTAATCTTTTTAGCATTTAAATATTTGTAGAAATTTTGATTTTCCAATGTCTAAAACTTTTGAACGCTTTGACAAATGAAGCAGAAATTTGACATTGTAGAAGTCAGTGAGATTCCCCATAAACCTTGCAATTTTGGTCCAATTTAGTTTGGAAAGAAAGAATAAAAAGACTGGACTTTTATTCTTATATTTTACTTTTCTAATTGTAACTTTTATTGGTGTCACAAAATTTACATCAATCAAGTCTACTAAACAGATAGACACCACAATTCACACAGAAATAGAGGTATAATTCAATTTTGCTTATTACTTCAAAATCAGTGATCCAGTTCCCAATATAATGTGTCAAATTAATGATTTTGCACATGTGCAGTCCATGTCTGCAAAAATAGGTAGTGTTTTTTGTACTGTGCAGGCTTCGGTTCTCGCAGGTTTTGTATCAAGTGTATGTAGTTCACTTGACTGAGAAATTATAATTTCTGTATCTCTGTTCTCCAGAAGAGTGATGCATTGCATCAGCGTTGTGCTTTGTGATAAAATGCATCACTTTTTCTCTTCGGAGAAAGCAAAAGTGATATTACTTTGTACAAGCATAATTGATGTATGTGCTAGTCTAGTAAGTCCCAATTGTGAGCCCCAATGGGGACAGGAACCAATATGAGTGTAAAGTGTTGCGTAATCTGTGTGCGCTATATAAAAATAAAGAATTATTATTATAATAAGTCCTAATGGCCAGAAAAAATTGGCCTGTGAGCTATATTTTGCAAAACTCTGATTTAAACTAAACAATTTATAGGTATATACACATGTATATTTCACCTTGGGCTATTGTGTATTGAGAGGAAATGTTAACAGTCTGCATTAGATAATCCATACATGAATGCCCAACCTATGGTTCTTTGTATAAACGGATTGCTATATGAAGGACAGCTATAGGTAACTATAGTGCACTGCAGAGCAATGAGTTGGAGTCAAGTCAAGCATCCAATGGGTTAAAATGCAGACCTACAAATTAAGTCTTAAATGCCCTGTTCTCCAAGGTAGTCTGTGTCTCTGTTTGGTACCAAAGGCCTGAAACTAAGCCTTAAAGTGATAGTGACCTTTATTATGACCACGTATTCTGCAAGCTTATAATATGTAAAGTCAAATTACCTATTATTATTATTATTATATTATTTTCTTATTTTTTTACAGTTGTATTTCCCTGACAGAGAGTTTCCTGCATCTGTTGCTAGAGCTTTCTGTCAGGGTCTGTGAAAGCAGGGATAGCGATACATACAGAGCAGTTAGTTACATTGTATCACTATCCTGCTTTCAAGGTTGATTGAGCAGAAAGCTCCCTGTTAAGGACAAAAAGTGTGAGAAAGTAGGTTAAGATGATAAAAAATAAATACTACAAAGTATGGGCATTTTGACTTTACATATTATGCACTTGCAGTATATGAAAAGTCAAAATAAAAGGTTACTCTCCCTTTAAAAATGACCTGTGTAGGTACCCACTCTTAATTTGTGCAAAGCCCCAGAATGCAGTTAACATAAGCAATGTTGACAGATGTCTGAGAAGTAAAGAGAGATAAGGTAAAAGACTTTCTCATAAGAATAAGGGATGGGTACTAATCCCATGACATTAACTGTCTAATGACACCCATTCACACAAAGATAGTAGTTGAAAGAGGCTAGTAATCTGATAGTTCAATGATAAGATTGTCTGCATCAGAAAATAATATTGAAGGGCACTCTGTCTGCTCACAAGGCTCAGCCTTTATCCTTTTTCCTTGAATGCATAGTAGCATTCACACAGCTGCAGGGCCAGATTTCCCAACAGGCAGAGTAGGCAACTGCCTAGAACTCCAAATTTTGAGGGGCTCCTCAGCTTTGCTGGCCACACCCATAGTCTTAATTGTGTATGTGGCCAGAGCAATTTCAGTGTCCCAGAGCCAGTTTTATACCCCCTTTACAAGCTATTATTTTATGCTAGAGAGATCTCCAGTGCATTGCTTCTCATTAGCAACCAAAGGATTAAAACCTTTATTTTGTCTCATAACTGAGCTGGTTCCTGTATGTTCACTGGACTGGCTCAGTTAACAGTGAGACAAAGACAGAAACTTTTTAGCCACAGCTATGCTCTTATCAATACATGGAGAGACAGGTGTAATGGAGGGTTTGTTCAAGGGATTTTGCATTAAAGGGATAGTAATACTTTTAACGTTTTAACTTTATTTTATTTTGTAGGCATTAAAAAAACATGAATAATGATATAAGTCTTATCTCTCAAACCTTTATGGTTTAAGAGATATTCACAAGCAAAGTGTCCCCCTCCCGCCCCTTTTACTGATGTAACACTTTTCAGCCAGGGCAGAAGGGAGCTGCCCAGGTAGACTGCAGAGAGGGACAATCTTCAATTAAGATAAGGGAAAAACCTGAAAAGCTTGTGAAGGGGGTCAGGGATTTCATTGTTTTCATAGGAAAAAGAGTGTCCCCTTCTGTTATCTGTCCAGTCTATGGACTGTATTCCACATCTGAGAAGAGATTGTTTACAGTAGGTAAAAGGGGCGGGAGGGGGAAACTTTGCTTGTGAATATCTCATAAACCATAAAGGTTTGAGAGATAAGACTTATATCATTCTTCATGTTTTTTTAATGCCTACAAAATAAAATAAAGTTCAAACGAAATATTACTATCCCTTTAAGCCCTTGCATTTTAGAGATGTCTCCAATGTCTTGCTATGCTGTGCAATGCATCCAAGGGGTTGCCATCCTCAAGATCTGCAGGCAAGGCAATCTAATTGTATCACCACACCAATTCATTTGCAGATAGCCAGTTCTCTAAGAACAAAAAAGTAATAATACAAAGTATAGGCGAGTTGATTTTACAGATTTGGAACTTGCAGAATATCTAGTCAAAATAAGGTAGAATTGTCCCTGTAAGTGTGAATTATCCCCAGGCCATTTTAGATGTTAGAGGTTCTTAAAGAGGTACTACCATATTCATTGCTTTTCTTACTTCACTGAAGCAGTAACTAGTAAAATTTCCCTTAACATTACATAAGTGCCTTTTACTTCTTTGCCTGCTTACACAGATTGTCTGCATGCTTCTCTCATCACACACATACTTAGTGACTAAGGGATGTATTCCTTAAAGGGATAGTAATGTTTCATAATAAAAGCAGCTCCAATTAATCGTCATAGTATTTGGACTTTGGAGAATGTTAGTTCAATTCTGTCAGAGTTGTAGTTCAATGACAAAGTATCCCCCTCCCACCCTTTTACTGATGTAACACTGCTCAGCCAGAGCAGAAGGGAGGTGCCCAGGTAGATTGCAGAGAGGGACAATCTTCAATTAAGATAAGGGAAAAACCTGAAAAACTTGTCAAGGGGGGCAGGGTTTTCATTGTTCTCATAGGAAGAACATTGTCCCCTGCTGTTATCTGTCTGGTCTATGGACTGCATTCCACATCTGAGAAGAGATGGCTTACGCTAGGTAAAAGGGGCGGGAGGGTAAACTTTGCTTGTGAATATCTCTCAAACCATAAAGGTTTGAGAGATAAGACTTATATCGTTCTTCATGTTTTTTTAATGCCTACAAAATAAAATAAAGATAAAATGAAGTATAACTATCCCTTTAAGGTAATGATGTGCAGTTCTGGGACAAACCAAATGCACCATAGGAAAGAAATGAATGTTTGCACTGATTTAAATACAGCTTTTATACCATTAAAAGGGGCTTTTAAGCCTTTGAATGCTTGTAAACCTCTTTAGAATTCAAGGGGTTAGAATTACCCTTTACGTCAATGGGGAGTTGGGTTACTTTCATTTTTTCCCTAAGGTGAAGTTTGTTTGCCACAAAATTGTACCTTTTTAATTTGCTGAAAATGCCCCTAAATTACAGCAGTTTAGTGATCAGATTTCCTATTTTCACTCATGTTTGTAGCTCTTTGAATACATTTCGAATGTAGATGTGGTTCTCAGGCCAAAATGATTGCTTACCCCAGCACAAAGTTCCCTTGAAATATATTTTGCATAGGCTCCATAGAATAACAAAAGGATTGGGAGTTTATCTCACCTTTATCACACCTGTATCTTGCCATAACGCATCTTCCTCAGTTCTTGCCACATCAGTTTCAATGCATTCTAGTCTAAACAGAGCTGACCGCAAAACACTTTTATTAAAATATTTTTCAGTTTACAGTGACTGACTTCAAACATGTCAACGTTTCAGGGGTGGACTATCTGAGGCCCTCCAGCTGTGTGGAGTACTACAGTTCCCATAATTTTCATGTTGGCTGGCTGTGGATCGTAGAAGTTGTAGTTCTCCACAGCTGGAGGGCCTCAGGTTGCTGAACAGAGTATATGACATGGAGACGAAGTAGGTGGGTGACCTGAGGGTGTAAAGACAGACATGCAGATGGAGGTAGCTTTACTGTAAATTGTGTTGCAAAAATTAAATGAAATCAACAATATGGTAAATTACAATATGGATGCTAAAGAAGAAGAATGACTGAAGTAATTCTGCATCCCCATTGTTTTAAACAGGGTTTTCACCCCTTGAATGATAGAGAGATCTCTGGTGCATTTTAAAGCAATGCATTGGAGATCTCTTCAGGATCCAGTGGGGTTAAAAGCCTCATTTGAATCATTGGGAATTTGAAGATTTTTTTATTTGATCTCAATGGTCCCAGATTGTCCCAAATTACTTCAGGGAAGGTTGTACACTAAGGTTTGATAAAGTCTCCAGTGTGATAAAGGCCCAATACCTGTTATTCTACAGAGCCTAATATGCACTAAAATATCTCCAAATTGGAGACTGCACTATACAAGAGATATAGAATAACATAGGAATTAGAGACTTTATCACACTAGAGAGCTTCTCACCTTAGTGGATCTCCTCCTTATTCTTGTAAGGGCACTTTCAGATGGGTAACAGAAATATTGCAGCCCTCTGCAACCGTTTTGTTGCCCATGATGTTCATTCCCCTTTTCCTGCGTTCCAAAACCAATCCAGAATACAAGAGAGATGTGTCTTCCAGCTGCCCATGTGAATGACAGCCAATATTACTGGATACTGCTCACATGTCAGCCATTCATAAGTGGTTGTGATGAGCTGGTGTGTAAGGTCTGCCCTTGACCCTATAGGTAGTAGGGCAGACCTTGCTTACAGGGTATGATCACTTTAGTGCATACTAACATACCCACTATGCCATTGTTACATCTTTAATATAAGCATACCCAGATCTCCCGTATAGCATATACAGGAAAATGGAGTTAAGATTTAACTAAAGTGCAGAAGAAAGGAATATCCCAAAAGGCCTATACACTTCCCACTGCCCTCTTGTTCAGAGGAGCATTTAAGACTCTACATAGTTTAGACATTTGGAATTAGGCAGACATAGCACTAAGGAACTGGTTCCAGGCTCTAGTGTAATATGGAACAGTATCAGCCCCTACACACACCCTGGGGGGGGATCATATACTCAAAAGAAAAGTAAAGTAATTCTAGAGCAATCCAACTGCATTAAAGGCGACAAATACAACTTTCCATTGATTTAAATGGGGCTTTTAACCCCTTGAATGCTAGAGGGGTCTGCAAACAGCAGTAGCAAAGGCAAACAAAATCCTGTCTTGCATAGAAAGAGGTATAGAAGCAAGAGTGGATAACATTATTTTGCCATTATACAAATCATTGGTAAGACCTCACCTTGAGTATGCAGTGCAGTTTTGGGCACCCGTTCTGAAAAAGGATATACTAGAACTAGAGAGGGTACAGCAAAGAGCAACAAAATAAATTAAGGGAATGGAGGACTTGACATATGAGGAACGACTAGACAATCTTGTTTTATTTACTCTAGAGAAAAGACGACTAAGAGGAGACCTTATCACATTGTACAAGTATATGAGAGGTCAATACAAGGATCTCTGCGGTGAGCTATTTATTCCAAGGCCTGATCAGGTGACCAGGGGACACCCCTTGAAATTAGAGGAAAGGAGGTTTAGACTTCAGCAGAGGAAGGGATTTTTTACAGTAATGTCTGTTAAATTGTGGAATTCTTTGCCCAAGGAGGTGGTTATGGCAGATACAATGGATACATTTAAGAGAAGATTAGAAACATTTCTTTCAAAAGGGAACATACAGAGATATACTGTTTTTTAGTAGGCAGATCAGGAAGGTCTGATAAAGACTAACTTAATTGGTAGCAGGAAAGCTATAAAATTCTCAGTCACTGGGGTATGATGCAAAGGATGAACTTGATGGACTTGTGTCTTTATTCAACCTAATTTACTATGTTACTAATACATTCCTTTGTTTAAATTAAGGTAGTTTTGGAAATTTTAATTTCTCCCCTATGTTGCAGTTGGTTTGCCCAAGATTTACTCCAGTTTCCTTTTAAACTGGCTCATTGATGGTAGCAGGTTCCCAGGTCCTCCTACTCATGCTGGGAGTTTGGAGTATACTGGCTTTGAGGGTAGGAGAGGGAAGGGAGGCAGCAAGTGCCTTTCAGTTGCCATTATTGATTGCTTACACAATCGTGAAATGCCCCCATAAAATTGTTTCCTTATATTCAAGCAAATACAGTAATTAAAATAATAGTTTAGATTGATGCTTAGAAAACTGTATGAGACCTGTCATGAATGTAACAATACAGGTAAAAAGTTTCTATTCTCTTATATTGCCTGTCAATTTATTATACCAACAATATCAGACAGTGCGGGATGTGAAAAATGAAAGAAACTATTTCTCATTAGGTAAGTAATCCTTTTAGTAATTAGGTCAAAATAGTGAAGCAGCAAAAACAATTCCTAAGTCCTGTGTAGAACACAGGAACCATGGGCTAAACTTGTCTCCTCTAGGAGGGCAGGGCACATATTAAAAATAGCTTTCTGAGGCAGAAACTGAGGCCTTACCTGCTTTTCACCCACCTTTACATACTGCAGGGCAAATATTCTCCATTAGTAGCATTCATTTTTGTTTCCCATCTGATAGGTGGGTTCCTATCTCTAGCCACCACTGTTCTTTTGAACCAGATCACAAACTTATGGGACTTGGTCTGGTGGAGTATGGCTTGCTTAGCCAGCCTTATCCTCATGTTTTTCACTGAGCATATTTCTTGCTTGCTATATTTGAGCCTGAACACTGAAGAGAACAGATTATTTTCCTCAGAGTGCACAGGTCCTTTGAGTATGTCCCTGTTTTCTTGTCTGGCAGCCACATTTCTGTCTGTGGAGCTGAACCCTGACTATGTTTGTATATTTTTATTATATAGTGCCAACAGGTATACTTAGCACGTTACAGTTTACACAATAAGTTCAGTAGTTAAATGGTTATACATGTGAGTATTGTAAGTGAAACACTTGGTGTGCTTACTGTATGTTAGGATAGGAAGGCCCTGCCCCATATTGAAATAAACCATGGGCCTTGTGCATAAAAACAAATTGGAACAATTTTGTAGCAATCAAACTGCAATCTAGGAGACAAACTTTTTCCAAAATTCCCATTGAATTAAACAGGGCTTTAAACCCCTTGAATGCTAAACAGGTCTAATGCAATGTGATAGAAGATGTAGATCTCTCTAAGCCCCATTTAACTGAGTGCCAGAGGCGTATCAAGTGCAAGCAATTGCCTTGCGCACAAAGGGTTAAAGGGAATTTTTATTTGCCCCTTGAGGTGCAGTTGATTAGCTCCAGAACTGTCCCACTTTGCCTTTATACATGACTGCACGTATCAGTTTTCTGTCTGTGTAAAGCACACTGTAAATAATATCGGTGTGGATTAATTTACAGTTTATACAGGTTACATTTAGGATGATGGAGGAGTGCTATAGGGGTACGCAGTGCATTGCTTTGCAAAGCATTGCATACCCCTTCTCTCACTCAAAGGGTTAAGTGTGTAGTCCTTTGTAACCAGACTTTGTTTACCTTCACCTGCCCATTGCTTGTGTAAATAAACTCACCAAGCGTGCACGCAGAGGAACATGAGACAGGTGTTGGCAACAACATCAAATGAATCCAAACTTACACGTGCAAGGTCGATCTTAATTCTTCCTAGATATTTTTCATCAGGCTTTTCAATTCATTTTCAGTTGAACAAATCTTGCAATTTCCAATGCTTAGCTAATTATTAACCCTTTGAGTGCCAGAGGTGTATGCAACTCATTGCTCTGGCAATCAACAAGTTAACATACTTATGGTGTTCTTGATTTGTATTCACTTTAAATAATTAAACTTTTTTTTTTTTTTTTTTAGTCCTTTGAGTGTCATGTCATCACTTTGCAATGGGTTGTAACTACTGAGGGTGCAGTGGCACCAGGGCCCAGCATCCAAGATTGCCTCACCTGGGAACTTTCTAAATAATCTGACTCTGAGATCTTGAAAATATTAACCCTTAAAGTTCACTGTAGTATAGTTTCTCAGTGATCGGTCCCTGCTTGCTCTAATCCAGGGATGATATATTTAGTCCTTGAGGAAACATAAACATCCATATAGATATCACTGTTTGTATACACACAGACAAACAGGACTTTCCCATCTGCCATTCTGGTACAAATGGAAGCAATTTAGAGACTAAAGAATAGGCTGATACATAGGAAATAGGCATATTTCAGTACTTCACTGAAATCAAAGCAGTCCTGCAGTATGCATTTTTCCTATTTGTCCCCAGTTAAAGGTGAGGTCTGGTCAGCCTACTAAAGAAGCAGTTCATTGGTGCAGAGCATAAAGCATTTAGTATTTGACTCTAAGATTTTGGACCTTCACCCTGAGATTTGGGTTAAAACCCAGAGAGTTCCCAGTAGGCTCTAGTTATGCCCCCCAAAAAAGTGTTTGTACCAGGGCCATCCAGTGATATGCTTTTGGAACTCAAAAGGTTAAACCGACAGATGGAGAGCCAAAGGTTGCCTATGAAAAGGCTGTTCTAAGGCACTTCAAAGTGTAAAAAAAAATACTGTATAGTTCATTGCAGAGCACTTTAGCATACAAACGGTTAAAAGGCCCATTTAAGTCAATAGGAATTTACATTTGCACCCTAATGCATAGATGGTTTGTATAAGAATTACTCCAGTTTTCTTTCCTGCATAGGGTAGTTAGATGGTTGGGCTTTTTTTTTTTTTTTTTTAACCCCTTAAAGGGATAGAAATACTTAAATATTACTAATCCCCATATTGTAGCCATGGTAAAAAGAGTTGAATTGTCCCCAGTGTCATCTCTCAAACCTTTATGGTCTGAGAGATAACCGAACGCAAAGTTCCACCCTCCCTCCCCCTTCCCTGAAGTCAGCGTTGTACTGACTGCAGGGATATCTGGTCTTATTTGCATCAGGCGGCTCTGCAGCAGAGCCGAGATCGCGTTAGTAAAAATAATTATTTCACTGAAACTGTCTTCTACGAGTGCTTGCAAACCAAGCATAGTTAAAGGGATAGTAATACTTTGTTTTATCTTTATTTTATTTTGTAGGCATTAAAATAACATGAAGAACGATGTAAGTCTTATCTTTCAAACCTTTATGGTTTGAGAGATATTCACAAGCAAAGTTTCCCCCTCCCGCCCCTTTTACCTAGTGTAAGCCATCTCTTCTCAGATGTGGAATGCAGTCTATAGACCAGACAGATAACAGCAGGGGACAATCTTCTTCCTATGAGAACAATGAAAGCCCTGCCCCCCTTGACAAGTTTTTCAGGTTTTTCCCTTAATTGAAGATTTTCCCTCTCTGCAATCTACCTGGGCACCTCCCTTGTGCTCTGGCTGAGCAGTGTTACATCAGTAAAAGGGGCGGGAGGGGGATACTTTGTCATTGAATTACTCTTGTACTACAACTCTGACAGAATTGAAATAACACTCTCCAAAGTCCAAATACTATGATGATTAATTAGAGCTGTTTTTATTATGATACATTACTATCCTTTTAAAGCATGTTATACAAGACCAAGTGAATCCAAAGCAGTATGTAATCTTGCTATTCTATATTTAAAGAAAGAATTAACAGCACATGATACCAAGTGGGAAAGTACATTAACAAGACTTCTTAGGCTTGGGGGTTTTCTCCATCAACTTGCTTTCCTGTAACCGCAAACTGTAATGTTCCATAATTAATGCTTATAGTTTTGATCTGCAAATTATTAATCATCAGTAATGAAAAGAAGGGCCAGCTTAGGTCTGTGAAAGTTTTGATGCACCATATACAGACAAAGCCACTTGACACTAAAACTGAACCTTAAAGGAGCAGTAAACTTTTTTTTATGAAAAATATATATATTGTAGAGTGTTTCCTGTTGAGTAAACTAAGGGTACGCTTGTAACGGATGTTATCCGTTACTTAGGCCCTTGTCTGGACCACGAACGATTTCCTTAAAGACTATGGCCCTGTGGCCTTATTTGAACTCTGATAGGGGTTTCCCTATCATTATGTTAAAAGGATTGATGTCGAATGTTGTAAGTTTTGTATATTGTGTAATGTCGAAAGTTTAATGTATTGTATGGTTTAATGTACGAGGGATACAGGAACATCGAAGCCGGTGGTTCCCCGGTTCCTTTGTTCGAGGTATCCATGCCGTCTCGAACGCGGGAAGCCGGAGGCAGTGAGTCGACGTTGGATTGGCCGACGTACGACTCACTGCGCACACTGATTGGCCAGGGTTGGAGCCGCATAGTCAAACTAGTGTATACGTGCTTCAACCTCTGGCCCAGTCCTCAGATGTGTATTCCCTCTGATCAGTCCATTGTCTTTGTCCAGACGTTGATTAATGATGTTAAGTGTACCATTGTCAATGTTGTGTTCAGTAGCCCATCTCCCATTGGCTTGTTTCCCTTGGCTACCATTGGCCGCTCTGTTCCCCCTGCCATTGGTCCATTGTTCACTGTCACCATTGGTCTGTTGTATATGCCCATTGTGTTGTATTGGTCCCTGGGCCAAGCCTGCATTAGAATGCCTGGCCCTTCCCCTTCCTATTGTGGTACCATGTTGTAAACTGTATAAAAGTTGAGTGTCTTGTTCAATAAAGAGTGTTACTTTTGGAGTGAACCAGAGTCCTGGAGTCTGTCTGTTCCTGTGGTAAAAGTGGCCACTCTGCCGCCCATTCGAACCAGGTTCCTGTATGTTCGTCCGTCTGCTGCCAGGATCCCGCTACCGACCTCTGTATCCTGTCAGGCGGCAACGTGGACTCTGCCCTTTGGTTTCCTGCCTAAGCTCCAACCTTCGAGTCGAGCACCGGAGTGCTCGAACGGCTGGGAATATATCCACTTTGTTTCCTGCTACATTTTGCCTGATTCGGTCCTACGCTTGTTCGACGGCGTTCGAGTGCCGTAACCCCTCCGGTAGCCGCATCCTTTCGAGGCAGAATCGGTCTTCCCGAGGTTCGACGCCGCTTTGAGTCGACCTCCAGAACGCTGATTTGCTCGACCGGTGCACTCAACGGCGCCAGTCCGGCGTCGAGAAGGAGAGACCCGGGGACTAAGGCGGAAGGCGACCCGGTCCTCGCACCTACCTTCCGTTACATTGGTGGCAGAGCGGTGTGATTTCTCCTTCTTTCATCGAGTGTATCGAATGAGGAATGGCGGCACGCGGATCCGGCGGAGCAGTATTGCCCGAATGGGGTTTTCTGGACTTTTTGGATCTTATCGAATCGGTTGGACCCGCATGGGGTCTCAGTGACTTCCACAAGCGCCTCGGAGCTGTAGAGCCCGACTGGGAGTACATTGACTTTTTAGTGAAAGAAAAGTGGACCATTATTGGAATCGGACCAAGTGAGGACCCGGTGTACCGGAGGATGGTGAATCTCATGCCACTCCTTGGATACAAGCCATCGGTTGCCAGGATTAATAGACTGATGGATATTGTGCATGACCGGTACATGCGGGAACTTTGTACAGGAAGAGAGGAAGAATATTGGGGGGGACACTCATCTGAGGAGGACCTCAGTGAAGCTGAGGACTTGGAGGGAGCTGCCCCTGTTCACTCCACACTGGTGAGGGGGGATGCGAGCCCCACCAGTGCCCCTTTTGCCCTGACGGATACCCTTTTTTCCCTGGACTATGTTTTCCCTGAGCTGGGGGGTGGGAATTCGTTCCCCCTCAGTGAAGAAGATGCCTCGGCATCAGGGGATGGGACGGACGTCTCCCCTGAGAGGCCAGTTGCCCCTTTTCCCGTTTTCCCAGCTGCGGTGGACGAGACGCAGGTCCCAACCAGCAGCAATTGTGTGCCCCAACTGATGGGTGGGAGCGACCCCATCAGTCCCCTTGAGCCCCCTGCTGTAGTGGGTGTGAGAGAGCCCAGCAGCAGCCCCATAATGTTGCCCCCTGTGGGGTTGGAAGATGCCCTGGGAGCGGAGCCGTGCGTGCTCCCCAGGATTATGAGTGATACCGCCTGGAGGGATGGGACTGCGGTTTCCCTACAGGCAGAAGAGAGGCCGGTGTGTGATGGCCTACCAGAGGAGGACACCAGCGGACTGGGAGAAAGTAGGGCTGCTGGAACTCCCCTGGATATGTCATATGACCTGATGGGTGGGAAGGAGTGCCCCATCAGTTTCCCTGTAACCCCTGACTTGGTGCGTGAGAGCAGGAGCACCAGGTCATGTGAAGTCCTGGCTGGGATGAGTGGGACGGCCGTCCTCATCCCCAGCCCAGCATTTGTTCTGCCTCCCCCTGAGACCCCTGGCCTAGTGAGTGGGGCCACAGTCATCATTAAAGAGCCTGTAATGTTCCCTGCACTGGAGATGCCCACCTTGGTGAGTGGGACCAGGATCCTCACCAAGGACATTTGTGTTGCCCTTTCCCCTGTTGACCCCATCTTGGTGGGTGGGAATGTATTCCCCATCAGGCCCCTACCTGATTTGACTCAGGAACGTGGGAACTGCATCCGCTCCTGTCCCTCTGGGGCCCTGGCCCAACTAAAAGGGGGAGATGTGTCTCTCTTCCCAAACTCTGGTGCCCAGAAGCCAGAGGCACAATTGCCTCAGGGAGATCCCCCTTATAGACTGGCTCTGGACCCTGAGACACTGGCCCCAGACCCAGAAGGATTTGTCCTCAGCACTGCCTGGAGAGGGGCCCAGGAGAGACCCCCTAATTTGCTATTGGTCAGGGCAACCAAGCATCAGTTCCCCTGGCCCAGGACTAAGGACAAAGGAACTGGCAATTGCTTCACTGGCCCAGGACCAGGGCCTTGTGTCCCACTACCAGGCCCAGACAAGGGGCTCATGTTTTCCCCTGGCCCAGGACAGAAGGACTACTTTGACCACTGGCCCAGGACAAGGGGCCCCTCAGTGGAAACTGGCCTAGGACCAAGGCCTTCGGACTAGTGTACTGTCCAGACAAGTGCTTCAACACCTCCATGTTCCCCTACAACTCCAAGCCAGCGTTTACTACTACGCCCGCTGGCTTGGTACTAAAAGGGGGAGAAATTTAACGGATATTATCCGTTACTTAGGCCCTTGTCTGGACCACGAACGATTTCCTTAAAGACTATGGCCCTGTGGCCTTATTTGAACTCTGATAGGGGTTTCCCTATCATTATGTTAAAAGGATTGATGTCGAATGTTGTAAGTTTTGTATATTGTGTAATGTCGAAAGTTTAATGTATTGTATGGTTTAATGTACGAGGGATACACGAACATTGAAGCCGGTGGTTCCCCGGTTCCTTTGTTCGAGGTATCCATGCCGTCTCGAACGCGGGAAGCCGGAGGCAGTGAGTCGACGTTGGATTGGCCGACGTACGACTCACTGCGTACACTGATTGGCCAGGGTTGGAGCCGCATAGTCAAACTAGTGTATACGTGCTTCAACCTCTGGCCCAGTCCTCAGATGTGTATTCCCTCTGATCAGTCCATTGTCTTTGTCCAGACGTTGATTAATGATGTTAAGTGTACCATTGTCAATGTTGTGTTCAGTAGCCCATCTCCCATTGGCTTGTTTCCCTTGGCTACCATTGGCCCCTCTGTTCCCCCTGCCATTGGTCCATTGTTCACTGTCACCATTGGTCTGTTGTATATGCCCATTGTGTTGTATTGGTCCCTGGGCCAAGCCTGCATTAGAATGCCTGGCCCTTCCCCTTCCTATTGTGGTACCATGTTGTAAACTGTATAAAAGTTGAGTGTCTTGTTCAATAAAGAGTGTTACTTTTGGAGTGAACCAGAGTCCTGGAGTCTGTCTGTTCCTGTGGTAAAAGTGGCCACTCTGCCGCCCATTCGAACCAGGTTCCTGTACGTTCGTCCGTCTGCTGCCAGGATCCCGCTACCGACCTCTGTATCCTGTCAGGCGGCAACGTGGACTCTGCCCTTTGGTTTCCTGCCTAAGCTCCAACCTTCGAGTCGAGCACCGGAGTGCTCGAACGGCTGGGAATATATCCACTTTGTTTCCTGCTACATTTTGCCTGATTCGGTCCTGCGCTTGTTCGACGGCGTTCGAGTGCCGTAACCCCTCCGGTAGCCGCATCCTTTCGAGGCAGAATTGGTCTTCCCGAGGTTCGACGCCGCTTTGAGTCGACCTCCGGAACGCTGATTTGCTCGACCGGTGCACTCGACGGCGCCAGTCCGGCGTCGAGAAGGAGAGACCCGGGGACTAAGACGGAAGGCGACCCGGTCCTTCTCACTACCTTCCGTTACAACGCTCACTGCTGAGAGATGCATATTTACAGAGTTATTACAGTTTACATTAGCAGTACCCTCTAGTGGTAAAATTCCAATTATTCTGTTACATTCTGATAGAGAGGAAAGTCAGTGACATACAGTTCTCCATACAGTGACTGCCAAGTCAATTCCTGTCAGTTAGAACTATCAGGAAGTAAACACATAGTAAATTCACTTCCTGTTATAGATTTTGATTAAAAACAACTGACAGAAGTGAGAATGACTTTGTTTTACTCAGCAGGATAGAATATTGATCTGGGGAACTATTTGACTACCAATTGGAGTCAGGAAGGAATACATTCCCCCCACCACCACCACCACTTGGGACTAGATTGGAAATGGCTCCAGAGGGCTTTTTTGCCTTCCTCTGGATCAACAGGGGTGTTTTTGGCATGGCCTGGACTTGATGGACGTATGTCTTTTTTCAGCCTCATCTAGGGTTACCACCCAGCTGGTATTTTACCGGCAGGCCGGTAAAATATTGGCTTCTGCCCAAAGTTAAGTCTATGGAGAGAATGCCATGGCCGGTATTTTTTGTAAGAACAGGTGGCAACCCTACCCTCATCTACTATGTTACTACAAAAAGTTCTTATATATGTTTTCATAAAAAGGTGTACTGCTCCTTTAAGAGCCGTACATTCAAAAGAAAAGTAGAGGCGTTCTGGGACCAACCATTTGCACTATAGGGGAGAACTAAAAAGTAAAAAAATCCCCATTGAATTAAATGGCAATTTTTTTTTTACTAGGGAACACTCCACCACATTCCTTTGCAATATGTTTAAGACCTCTCTAGCATTTAATGGGTTAAAATCCCAATTGAAATCAGTGGGGATTTTTAATTCTTCCCTGTAGTGCAAATGGTTTGCCCCAGAGCTCTTCACTTTTCATTTGAACATCCACCACTAAGGCTGGCACCCCACTCCAAGCAAACTATTGGTACAACCCACCTTCTTAGTTTAATAAATTATCCCTTAAAAAGAAAAAAAATTCTACATTAATTACATTTATTTTGTTGGAAAATGACAATATAGGGAAAGGGCAGCAAGAGTCAGGGGTTTTGCCTGCCTTTGGAGTCATTTATTTTGTTGTCCCCATAGTCCTGCCATCTTAGGTGGTCTTGTGCACAGTATTGGTTCTAGCATGACATCATTTTAACCCTCTGGCACTCAAACGGTTAATAGTCTTATACAAGAGCAGTCCTAGAGAAACATTCATCAGAGCAATAAGACCATAACAAAGAGCTGTATAGTACATGGTCTGTATGCCACCTAAACTGACAGTCTTTTAACCCTTTGAGAGCCAGAGAGGTATGGAACACATTGCAAAGCAATGCGTTGCGTACCCCACCGGTACTCCAAGGGTTAACCCTTTGTGGACCAAAGGGATGAACAACACATTGTGCTTGCCTCTTTTCCTCAAAGCGTTAAGAAGACTTGCATATTGTAGTTTAGACCTCTGATGGGAGAGAGGCTACATATGGGGCAGCCAGCCCTGATTGTGAAGCACTACCAACAGTGCATGTTTTCAACATTTCACCTGAATGAGACTAGGTGGGACAGTTAAAGGGACTGGGCCTAATTAGTCCACCTATTCTTCAGCTGGAATATCCTGAATACATGCACAGGGAGTATATGGCAAGGACCAGGTTTTGCTATTTTTGGACTATTTCAGTTTATTCCCATAAGTGTGGTAGTATATTTAGAACAGTGGTTGTTCAAGGGGGCAAAAGTCCATTTAAATCACTGAGGGTGTGGGGAATTTGAGTCTGTTCCCTATGGATTGGTTGTTTGCTTAAGAACTGCTTTACGTTTCTTTAGAGCTTAACCCTTTGAGTGCCAGAGGGGAGCACAATGTGTTGTGTAAACCCCTCTGGTATTCAAAGAGGTAACCCTTTGAATGCCAGAGAGCTAACCAATGTATTGCAAAGCAATGCATTGGATACTTCCCTGGCACTCAAAGGGTTAAGGTCTCCCTTGTAGATGTTGGAGTTTGAAAAATATAGAAGAGAGGATAGTCTGATCTGAATAGGCAAATATAATTAGAAACAGTGGTGGGAAGGAGAGATGACTGTAGTCAACTATTTGAAAATGCCATTAAATGTCTGTGACCACAGTAGTTTAAGACACTTTAAGGAAGCTGACGGTTCTGTTAAAGTAATTTGTCAAATGTGACTCATTTACATGCACTGTATAATATGTCAGGGTTTGCCAATTAACAAGCTCAGTCTTTAGATTGTAAGCTTTCGGGCAGGGACCTCCCACCCAATGTTTCACTTTACAAAGCACCTGTAACCCTCTATTGTTTAAACCCTTAAATTGTAAAGTTCTGCGTACACTTGTGGTGCTATATAAATATTCATTCATTCTTAGAAAGCCTCTCACATGATACTTATAAGTCTTTATTAGAGCGGGATCTATGCATTGCTTTGCAATACTTGGGAGACCTCTCTAGCTTCAGATGGGTTAATCAATGCATCCCTTACAAGTAGACCAGGCTTAATGATCATTGAAGGACTAATGTTCAAAAGAAATGAGAAGTCATTCTGGGGAAAACCAACTGCATTTAATAGGGGAGAAATACTAATTCCCATTCATTTAAAGGTAGGGTGACCAGACCTCACCTTTAACGGGAGACACATATGAAAGATACAAACTGGAGGGCTGCTTTGATCTCATTGTAGTCCTGAAATATGCCTATTTCCTATGTGTCCCCAGTTAAAGGTTAGGGCTGGTCAGCCTATTTAAAGAAGCAATATTTCCCAATAATAACCCCTACCTTACTATGGCCAGAAAATCCTAATGCCCCATTAATTTTTTTTTCTCTGAGAGAAAACCTTTTCAATTCATTATGGATGTCAAGTCCATGGCAGTAGACATGATAACTGTAAGCAGGACACAACACATAGTAATCTTAGCCCTTAAAGGCCCAGAGGGGCATGCAAAGCAAGAACCCCAACAAGTACATTGTACTTAACTACTAGCAAATTTAGCTTCAAAATAATCAATACAGATATTTGCATAGGTGGGGCCACAGTGCCGTGCTCTCCTGTTACTTGGTCCTGTGTTCTATATCTGATATCGGATATAGAACACAAGACACAGTAACAGGAAAGCACTGCTGCTGAAGGAATAAGCTGTGAATATTTGTGTTGCGGACCTCCCTGGCACTCAAAGGGTTAAGGCACAGATGGAGGCATACATTGATATGTATACATTGTATGTCACACTTTATTTGCCAATCTTTAAGTTTGTGACATCAGAATATTGCTCTTTTCATTGGGGTGACATTCTGATGTGGCACTTTTGGTTCTGGTGACATTTTTAACATGCAATATTGATGGTCACCCAATAGTGAACCAATATCCTCCACGTGCTTCACTTGTTACTAGGTTTCTGGGTAGGAAGGTCACTATAAGACTCTCCCCCTTGCTTTCTTAAAATTCACAAAGGCCATTAGGATCTTCTAGCCATAGTAAAGTAAGTAGGGGGTATTATTAGAACACTTTACTTATCCTTTAAATGTAACTTTAAACCCCTTGAATGCTAGAGTGTGCTCCAATTGATTGAAACTCGCTCTCCAGTGCATTTCGATTTGAATAGGGCAGTGATTGGAGGCCTCTCTAGCATTCAAAGGGATAAAATCCCCCATTTAAATCAATGGCATTTATTACCTATGGTGCAGTTTGTTCGCCACAGAATTACTTCAGTTTTATCTCGTACTTAGACTAGGGGCAATCAAACCTATTCTCACCCCTACCAGATGCAGGTTTTTAGGATCTCCTCACATTAACACAGGTGAATCAGACTGGGGCTCACTCATTCTAAAGAATCAGTCAGAGCTAACAACATTCACTTGAGTTTTAATTAAGGATATCCTGAAAACATGCACTGTTATGGGACGGGGGCCACCCATCGTGGTCAAGTTTGAGGTCCCCTCTCTTAAACAATTTAGAGTTGTGTTGTTCCTAAATTCTGGTCTGGTTGTAACTCCTGTGAGGCAACACATAGCCACTAATCATACAAGTGATTTATTTATTCTTATTTTGCGAAAGATGAGGTCACAAATTAAGCAATACATGACATTCACTTCTGTACACAGTTGAATATGGATGCATAGTAAAAAGGTTAAGGATTACGTTGCTTTTTGAGAATATATTAGCACTCTAATTAAAACTTTGGCTAGCTCATAGTTTTTAAAGGAGCAGTAAACTTTTATTTATGAAAACACATATTTTATAGCGTTTTTCATGCTGAGTAAAACAAGGTCATTCCCATCGCTGTCAAATGTTTTATTCAAAATTTATAGCAGTTCAAATAATCAGGAAGTGAATGTACTGTGTTTACTTCCTGATTGTTGTAAACTGACAGGAAGTGACAGGCAGTTTCTATCACATTCTATGGAGAACTGTATGTCTCTGACTTTACTCTACATTTGAATCTAACAGGAAAACTAATTAGAATTTGGCCACTAGAGGGCACTGCTAATGTAAAACAACATGGGTTTAAACCATAATAACTCTGGAAATATAAATCTCAGCAGCGGGAGTACCTTTATTTTACTCATTAGGAAAATCTCTACAATATATATTTTTTCATAAAAAAGTTTACTGCTCCTTTAAATATACCGTGGAATATCAACCAATAAGCTAACTGTACTATTTAAATGTTTAAAACTAAAGAATATAGCTAGTGTATGGTAAATACATTAACCACATTTCCTTAAACTTTAAATGAAAGCAAGCAGGAAATAATATCTAGAAAGACCCTTGTTGAACAGCATACCTCCCAAGTGTCCCTCTTTAGGAGGGACAGTCCCTCTTTGAGACCCAAATCCACCTGTCCCTCTTTTCTACCCTGTTGTCCCTCTTTTTAGGACATCAGAGTGAGTGGTGTATATATTAGTCTATCACATTGCTCCACAGCAATGAAATTCACATAAATGTTTAGATAATCTTCAGTATATGTGTTTGTAATTGAATCTGTGTAAATAAAATACTTTGGTCTTGCTCTAAATCCTTTATTCAGTTATACAAAGAGGTGTCAATAGGTGACAAAGTAACCTAAAAATCCCCCGCCCACCAACCACGCCCCTAGAAACACCAATCCCTTCAATGGAATGGTCTAAAACATGTGCCTAGTGTTCAGGCACATGTTTTAGACCATTCCAATAAAGGGATTCTGTGTAAGTAACGAGATCCCGGCACTTCTCAACCGCCACAGTGTTGACCGACACGAATCTCCTGCTGACAGCTTTACAGCTGTCAGTAGGAGAAATCAAACTTCAAACGCCCGTATCTCTTAAACCATAGCAGTTTGAGAGATACGTTTTTTTTGCATTTAGATCAGCTTTTTGAGCTCTTCTAAATGCAAAAAAGTTTTTTTTAGACATTACTATCACTTTAAATGATTTGGCCATCTACATTTCTGTTTTAATCCCTTAATGACCAGGAAAATCTGAGGTGGATTGCACTAGAGGACCGGAGCAATTCTGACCTTTTTGACTATGTCTTTGTTCAACAGTGTTTTCCCTCTAAGGCTTTTATTTCAGACGCACAAATTATTAAAATGAAAGAAAACTGTAAACAAAAAAAATGAAAAAAAACACACCATTTTTATTTCGTTATCATTTGGGTGCAATGGGTTACATTTTTATGGAGACTGCATGAAAAGTTTGACCGGTCAGTCATACCTACAAAATGGGTCCCCTCCACTACAGGGGAGAAAATCCCCATGTCACTCTTTTCCTCCGTATTTTCCCACTTTTTTATTGATGAGATTTGGTGGTATGTACAAGTTTATTACATGGCTCCACAACAATAAAACTCCCAGTATTTTTTATTTAAACTTAAGAGATTTGTTTTATAAATAGTATCTCTAAATAAAATATATAATCGGTTTTAAATTTTAAAAAAAGTTGCTCTTCACATAGACTGACCAGACCTCACCTTTAACCGGGGACGCATAGGAGAAATGCAAGCTGCAGGTTTGCATTGATTTCAGTGAAGTACTGCAAAATGGCTATTTCCTATGTTTCCCCGGTTAAAGTGGAGATCTGGTCAGCCTATCTTAGCAGGTCAGAAATGGACCTGCATCTAGCCTCCTCAACACCAGCACTGAAGGGGTTAATACCCCCAACTATTGCCAGATTTTATTTGACTGTGTCTGCTCTCTGCTTCACTCACCCTTACTTTAATAGTAAGGAAGACAGAGGCAGAGAGCAGTAACAAAGGCAATGTGTCAAACCAGTTGCCTTTTGGAATGAAAATGCCAGTACATGTGATCACTCCTGGAGCGATCACATGTAGCAGCAGAAGAGACAAGCACTGAAACAGAGCGCTTTCTGCTTGTACAGCATGATAGCAGCGTGTACTGAGGCGCGCTGCTATCATTTAACCCAGGACATGCCAGGGTTTACCCATGACGGTCCTGGCACGTCATGGGTCGTTAAGGGGTTAAAGGCACCACTTTGGGATGATGGGTATGAAAACTCAAGCTCCTGTAGTTTACATATCCATTTAATGCAGTTCTCTTATGAAAAACACACACTGCAGGGTTATACTGGTTCCTGTGCAGAGGAGGTCTTATCATCTGCATATATTAATCCTGTTGTAACTTTTAACATTTGGAGATAGGTCTGAGCACAAAGGGCAGAATGCAAGAAATGCGTGCAATTACTATTTACAATGTACTTATGATGGCAAAATAATTAGCACAAAAATGTTACATTGTGAATGTTTTTTCACTTATCTTTGCAAATGCACTTCAAAAAGTGGGAGTGGCTAAAATGTCAGCTGTTTTGTGAGAGGCTGAGCGATTGCACTTAATTCAGCAAAGTAATTAGCACACATTTTCATAAGTCTGGCTAAGCATGCCATTAATTTAGGTGCATTCACTAACTTTGCATTGGTTCAGTACACAAATAGCACAAAAATACAATGCATTCCGTCAACAGTGTTTTTGCAATGTAAACTTTGCTAGAATTAAATGGGTTAATGGGGTCCACTACTTTGTCCGGGGCCCAAAAATGGTGCTGCCTGAGACCAAGAAGGAGACTGTCAGCTGTCGGTGAGGATGCATATGGAACACATGATTCTGCCACTGAACCCTGATTACTAAGAAGCAGCACTGCCATAGACCTTTACCCACAGCCGGATCATCCATTATGGTAACCTAGGCTACTAGGGGCCGTAGCTGCAAGTGATGGGTCACAGACAGAAGCCCTGCTGTTACTGTTACTAACATCTTGTGTCAGACGCTCTTATTGTAGAAAGATACTAGAATCATGCAGTTGCTCCCACTTCCATCAAAGCAGTGTTTCTCAGCTTCTGTCCTCAGGACCCACTAACAGGCCAGGACTTAGGGATTTCTCTGCTAGAGCACAGGTGTGGTGATCAGAGGCTCATTCACATTGATTAACTCACCTGTGCTTTAACAAGGAAATCAGGAAATCATCAAATCCTGGCCTGTTAGTGGGTCCTGAGGACAGGAGTTGAGCACCACTGCATTAAAGCCATAATGCCAATTCTGCAAGCAGCACTCTTTGTCAGAAATAACTTGCCTAGGGCCCCATGGAGCCATAATCCATCCATGGGTGTCCCTACACTTGTCTCCTCCATAGAAACAAAGGAGCTGGCTGGACTTTGCCCCCCATGGAAAAAAATGTTGAGGGTAGGGTGACCACATTTCCCTTCTGCCATTCCGGGACGTGGTCACCCTAGTTGCCCCGTCATACCTTAAGTCCCTGGTGGTCTAGCGGCGTAGAATGTGCTCTGTGCCTCCTCCGGCACAGAGCTGAAGCTCCCGCGCGGTATGGCCAGTAATGCAGAGCGCTGGGAGTGATGTCATCTCCCAGCGCTCTGTATTACTAGAGCGCTTGCCTCCAGGTTTAGCTGCATTGCCGCCCTGGATGTCAGCCTGCAAGCGGTGTGTCATATCATGGACGCCGCGAGCGGCGTCCATGATGTGACACACCGCTTGCAGGCTGACATCCAGGGCGGCTTGCCTTCATTCCGGGACACTTCATTGTCCCGGTTGAAGGGGACCCGGGACGTGGGACATAGCCCTGAAATAAGGGACAGTCCCGGACGTTCCGGGACCCGTGGTCACCCTAGTTGAGGGCTCCCCATCTCAGCCTTTACCTATCTTTTGCTTTGCCATGAGAGGCATTGGTGTGGTGGCAGGTTTGCAAAGATGATAGAGCTGTTTCTAGCACACAAAGGGTTACATAAGCACATTAACTTTGGGTGACAGGTGTGCAGTCCCTTAGCACTCAAAGGATGAAAATTGCAAACTGTGACTACCTGGGTCTCAAATTACACTAATGAGGACTTGTGAATTTGTTTAACGTCTGTCATTAGCAGATGTCTCTGCATAACAATTGCTAATTTGTTGCGATTTGGTGGATTTATTTTATCAGGCAGAGAGGCATACCCTTCCAGGCTTAGAGCAGGTTTGGGCAACCTGAGGCCCTCCAGCTGTTTTGGACTCATAACTTGTCAGCCGACCTGGCAAAGAATGAGTGGAGCTGTATTCAAAACAGCAGGAGGGCCTCAACATGTCCATTCTTGGCTTAGAGGCTGGAGTGGAATTACAGTGCAAACCAACTTCAAAACAGTGGGCAAATATAACATTTCCCATTTATATAAATTGGGCTCTTGAATGCTAGAGAGGTCTCCAACTCATTGCTTTGCGGTGTTTTGGAGACCTTCCTAACATTCAAGGGGTTACATGCTCAATTTATATCAAAGATAATTTTTATTTGACTCCTACGGTGCAGATGGCTTGCTCCAGTTATTACTAATTCAGCTTTTTAGTGACTATCCCAAGTAGATAAGCTGCATGAATATGGACTTCAAAAATCATGTGTTCATGCAGAATGGCTTGATTTTCATGTGGCACAGATGGGTCCATAATAACATAATCTGATTAACCTCTTGGAGGCTAGAGACATCTCAAAGAAATGCATTGCAAACGATTCTAACATACAAGCAGTCACAGGAACACAGACCATAACATTTCATTTGGATTATACACACAGAAATAGCCTACCTTCTGTATTACCCTTTCAGTGCTAGAGGGATGCACAATGCATTGCGTACCCCTCTGGCACTCAGAGTTAAACATTAGTCACATAATTATGGACTAAAACAAATGCACAGTAGAGGACAAATTAAAAAAAAAAATCCCATTGATTTTAACTGGTGTGTTAACTCCTTGTGTAGTTGAGATATGTCCAATGCTTTGCTTTTCCGTGTGCTGGAAATGGTTTTTCTCTAGCATTCAAAGGGTTAAAAGCTCCTGTTAAATCGATGGAATGTTGTATTTGTTCCCATTACAATTATTGGCATTAGTATTTAACCCTGAGAGTACCAGAGGGATATCCTCTGGCACTCAAAGCGTTACAAATATAAGACTGAAAAACGTGACCCTTGTACATCGTTTGATTATTAATGAACAAGCTAGTATTTGTACTGTCAGTAGATAATAAGATTAGAAGACAATAAAACAAAAATGGCTGCTTTCTCCAGTTATCTGGCCTTGATATTATCTTAGGAACTCTGTAATATTACCAACTATCTTGATGCCTAATGTATTGTCAGCTCTTTAAATACAGATATATCTAGTGAACACGGGTCCCTTCCAAAAAACAGTCCTATCTATTGGCTTTGCCAAAAAGACCATTTTACGCTTCTGGTAATTAGGGGTCTGTGCAGGCCATGAATGTAGGTAAAAATATACATATTTGGTATTTTTGTACTTGGGGATTCAGAGGTGTTTTTTTTTTTTTACCCTCTGAATGCTAAAGATTTATCCAATGCTTTGCAATGAGTTGGATACCTCTCTGGCGCTCAAAGGGTTAAAATAACAAACCTTCACAACTAACAGAGATGTTTTTGATAGATATATAGATAAACACTATATGGCCATAAGTATGTGGACACCTCTCCTAATTATTGAGATTAGGTGTTTCAGCCAAACACATAGCTAACAGGTGTATACAAGCAAGCACACTGGCATGTCATCTCAATACAAACAATGGCAGTAGAATGTCTTGTACCGATGAGCTCAGTGACTTTAAATGTGGCCCTATCATACAAAGTCAGTTCATGAAATTTCTGTCTTGCTAGATCTTCCCCGGTCTGCTGTAAGTGCTATTATTGGGTTTGGGCTAGGCCCCTTAGTTCCAGTGAAGGGTAATGTTAATGCTACAACATACAACGACATTTTAGACAATTGTATGCTTCCAACTTTGTGGCAACAGTTTGGAGAAAGCTCTTTCATGTTCCAGCATGACTGTGCCCTTGTGCACAAAGCAAGATCCATAAAGACATGGTTTGACAAGTTTGGTGCGGAGGAACTTGAGTGTCCTGCACAAAGCTCAGACCTTAACATCACTGAATACCTTTGGGATGAAATGGGACACCAATTGTGAGCCAGGCCTTCTTGTTCAACATCAGTGCCTGACCTCACAAATGTTCTTTTGCTTGAATGGGCCACAGACACGCCAAAATATTGTTGAAAGCCTTCCATGAAGAGTGGAGGCTGTTATAGCTGCAAAGTGGTGGGGGTGGAGGGGCAACTCCATCTTAATGGTTTTGGAATTAAATGTCCTGATTTTTTTCCATTTTCTTTGTATTTATGACAGCTTAGCTCAAAATAGATTTTGATAGCAGAAAATAGCCACCTGCCCCATCCAGTCTGATGGGTTTCCCCATCTAATAAAATACAGTTTTACAAATTTCTCTCCTGGGAGGCTGTTCCTTGAGTGTAGCTGTAAAGGTTTCACTTTTAAAAGGACACATTTTAAATATCTTGCAGCTGCACGATGCAATCAACAAGTCGCCTAGATGAAAAGGGATACATGAGAATCTCACCCTGCATATAAGCACGAGATTCTCATGTTGCCTCCTTAAATGCAGCCACATACCTGGATCTGGATCCAGTCTGTTGAGGTAATATGCTTCTTTGGATGTTGGTTCTCTATCTGTGCCAGACGTGTTTTATGACAAATCACAGAAGCATTACAAGGGACTTTTAGATAGCTAATGGACTGCTTGTGATCTCCTGGTGCGCAATTTAATTTTTTTGTGTGGCACTCAAAGGGTTAAGCTACATATGGAACAAACATACCTAGGATTTTTAGTAATTTGTTCCATATGTAGCTTAACCCTTTGAGTGCCACACAAAAAAACATGAAATTGCGCACCAGGAGATCACAGGCAGTCCATTAGCCATCTAAAAGTCCCTTGTAATGCTTCTATGATTTGTCATAAAACAACTCTGGCACAGATGGAGAACCAGTATCTAAAGGAGCATGTTACCTCAACAGACTGCAACCAGATCCATGTATGCGGCTGCATTTAAGGAGACAACATGATAATCTTATATGCAGGGCAAGATTTTCATGTCGCCTTTTTCATCCAGGTGACATGTTGATTGCAGCTGCAGGATATTTAAAATGCGACCATTTAAAAGGATACCTCTGTAAAGTAGTACTTACTTCTGTATTCTTTAACTTTAGATCATGACTTCTTGTACTAGTATTCCTCTTTAAAAAAAAAAAAAAAAAAATGCCCCCCCCCACTTAACTACATTAAATCCATTAATATATTTAAAGGTTTATATCATATCACCTCTCTGTCCTTTCTTCCAAGTTGTTCGTTGAGTCTATTCTGATGTCCTGAAGACCATTCACTATTTAGGTAGTTCTTTGAACTGCCTCAATTTTATTAATGTTCTTGTGACTCAATGGTCTCCAGATCTATACACAGTACTTCAGGTGAAGTCATACCAGAGATATATAGAGTGGCATTAGTATCTATCATTTCCTGCTTTAAATGCCTCTCCTTATGCAACAAAGAACCTGGTTTGCTTTTTCCCATGGTTTTACAGCATTGCTTGTCTACCTTCAAGTCATCTGAAATAATAATACCCAGGTCCTTTCTTCTGTTTTTGTTAGCATGGTACAGTTAAGCCTGTACTCCACCTCTCGTTTTCGGTGTTTTAAATGCGTTATCTTGCACTTTTCAACATTTAACTTTAGATCCCATACCTTTATCCATTCCTCCAGCATCCAAGAGGTTATATGGGAATTAACGACTAAGAATAACCCCCTACTTACCATTATATGGTCAGAAAATCCTAATGGTCCTGATAAGTTTTACTCTTGTTCCTGTTCAAGAGGTAACATCAACAGACAGTCCTGGTTATTATGTACATTATGGCAGACATGACAGTTTCTAGCAGAACCATTAGACCTCAAACTCTGCTCACTGAACATGGTAATATTAACTCTTTCAGGACCAGAGAAGTGTGTGCACCTGTAAAGGTGTCAACCTCAAGGTTGAATCTCCGGTCCCAGCTGAGCCAGGGCTGGACCGTGACAAGCTCACTTGTTAGTCGAGAAGCAGCAGAAGCAACCAAAGCTCAATGAGGCATCAACCTTAATCGAGATAAGGAGTGAGGGCAACAAAGTCAGTGGTTGTGACAGTTGGATCTGGTTCATAAATGAGGGACAGACCAATGGACAGGACAGGCAGATCTGGTTCAGAAATGTAAAGACAGGACAAGATTTGGTATACAGGAATTCAACTGATAATAATGCAGTTCAACAGCGTGACTAGTTCTTGGCTCAGGCAAAGGCAAATGGGAGGTCGGGCAAATTTAAAAAGGAACTTATACATGAAGATGCGCTGCAAGTGGAGTCAGAATGAACTAGAAAACACTTGTAGAACAATCACCCAATAATACACCTAAGAGCACCTGAAAACATGGGTTAAGTTGCTGAGGCAATAGATGATACAGGGGAATATAACAGCAAAGCATTGCTTTACTATTAATATGTTATCTGTTGAATTGAGGAGCAAAGGCAAAATTTGTAAGTGTCATTATGAATTTCTAGCCATATATAGGTAAGTGTGTGTGTGTGGGGGTTAAGAGTAGGGGCTAGTTCTCATTTAAGAAAATCAAAAATAAACATTCCTGCACCACAGCTGTTGAATTATAATTATATTCTGAGTTACTGTAACATGTGGTATGACATAATGTGATCCACTTTGCACATCACAAACTGTGATTTTGAAGTATATGCTGGGTTTCTTCTGCCATCATTATTGACCTTCTAAGGGTGATTGTGTTTAGAGGGCCAGGAGTTGCCCACCTCTGGCATAAAGTATGTATGGATTGCATTTTATATTTAATAAGATAGTTTGAGTTAGAGTCCATCAATTTAAACCTTTTGCTGTATACTCCTTTGTTGATCCATAGAAAGGCCCAACTTCCCCCTATTGAAACTATTTACAATTTTTGCCAAGTGGATAAAAAATTAATTTTGCGACAACCTGATTTCTACGGAAGAGCCCTGAGGCCAAGAAAAAAATAAAAGAATTGAAATTTTGAGTTCAATACAAAATTCTGATTTCACTTTAAAACTCAAAATTAGATTTTTTTTTTCTCTTGGCCTCTGGGCTCTTCAGTAGATCTCTCCCTAGATCAACATCTGTGTTAAAATCGTCATAATTTTTAATAATTCCTTAGCTTAAAAGATATTGAATATTTTTTGAAAGTGTCTACAGCGTTGGTAGGCCACAGGCAGCCCTGGGGATGTATGCTTCTCCTGTGGCTTCTAGTCTGTTCTCTGAACATTGGAAAGAGGAGATCAGTTCTATCACTTTACAGTCACACACACCCTGCTTTCAACCAAAAAGCACGTATCCTCTCTTTCTTTTGCCTTGGGTTATTTTTTCCTTTACACTTAAAGGAATATGAACACCTACAAATTAAATTGGGTTCTATAACCTCATGTGTGTGGTTGCAAATGGACAATTCTCCAATACAGTTAAAGTTGAGAGTGAAGTACCTCATAACATGGAAATAGATGTAGAAAGCAAAATATCAATATTTGCAGATGACACTAAATTATGAAGGGTAATAAATTCAGAACAGGATATTTGTTCTCTACAGAGGGATTTACATAAAATGGCAGATTGGGAAATCAAATGGAATATGAAATTTAATGTTGGAAAGTGTAAAGTCATGCATTTTGGACGAAAAAACTCAATGCTACTTAAGAACTTAATGGAATCATTTTAAGGGACTGTTTGCTAGAGAAAGACTTGGAAATCCTTGTAAACTATACACTTGGAAACAATGACCAGTGTCAGATAGCAGTAGCAAAAGCAAACAAAGTCCTGTCTTGCATAAAAATGGGTATTGAAGAAAGAGTGGATAACATAATTTTGCCATTGTACAAATCCTTGCTGAGACCTCACCTTGAGTCAAGTATGCAATGCAGTTTTGGCCATCAGTTCTGAAAAAGGATATTCTAGCTGGAGAGAGTCAGGAAAGAGCAACAAAATTACTTAAGGGAATGGAGGACTTGATGTATGAGGAACAACTAGACAAACTTGGTTTAGACGACTAAGAGGACATCTTATCACAATGTATATGAGAGGTCAATACTAGGCTCTTTCTGGTGAACTATTTATTCCAAGACCTGATCAAATAACCCGGGGAACTCCTTGATATTAGAGGAAAGGAGGTTTCAACTTCAGCAGAGGAAAGGGTTTTTTACAATAAGGTCTGTTAAATTATGGAATTCCTTGCCCAAGGATGTGGTTATGACAGATACAATGGATACTTTTAAGAGACGATTGGATCTATTTCTTTCACAAGGGAACATAAGGGGTTATATTGTGTATTAGTAGGCAAAACAGCAAGTTCTGATAAAGACTAGCTTATTTGGCAGTAGGAAAGCTATATAATCCTCATGTCTCTAGGTTATGAGGAAAAGGTTTAACTTGATGGACTTTTTCAGACTAATTTACTATGTTACTTCTAGCTAGCATCTTTATTTTATATTAGATCTCTAAAATATGATTCAAAACTTGCTTTTTAAATGCGTGTGTAGATTGTCTTATAAAGACTCACTTGGATTACTTGTTTATGCAGAGATAATGCTCTTAACCCTTTGTGTGCCAGAGAGGTACACAACACAGTTCTTTGTTGCAATATATTCTACATCCTTGCTGTGCTTTTGTTTTAGTTGTAAAAGTGCTAGAAGAAAAATGAAATATGCATCAATAGTCTTTTGAGAGAATAAAACGAAGAAGGTAACTTTTTTACCTTTAGCTTTCTTACTGCATGAATAAGCTACTATGGGCTTCTAATTATATCACTTGCTTAGTAGGAGCACATTGTGGCACTTATGCTAGTAATTTGTGGAATCCACTGGGAGAGCATTACCCCTGCTGAGGTTCTACATGTGCAATTAAAAATACCTTCATATCTGGGTTAAGCTTTGTATGTGCAATAATTAACTCTCTTTAAAGGGATAGTAATGAATGCCAATAAATGCAGCTCCGATTAATGCTCATATGTTATGGTTCATGAAGAGCTGTATATCAGTCGTGTTCAACTTATAGTTCAAAAGTAATTCAGTTTTAAAGTATCCACCTCTTACCCATTTTACTTACATAATGTGCTCCCCCCCGTCAGTCAGGACAGTGTGCAGCGAGGGACAGTCTTCAGTGGGCATAATGAAAATCCTGCCTTCCCTTGTCAAGGGGCATGGTTTCCATTATGCTCACAGTGAGAAGATTGTCCCTCACTGTGAGTCCGGTCAAGTGACTGGATTTCACATCTGTGGGATGGCCCATACAAGAGTTAAAAGGGGTGAGTGGGGGATATATTAAAATTGAATTTCTTTTGAACTACAAGTCTGACACGATTGATATACAGCGCTACATGAACCATAACATATAAGTATTAATCTGAGCTGCATTTATTGGCATCCATCACTATCCCTTTAACTCCTTGCATGCTAAAGACATCCTCAAAGCATTGTTTCTCAGTGAGTTGGAGATGTCTCTACCATCAAAGGGTCCAATACAGTAAAACTGCCCCTGAAAATCACAGGGCAAAATAGATAACAGAATTGAGCATTCTTTACCCTTTGAGTGCTAGGAGGTATCCAACGTGGATACCCCTCTGACATTCAAGGGGTTCATTTATGAATAGAATTTGATAAGAACAGCACCACTTGGTGACCATAATGGAACATTGCAGTTTAACAAAAAATAAAAGTTAGTAATAACATTTGAATGAAAAATTTCCCAACAACAGGAGTACTCTTGTTTTACTCTGTAGGATAATAATAATTTAGAAAGGCCAAAACATTGACAATAAATCAACAATGAAGTCCTGCGAGGGCTCATAGTCACTTGGTATCCTGACATTTCTTTTTTTATTTTCACATATATTTATAGTATGTGTAGCACAGAGAACAAAAGAAACAATGGTGCAGAAAGTTTCCTGTAAGCGTAGTATTTTGGATACTTCTTCACCTTCACCATGTGCTCAAATGAAATGGTACTCACTTGGTAGAGCGGTTTGAAACTGCCTCTTAGTATAAAAGCACTCCTGGTATAAACCCCAGGATGGTTGACACCTCTCTGCTTACTGGACATGTCCACAGATATCTCTTTTGTGGTCTATCTTCCTCCAAGATAGTATATCCACTGTCTATTGGCTATATAGAGCCTTCTACTCAGGCTCTAGGTTGTGCAAGACTGACCGTATGGTGTGTATATATGGGATATATAGTTAGATCACCATCTCTTATATATAAAAAGCACTGGTGGATACAAATGAGGAATTTTATTCCAATATATTAAAAGAAAATATATAATAAATCGCAAATAAAACAGCAATTGTTAACACAATTATTAAGATAAAAACAGGGTAACACTCAAAGAGTTTCATAAGGCTGTCATACTTCATCAGGGGCCTCTGACAAATGGTTCTTACCATGCGCTACCTCTGGCATTTGTAGGGAGACATACATCCGCTTTCTCTGCGTTGTTGTGCTCTCTTGAATATCCTAGTGGTGATACTTGCAGTAGTGTCATACAGTGGGATATATATATTGTATTGTATAGCACCAAGGCACCAGACAGGATTAGAAGTGTGTGTGAGTCTCATCGTCATTATCATCTTCAGCCATTGTCGATCCACTGCAAGTTGTAGGCCTCATCAGCCTTCAATTACATCTGTCTTGTGCCTTTTGCTGCCATTGTGTACAGACAAATTTGGAAATTTCCTCTACCTATCTTTTCTTTGGTCTTCTTCTTGGGCATTAAATATGGAGTGGAATCCATTCTAAACTTCTGTCCATTTCAGGTACTTTCAGTGATGTTATAGACCTTTGTTTGCTGATGAATCCAATCACACATTTTTCTGTCTTTTTGTTATGTTTAGAATTTGCCGCTCAGTACTACTCTGTATAAACTTAAGTTTTTTTTATGGCTTTGGCATGCATTGTCCAATTTTCACAGCCATATGTAAGGACTGGGAGGACGCATTGGTCAAAAACCTTTTGCTTGAGGCAGAGTTCTAAATTTGTCTTAAAGACAGTACCACTAGGTTTTCCAAATGCTTGCCATGCCAATTTTATTCGGCACTCAGTTTCCATCATGGGGTTTCCATCCATTGACATTTCCTACTTGTTCACTTCTAGTTCTTGTCCATCTACTGTGATTTTCCTTGGTATGGTAAGTCTGATAAACATTTGATATTTGTTTTCAGACCAAAATGTTTGTAGCTCTTCAATGCATTCTTGTAGTTCTTCAGGACTACTGGCATAGAGTATATCCTCTGCAAAACTTAAGTCCATTGAGCTTAGGCCCCTTTTTCCCCCAATTTAGTTTGCGGAAAACTTGTTCTAAACAAGCTTTGATGTGGTTTTGGGGAGATTGTGTCACCTTGTCAGATGCCTTTATCTACGTTGATCTGGACTTTGTCATTGATGACCTGTATTGATGTAACTGCATTTTTGTATATTGATTGGGGGTTATTGATGTAGGTTCTATCTTTTCCTTGGATGATCAGAGTATTGATTATTGCTTGCTTTTTATTTGAGTCAAAGGCCTTTTCATAGTCAATGAAGGCTATGCATAATGGAAGATTTTATTTATTATGTCGTTCTATAACTTGTTGCACTGCCTGGATGTGGTCCATTTTACTGAAACTACTCCTGAAGCTTGATTGTTCCTTAGGTTCTTCATTAAGTACTGTGTCCATTCTTCTTGACAGTAACCTTGCAGACCACTGGCAATAGGCTTATTGGCCGGTAGTTTTTTTAGATCCTCCTTATCACCTCTTTTTGCGCTATAGGATGAATTCTGCATTTTTCCAAGTTTAAGGCGCTTTGCAGACTAGTAGGCATTTTGAGACTAGTTTAGCTAGGGCTTTGAAAAAGGGTTGATGTCTGGTTTTCAACATTTCAAGAGTGACTTTACCAGGACCAGCTGCTTTGCCATTTTCATTGATTTTATTGTGGCTTCTACTTATTCTATCAAAACATCTGGCACAGCTTCGGCCTCTGGCACTGCATTCTGTTGTTCATCATCATTTTAAAACTTTGAATAAAATTCTTCCTATTGATTTAGTTTTTGTTTTTGCTGTTGTACCATCGTCAAGCTTTAATGCAAATATTTGGCTCCTATGTGTGGCCATATTTTGTTTTGCTTTCTTTAGCCCTTGATTTTCTTCCAGTGTCCTTCTGATGAGCTCAATATTAAAGGGATAGTAATACTTAAAAATTACTTATTCCTATGTTGTAGCCCTTAAATGCCATAAGGGTTTGAGAGATGCCGCTGGGTGCATTTTTCTTCATTATTTAAGGCCTACAACATAGGGATAAGTAATTTTTAAATTCCCTTAAACTTGTGTGTTTCTTATTTAAAGCTCTTCCTTATGGTCTTGCACATTTGTACATATTCTACCGGGTTTCTAATATTACCATTTTGATTCATTTTTTCATTCCTTTTTCATCATGGCAACTATTTCTTTTGATATATGGGATTGTTTTTCTTGTTTTACAGCAGGTGCAAGGGCATGGGCAGTATCTATGACCGTTTCTGTGTTTGGAAGTATCACAGTGTGCTTGGCAGCCATGCTGCCTGCTCCCTGTGCTTCTCCTCATTACTGTCTGATGGTCACGGGTGCAGACGGCGCCTGCAACGTGCGCTTGTTTATACACATGGCGCCTATTCTCCTGATTGGTTCCCGCCTTGTGTGTACCTATTTGAACGTCTCTGGGCCTAGTACCAGTTGCCCTTAACTGGTGTTCCAGTTTGTTTGTCTGCTCCGTTTCGTTGTGACTCTTGTTTGGCCTCCAGTCTCGTTCTGTGTATGACCCTCAGTTTGTCTGACTATCTGCATCGGTACTACCAGTGGCTCTGGCTGATTCCGCTTCGTGTACGATGCCGGCTTGTCTGACTATCCATATTGGTACTGACCTCCTGTTGCTCTCTGTACAACCCCCGGCTTGTTTGACTATTCACATCGGTACTGACCTGTGGCTCTGGCTGACTACTCGCTCTGTGTATGACCCTGGCTTGTCTGACTATCCACATCTGTACTGACCTGTGGCTCTGGGTGAGTGCTTGCTCAGTGTTTGAACCTGGCTTGTCTGACTATCCACTTCGGTATTGACCTGTGGCTCTGGCTGACTACTCGCTCAGCGTATGAACCTGGCTTGTCTGACTATCCACATCGGTATTGACCTGTGGCTCTGGCTGACTACTCGCTCCGTGTATAACCCCAGTTTGTCTGACTACTCACTCCTCATTGTCCCCAGTTGTCTGACTATTCACTTAGTTCCAGCCTTAGTTCTAGCCATCTACTCGCTCCTTGTTGCCGGTTGTATGACTATACTGTCTGTACTGAACTGGGTACAGGCTGACTACTCGCTCCTTGTGACCTATGCCGGTCCGGCTATTGGTAGTATGGTACTGTGGCTGTGCTGCCTTTTCTCTGACTGCCACTATCTGCATTTAGTACAGTATGGTAGGAAACACGTACCTCTGGACACTCGGTCCTGCCTACAGATAGAACCATAGGCTAGGTTCTATATTACGCTTCTACTTCAAGTAGCGCAGGCCTCTAGCTAGTGTCAGTCTGGGTAGTGGACAGTGGTCTACTGTCATACTGTTCGGGGGGTGTTTCAGGGGTATTGCCTATTATATTTGTATTCTAAATAAAGGTGGTTTTATTTAAAATTACTTGTGTCTGACCTTCTGTTTGTACTGGTTACTGTGACAGGAAGGTCTTGCAGCACACTGAAGCAATTAGACAGTACTGTCTCCTAATTCTTATGATTCTTCAGTAGATGGCTAGATTCGATCTTTACGTTTGTTGTCTTGATCTCTTTCTTTTTTTCTTGTGGTCAATTTTGATTTTTGCTTTGAATATGGTTTTATTATTTGCTAGTATGAAGTCAATTTCACTTGTGTTACAATTAGGGATTTTCTTCTGGCATTTTTCCTGTAGAATGAATTCATGTTGTACACATTTTCTGCAAATTTGATCAGTTGGTTGCCTCTGTCATCTGTTTTTCCAGTTCCATATGGTCCGATTTGATTTTTCACCATTTTGGATCTCACCAATTCTTGCATTGAAATCTGCCATAATACATTTGTAATAGTAATTGTCCTGTTTGTAGAGGCATTATAAATCATCATCTAATTCTTCAACTTCACTGTGACTACTTGTAGGGGCATAATCTTGAATGACTTGAAGAACATAGAGACTGTTTAATTTGATAGCAGAGGAAGAGATTCTTTCAGAAATACTTTCTACTTTTATGACAGAGTCTGTCAGTCTTTTGTTAATCAAGAATCCGATTCCTCCACATCATCCTTGGTTCCTTTATAATATAACCAGTATTTATCTTCTAATTTGACTAAATCTTCATCTTTTTTATGAGTCGCACATAAGCCAATCATGTCCCAATTAATGTTATTTAGCGAAACTGTACTCATAGATCGAATGTTAAGCATTCCAATGTCTAAAGACCAAATGCAGCCTGATAGGACCTGGTGATTCTTAGCACCCTCTGCCATTGAGCCTTTTCTTTCTTCTGCGTCTGATGTAGCTCTCAAGCCTCTGGGAAATGAGGTCATTGTTTTTGCTGTAAATCCATACTGAGGGAATGGGCCATAATCTGCCATGCTGGTTCAATGCGGGTTGGCAGATTTTGGATCAATTTAGTCTGGTGTCTTAGCTTTGATCTGTCCACCCTGGGTGACCCTGCCAGGAGTATACGCTCCCAATGGCATAGGTCTCTGCTTCATTGACACACTCAAACACTCCCGCCATGATAAGGCATCAACACATGGGAGTGATATATACATAGGCAGATGGGGAAAGAACTCACAGGATACTTTTTGCGGTGAACAAACAGATCTATTTATTTAAATGACGTTTCGGCCTTCACTTGTGGCCTTTATCCAAGATTCTTTCAGTCTTGATAAAAGGCCACAAGTGCTGAACGAATCATCAGTTAAATAAATTGATCCATTTGTTCACTGCAAAAAGTATCCTGTGATTGCTTTCCCCATCTGCCTTTGATTATGATTTTTCAATTGGATGAGCACCCAGCGATTATCTACATCTTAAAAAGTGAGTGCATTCCTTACCAAAACATATATATATATATATGAATTTGTTTATAAAACACCACAATTCAACACAGAGCGTTACAATTTAAGGATTTGGACAATACAAGGTGATAAGTGCTTAGGAAAATTACACTCTGGAAATGGGGTCCCTGCTCAAAAGCTTACAATCTAAAATGGTAAAGGGAGACATACAGTGCTTGATTTCTGTTCGGGACAGGGGAAATTATAAGAGCCTTGGTTGTAAATGTATAAAATATTTATATTGTTTACTGCTCATTTAATCTAGCCACAAAATTTCAAAGGTTACTGTAAATCTATTCTGTGTGGATTGGTTCACCAAACACAATCTTATGTCCATGGATCTGCCCAAGATTCTTTGGTGCTGGACTTCAGTATAACAAGGCATAAAACATATTGTGAGAAAAAATTAAGATTATTTTTTTTAATTAGATAGGAAAACGACAGACTGGGTGGAGATGCTGGTTCTCCGCAACGCAAAAAAGAAAAGTTCCACTTTGTTTGGTTCATATTCTATTTCCGAATGTCAATGAGATCTTGTCAAACTAACCTCAGATTTTTTGACTGGGTAACTAAAATAATAGACCAAGGGGGAGCAGTACATATAGTTTATCTAGATTTCAGTAAAGCATTTGACATAGTCCCTTATAGAAGACTCGTTAATACATTGCAGTGTTTGGGTCTGGATGTAAAAATAGTTAAAGTGTTAGTAATGTCCACAAAAACGTTTTTGCATTTAGAAGAGCTTAAAAAGCTGAGCTAAATACAAAAAAACGTATCTCTAAAACTGCTATGGTTTAAGAGATACAGGCATTTAAAGTTTGATCTCTCCTACTGACAGTTGTAAAGTTGTCAGCAGGAGATCCGTGTCGGCCGACACTGAGGCTCTTGAGCAGAGCCGCAATCTCGTTATATACCACGAATCCTTTCATTGGAATGGTCTAAAACGGGTGCTTGAAAACCAGGAACGTTCTGGATCAACAACAAGATATCTGACAAAGGTTGATGTTTTTAAAGAGGAAGTATGACCTCTAATAATAACCACCCACTTTCCTTACTATAGCCAGGAAATCCTAATGGCCTCCCTGAATGTTTTCCTTGTTTCAAAAAAATAACAGCAGCACATGACATTTTCTAGTAGAACACAAGCTCTGCCCACTGTACATGGCAATCTTTACCCCTTTTAAGGACCGGGGGGATGGGCAATGCATCGCTTCCCAATGTGATGTGCACCCCCTGGTGTTCATGCATCTGTCCGGTCTAATTAAATGGACCTGAAATCCAGGACAGAGTGAAGATTTTATCTCTTGAACAGACTGATTCTGATTGAAATATTTGGTGTAATAGATAGAGAGGCAGATGTGGAACTTAAAGGGATTAGTACAAACAGGCTAGTTCTATCACTGTATCATACACTACAATTAACTTCTTACTTCCCTTTAGAAAACAACAATTAGCTTTCTAGCAAGGACATACTTATGTTACACAGCTGTGTTGGTGGGATGGAAACGTATTTCAAATCCAGCAAGGCTGATATATTAAAAAGAGTGGAGTAATTCTGCAGGAGACTAACTGCACCATACAGTGGTTGTAAAAAGTTTATGAACCTTTAGGATTATCACATATTTCATACCTACAGTGCTATCAGATTGTAACCTAAAAAAGACCTATTAACATACCTCCCAGTGTCCCTCTTTAGGAGGGACAGTCTGTCTTTGAGATCTAAATCCCTGTATCCCTCCCTGCTGTCCTTCTTTTTAGGAGATCAGACTGTGAGTGTGGTGAACTAAAGACGCCAAAACACATATGTGGTGTAGGATTTTTGAGACTACAGAGCGGAGGCCGCCGTAGGCTAATCACTCACGATAAGTAGTACTCTCTATGGGGCCCATTCGCATTCAGCACTTCTCCCCACAGCTCTTCTTGTTGACAGACACAGACTTGGACTCCTGTGCGGTGGAACGCCTATGGTTGTGCTGTGGAACACTGTAGTTGTTTAGCTCCACTGGTTTCCTTCACCTTCTCCTCTGTCTTTATCTCCACACACTTCCTCCAGTTCTCTCTCCTCTCCTCTCACATCCTCTCTCCACAACTTCCTCACTAGACTCCTCTATACTGAACACACACTAGCTTGCTCCTTCCTGTATGGCTAGCCCAGGGGGCTGCTGGGTAAAAAACCTCATTGGCTCCTGTGGTCACATGTTACTCCCTGCACTGCTCACCTTAAAGGCACATGAACAACAAAAATATTACAGTTATACCAACATTATACAATCACACAAATATATAAATAACCATGTTTTAAACTTAAAGCAACATATACCAGAAAGGACTGGTAAATGTAAATGTTCAACTCTGGGACATTACATGAGTTGTGTATATAACACCTTAACGAACGCACGCTCCGGGGTGGACGGCTCCAGAGTTCTACAGCACTTTTTTTTTTTTTTTTTACAGCAATGCATTCTGTGATTGCAGAGCAGCATGCAGCCGTTATGCAATCCCAGAATTCCATGACATGCTAGGAAAATCACCGGTTCTTAACACGCAAACACCAATGAAGGTCCTGGCACATAATCGGTCATTAAGGGGTTAAACTTTAGTATATTTGTTTATAAATCAGTCTATGTAAATAAAAATGTTGGTCGTGCTCTAAATCAAAGAGGTGTAAATAGGTCATGAAATGACTTAAAGGGATAGTAATGTTTCACAATAAAAGCAGCTCTAATTAATCATCATAGTATTTGGGCCTTGGAGAGTGTTATTTCAATTCTGTCAGAGTTGTAGTTCAAGAGTAATTGAATGATAAAGTATCCCTCTCCCGCCCCTTTTACTGATGTAACACTTCTCAGCTTAGAGCAGCAGGGAGTGTCCAGGTAGATTGCAGAGAGGGACAATCTTCAATTAAGATAAGGGAAAAAGCTGAAAAACCTGTCAAGGGGGGCAGGGTTTTCATTGTTCTCACAGTAAGAATATTGACCCTTGATGTGAGCTGTCTGGTCTATGGACTGATTTCCATATCTGAGGAGTGGGGGCTTACACTAGGTAAAAGGGGCGAGAGGGGGAAACTTTATCATTCAATTACTCTTGAACTACAATGCTCACAGTAATGAAATAACACTCTATGGCACAAATACTATGAAGATTAATTGGAGCTGCTGTTTTTTGTGAAACATTACTATCACTTTAAAACTTCTCAGTAATTCCCCACACATCAGTAGTGCCCCCAGCAACACCAATTAAAACATGTGTCCATCTTTGGCCATTTGAGATGTTGGTAGGTCCTACAGGTGCTGCCCATTCTATCAGTATTGTTATATCTGTTTATGGGTTTGTGCACCTGGGCATGAACTGATGCATGAGTGAGTGGTTTCACTCTACTTTGTTAGATTATGTGTCTATACACACACAAACAGTAATGTCAAATAAATGCCATGGTGCACAATTCTAAGTTAAATATTCTTAAGAAACCAATTTTTGGTCCTCACGTGGACCTTTATCAAGTTAAGTGTGAGGACTGAAACGCTGAGCTAATAACATTGCTGAAGTACTAAACAAGTCCCACTGATGCTGCCTAACTGCTTTATTTCTCACATATATGTTTGTGTTTATATTGTGTATATATGTAATATATATGAGAGCTAGGTATGTGTGTTTGTGTGTATAAATAGGAGGTGGTTATGGCAGATACAATGGATACATTCAAGAGAAGATTAGATACATTTCTTTCCAAAGGGAACATACATAGTTATACTGTTTTAGTATTCAAATCAGGAAGGTCTGATAAAGACTAACTTATTTGGTAGTAGGAAAGCTATAAAATTACTGGGGTATGAGGAGAAGGTTGAACTTGATGGACTTGTGTCTTTATTCAACCTAATTTACTATGTTACTTTGTATGTATGCGTGTGTGTGTGTTTGCCTATTAACCTTTTAATGACAAGCAGATACAGTGTTACAGTATGATTAAATCAGGAACAGAATGCAGGTATTTCAAAACACCTGTCGTGAACCTCATAGTCTATTAACCCTTGAAGTGCCAAAGGGGCGTGTAAGATAGTAAACATTAATGCGTTGCCCACCACTCTGGCTTTTAAACGGTTAATGTTAATGGGGAGCACAGAGAGTATGGGGCTGATATAACCTTTTAGAACGATCGACTGCAGTATATCTGGGAGTTCCCAGTGTTTGATCTAGATTTCAGGGTGAAAGACCAAATTCTTAGGATTAGAAAGCCCACTGCTTCCTACTAAATGGTCTTTGCCAATTGGCTGCTACTTTAGTCTTTACACTTGCTCCATTTATACCAAAAAAACCACAGGGAGAAATCACGTTTGTGTGTGCGCGTGTGTGTTTGTGTGTGTTCAAGCAGTGATATTTCTAAGTTGTAGCATATTAAGCATGTAGTTATCACCTAGAAATTAACACCTAAAAGTAAATTGGGTTATATATACTTAAATACCATGTACTTCATGCACGCATCTGAAAAACAACTCTTTGTTTTCAGATCTAAAGTCTAATCTTAAATAGACTCTGAAAGAAGGCCATTCCTGCCTTTATACAGGACTCCAAGTACCACAGTAATCATGAACTGTTTCCAGTATTGTCTGTAAATGGGCTGAGATAACATAACAACACCCTTTCGGGATACAAGACTAGTAACCATTAATCACAATAAATTTTATTTATCTGTGTCATCTGCTCACTTTATGCAAGTGACAGGAGCAGAGGATTGGCTTGTGAGACTCAGCAGTGAAGTACATGCTAAGATGTGTTGTGCCACTTCTGGGGCAACACCAGTTTCAAGTTTGCTCTGAGTCTGTCCTCAGGGCAAGTTTGAAATTGGCACCTTGGCAGCTGCACAAAATATCCTAGGGCACAGAGATAAAATTATATATAGTGGGGTGGTGCATTGCCAGACTCTGGAAAGACTTGTCCCTCTCAGTTCCTACATCCAAGGTGCAGGTTCTACATACTCCTTGTTTTGCTCAATTTCTCTCTCATTGATTCCATCCCCAAGTTAGAGAGGTGGAAAAAGCATTGTCTATTAAAGAGGATCTCTCACCTCTGTTAATCTATTTATCATCTTAAAGTGGAACTTTCACCAGAATAATATAGCGCCACAAATGATAATTACATTAGCGATATGCACAGACAGTTTTATTTTCAAGTAAAATTGCTGCATTAATGAAAAAAAGAACCCTTTAAGCAGACAGGAGGCAGGGAACAGCGCAGACATCTTGCAGAGCTGGCATCTCTGCGTCTGTGCTGTCCATCCCTTTCAACTGCATGATTGGTGAGTTGAATGCCTTTGTTCCGAAAGGCACCGGAAGGGACTGACTGCGCAAGGCAGAGAGCGCATACAGCAAGATCCCAGCCGGTGCCTGCCTGCATAAGCATGTCAATCTCCGCCTCTTCCCCTCCTCAGAAGTGCCTCTTTCTTATCTCCTAATCTGTCTGAGGTTTCCTCCATGTGAGCTGGAGCATTCTCATTGGCAAGAAAGTGCTCCTGCTCACGTGAAGGAATCCTCTGTCATTGGAAGAGGTTAGAATAAGGCACTACTGGGGAGGGGAAGAGTTGAAGATTGACATGCTACGATACAGAGCTGTAGAGCAGCCTGTCCTTAACTGACTTCTCCAGCTTATTTTTAAAAGGTAAAATCTCAAGCTATACTGCATTATATTATAAAAAAAAATAACAAAGGATTAAAGATTATCTGGGATAGCAATTTAAGATTTAAGTACTTTAACAGAGGTGAGAGTTCCCCTTTAAGATGCTTAAGACTGATGATTAAGAGTTTTGCTGTTCTCATACCACAAGGTGTGAATCTACTTCAGTTAGATTCTCAATATATATATGGTGCCATGTAAGTATTTTTTTGGGCTGAACGCATGAATTCACCAGGACAGTTCTTTTTCTACTTCCAGATGTTAGCATAAAAGTCATGCTCCTGCACTCTGGGGTATGAATGAGCAGCTGCAGTTACTTTAATGCATACCTGTGTACACACTCTGTCATCATTATGACTTTAATGCAAACATGCTCCGAACACCTCCCTGTTGACTAGTTGTAAAGAAAATTCCTCTGTGATTTTTCTTTTTAGCACATGGGGTTAAATAGGCACATAGGAAAATGAATGCCCTAACACCATTACACTTTCCCACTGTCACGAAGAGGGGAGTTTTTGGTGTAGACCAGTGATTCTCAACCAGGGTGCTGTGGCACTTTGGTGTGCCACGAACATCAACCTAGTATGCCCCATGTTTTCTATGAAGACTAACAAAAATGGACTTTTAAACAAAGATTTATAGAAATTGTTATGCACAATATGTTTAGTTTTGTTATTATGATTACAATACCTAATAATAACTGTATATTTATATATTGTACCCTTCTTATGCCCTTGATAAAGTACATTAAATATGTTAGGTGTGCCCCGAATGTTCTAGATTGTGTGTTAAGGGTGCCCCGAACAAAAAAAGATTGAGAACCACTGGTGTAGACAGTGGTAGTCAGTAATTGGACCTTCAGATACTGGGGACTACAAATGTCATCAACATTTGCTTTGCTTAGGAGGAGCCCCACCTTAAACAGCCGCAAAGTTCACTGTACGTCTTCGTCTCCCGTTACCACAGCTAAGGGGAATAACTACCCTGCTTGTGGTGGTGAAGGGGAGGGTCGACTGATGCACATTTCCCTTCTCTATGGCAAAGGGGATATGATGGCCCCTCCTTTTCATCATGGTGAAGGCAGGTAAAGCAAAAAACGAACAATCAGACCTCGTGCTGGGGCATCAGAACCGATTGGGCTGGGAGATCATTACAGGTGACCCAGGGGAACAAAAGGGCTCCCCTTTTTCTATCCTACCCAAACTACCAGTAGGAGCAGGCGGGATTGGGAACCTTTCTCATGTGAGAGGGTTTCCCAATCCCACCCACTTATACCCTGTATTTCGGGTAGCAGGGGAGCCCTGTTGCTTCCCTGGGTCATCTGTATTGATCTTCCATAGATAGAGGAGTCTGTGGTATTTCGTCTTGGGCCTCTTTGTTCCAAAAATGAAATAGCTATATAAAAAGAACTCTACAGCCACACAAAAATTCTGTTACAGGTCTAAATATATCTCCAGATCCCTCTCCCATCATTACTCCATTTTTTTTTTGTTTTTTTTCAGAATAAAGACCTACATTTATTTTACAAACATATGTCATTCTATTACTATTGGGCCAATAGTGCAGCAAGTATTGGTAATTAGTTTTGAACATATGCAATTATTTATTTCACGGTTTGCTCCAGAGTTGTCCCACTTTTACATTTTGAGTGTTACCTTTCTTTCTCTTTTAGGAACAACTGAATTAATTTAACCTATTGAGTGCCAGAGGGCTATGCAACGCATTGCAAAGAAATGCGTTCTGTACCCCTCTGGCACTCAAAGGGTTAATACTGATAGATCTAAATGAATTGAGCAGCCCTCTTCTGTAAGACATTAGTGATAGAAAATATATGAATCCCTTGTAGTGCGTGAGTCCTATGTGACAATAAATGGGTTAAGACTCATTGAAGTAGGAGCGAGTAGGGTAAAGTAGAAAAAAATCACTTTTTTCCCCTCAGAAACATATATATATGTTCAAACTGCTTTTTAATTTTCAATTTTTATGTCTGTCAACCATTTATTGTCCTTTTAAAATGTAGTCCTTCCTTTAAAAAAATTTACGTTTTGAAATGTGCATTATCTTCCTTCATCGTGTTGCCAGTGCCACTAACTTGGTGAATCCCTAGTGGGCCCTTCTGAGCGGTCTGCTAGTTAGTATTGTTGTCCAAGAAGAAAGCGATTGATTCTCCTGGCTCCTACAGAGTTTATTAGAGCATTCACTGGCTTTTTTATGCTGAGATAGAAACTTCTATTAACCTTTCAAGTGCAAGAAAGGTATCAATTGCATTACGTTGCAATGCATTGGATACCTCTGTGTCACTCAAAAGGTTAAGTACAGGGTCCTTGTTAACCCTTTGCCTGCCAGAGAGGTATTCATTGCATTGCAACACAATGTGTTGCATACCTCTCTGGCACTCAGGATGAGTCTTCCTCAAATACTTGTGTCTCACAATACCTTTGTCTGTTACTGGAAGTTCTGGAACTAGAATGGAATCCTCCCTCCAGTTTCTGAAATGTGATTGGTATTAGTAGGTCTAAATGCCTCTATTCATTAAGGTTGACGATGGAGAAGCTAAACTCAGGAAGAACATAGACGCTAAACTCAGGAAGAACATAGACAAATATCCTATCTATCTCTCTCTCTGTCTTTTGCATTGGGGGTTGGAGTGTGGGTGGATTCTAACAAATACATTCAATAATTTAACCCCTTAAGGACCCATGACGTGCCAGGACAATCATGGGTAAACTTCCTATAAGGACCCATGACAGTCCTGGCATGTCATGGGTTAAATGATAGCAGCGTGTCTGAGTACACAGTGCTATCATGCTGCAGAGCCTGAAACTGAGCACTTCAGGACCAGAACTCTCAATTTCAGTCATTCTCTGCTTTGCCGGTACCTGTGATCGCTCCTACAGCGATCACATGTACTGACTTTTTAATTGACAAAGGCAATGTGTCTTACACATTGCCTTTGTCACTGTTCTCTGCGTCCCTTACTGTGAGAATAAGGAAGAGAGATGCTGAGAACAGACCAAAAACAAAATAGAAAGAGCCAGTGTTGGGGGTATTAACCCCTACAGTGCTGTAGCTGTGGCAGGAATAAGAGTAGGTCATTGTATGACCTACTAACAGCTCTTTGGGTAACTAAATAAAGAAGTGGGAGCAAGACCAAAATGTATATATATATTTTTATTACAGACTTATAAAAAACAGATATACTGATAATAAAACAAACATTAATGTGAGATCTATTGTTGTGGAACAATGTAAAACACTTATATACACACAACACAAACCTTAATCTCTTAACAGAGCAAAATCAGGGAGAGAAAGAGGGACAAGGGGATTTTTGCCCCAGAGGGACAATGCCTCCCAAAACTGTACAGTTGGAAGATACAAACGACCGCTCATACCTTCTGTCCAAGACTGTAAAAAAATCAAAAAGCTGGGCACAAATGATCACAGGAGAATCTATAAAAAGTTAAATTTTTGTTGTTCAGGTATTCCTTATGTGTTTTACAACTTTTGGGACACTTTGGAAATTTTTGTTTATTTGAAAAGGCTCTTTATCACACATATGCTGATATTCAAACAAACATGAATGTGAATTTTATTGCTGTGGATCAATGTGATACACTTATGTACACACTACATATTATGGATTACTAAATAAAGGAACACCAGGGTAGGAAAGAAGGATGGGTGGATTTGGTTCTCAAAGAGGGACTGTCCCTCTTAAAAAGAGACACTTGGGAGGTATGTGATTCGAGTTTTCTTGTATAAAAGTACTGCAAGTTTTTGTTTGAAATGTGTAGCACAATTTCTGTGTGAAATCGGAAAATTAGTAATACAGCAAGTTGATAGACACTGCTGCACATTTTACATCTTCAGATCCTCTTTAACCTTTTAAGTAGCAGAGGAACGTGTTGCACACTGTTAGTCAAAAGGGTAAAATAGATTCTTGTGTGTTTTGATGCCTTGAGTAGCGAAGGCTTGAAGAGCCACCTCTGCTGAACACATTAGCAGCAGTTGCATGTGGACACATTGTGAGGAGGCTTTGGGGAAACATTCTCCACTGGCTCTATTGTTAAATGCATTTAACCCCTTGTGTGCCAGAGATGTGAAATGCATTGCAAACATACTGGGAAAGCAACATTACACTTACTTGGAGATTAGGAATGGGAGGACCACACGGGGCAGATCAGCTGAGCTACGAGAAGTCATTAGTGCCAGCATGGGCCTGCATAGCACAAAACAGAAAAATCTTAGTAGCATGAAAACATTTTTAACCCTTTGAGTGCCAGAGGGATACACAACGTACTGCATTGCGTACCCCTAATACGTTGCATACCCCTCTGGCACTAAAAGGATTAATAAATAAAACACATCTAACACAATGGCTAGGTAATTTTACAACATGTTTTCATATTACTCAAGTAGTTTTACGGTGATGTTTCAAATTTGAAGTGAAAATATATTCAGCTCACTGATACAATGTTTCAGGTTTAACAAACCATTTGTGAAGAAATGGATTGGTAACCCTGAAACCTTGAGGGCACAAATAAACTGCTCAGAATATTCACTCTGAGAAACCTAAAACTTGTCCCTCAGACAGGCCTACAATGTTCTGACTAACAAAACACTGTAGACTCAGATATCAATAGAGGTTAAGCTTTGGGGAGTATGTTTGAGACTTGGCCAGACAGAATAGTCACACTTGCAGAATGAGTCTTAGTGGTTTGGAGGACGTTGAATGGGGGAATTCCCTAATTCTAGCTTGACACATAGTCACAGTAATTCAGTTAGTGAAACATACTTCAGCGCTAGTAAACTAAGCATAATATATGGAACAGATATATTTAACCCTTTAAGGACCAGAGAGCTGTGTAACACATAACAAAAAGACAAAGTAGAATCATTCTGTGGCAGATGCATTATAGGGGACAAATAAACATTCCCAATTCAGTTTTTTTTTATTTGTCTCCTACAGTACAGTTGGTTCACTCCAGTACTGTTCCAAGACCAACTTGATGTTCACAGTCCCTGGATTAGCAACGGGAGCTTGGTGTGGGTGTATCTAAATGACTCAGTTTGCATCATAATGTATATGGGGCTTACCAGGAGTGGGTGGGCTTGTATTGGGAAAAGGCAGGGTTTGTCCTAAGAGGTAGAATGGAGCAGGAAGTGTGCAGAATGGGTGAGGGATATGGGCAGGATTATCGAGGAACTCTCTTAACTGGAGAATCACCCCCTATCCTGGAGACCAGAAAACTGGAGTCTTTAGTGCAGATCTACACCATAGGCAACAATAAGATTCCCTAAATTCCCTTTGAAATGCAGATTTTTAACCCCTTGTATTAGATGTAGATGTAGTAGATGTATTAGGTGCATTGTGATGCAATGTGTTGGAGACCTGTAGCATTCGAGGAGTACAAAAACCCCATTTAAATCAATGGAAATATTATTTTGCCCCCTATGGTGCATATGGTTTTCTCCAGATCTTATTAATTCAGTCTTTTAGAAAACTATTTGTGACTTACCTATATAAGATCACTGTTTTTAGATATGTTACTATGTTTTCTACTGTGACAAAAGCCTTTTAAAAATGTTATGCTATTTGTATAAAGTTTTTCATACCCTGGTGCATAGGGCAGTGTTTTTTGACTGTGTGTAGACAGATTTTTCATCACACTAAAGAGGTCCAATTCTGACACAAGCCAAATTCCCATTAAATTAAATAGGACTTAAACCCTTGCATTCTAGAGAAGTCTTCAATGCATTGCTTTGAAATGTGTTGGAAATCTCTCAAGAATTCGAGGGGTTAAAGGAGCAGTAAACTTTTTTTATGAAAACCTTTGTTATAGAGCTTTTCTTGCTGAGTAAAACAAGGGCACTCTCACTGATGTCAATTGTTTTATTCAAATGATATAACAGGTCAAATAATCAGGAAGTGAATTTACTGTGCTTTTACTTCCTGGAAGTTCTGACAGCATGATTCAGCAGTGTCTATCACATTCTGTGGAGAACTGTAAGTCACTGATTTTCCTCTCCATTAGAATGTAACAGAATAACTAACTGGAATTTGATCACTAGAGGGCACTGCTAATGTAAAAAAACAGGTTTAAAGGGATAGTAATACTTTATTATTACTATCCCCCATATTGTAGATATTTGCAAAAGAATTTAATAGCCCCTAGGTTCATCTCTCAAACCTTTATGGTTTGAGAGATAACCAAAGGCAAAGTTCCCCCCTCCTTCCCTCAAGTCAGCGTTGTACTGACTGCAGGGGAAGACTGTCGTACGACAGGTTTGCAGCTCTGCAGCTGAGCCGAGATCGCGTTAGTGAAAAAGAATTATTTCACTGAAACGGTCTTCTACATGTGCTTGGTTTGCAAGCACACGTAGAAGACCTTTTCAGTGAAATAATTCTTGTTCACTAACGCGATCACGGCTCTGCTGCAGAGCCGCCTGATGAAAGTCAGACCGCATTTCCCTGCAGTCAGTACAAAGCTGACTTCAGGGAAGGGGGAGGGAGGGGGGAACTTTGACCTCAAACCACAAAGTATTGAGAAATGAACCTGGGGACTTTTAAATTATTTTGCAAATATCTACAATATGGGGGATAGTAATAATAAAGTATTTCTATCCTTTTAAATGGTAATAAATCTGGAAATATGCGTCTCTCAGTAGTGGGAGTACACTTATTTTACTCAGGAAACACCCTACAATATATATATATTTTCATAGCAAACGTTTACTGCACTACCATTTTAATGAATGGTAACTTTCATTTTTCACCTGATATAAATTGGTGTACTCCAGAAATGCTGGGCCAAGATCTCTTCAGCAAGAATAAGAGGTCCCATAGAGTGACATGGGCATCCTAATGTCCTCAGACTGTTGTAGACAACAACTCCAACCATTCCAAGCCAGTCAATGGCTGGCTGGGGATGATGGGCATTTTAGTCCTCAACAGCTGAAGTAATAATTCAGTAATACACATTAGCCTGCTCATGTCGATATTATCATCATATGCCTGACTAAGGTGTATGTAATGGAATTGATACCTGCAGCTGTGTGTTTCCTGGTGGTAGTGACTTGGACTGTGGGATGGGTGAGATCTAGTGAATTTCCTGCTGTCCTGTTCCTGAATGGCACTTCTAAACATCAAGTACGTATCTGGCATCAGTGTTAGGGCTTAGGGTGTTTTGGTTAGATATTGGGGCTCTGAGTCAGGTCAGGTTCACTATTAGAGTTAAAGGGATAGTAATACTTAAAATGTAAAAAAATATGTTGTAGGGTTTATCCCCCTGAGTAAAACAAGACTACTCCCATTGCTGAAAGGTGTTTCATTCAAAAGTTATTAATTTTCAAAGTTTAATTTTTTAGGTGCAATATCACAGTGGCCTGAAATTGTACAGTGGCGCTGTTGCTACACCATCCTATGGAGATTTATGGTCCCGGGACCAGAGCTGTCCATAAGATCGTGTAGCAACAGCGCCACTATACAATTTCAGGCCACTGTGATATTGCACCTAAAAAAATTCAACTTTGAAAATTAGTAACTTTTGAATGAAACACCTTTCAGCAGTGCTAGTACTCTTGTTTTACTCAGGGGGATAAACCCTACAACATATTTTTTTACATTTGAAGTATTATTATCCCTTTAAGAGTTATGAATTCTGGGTTAGAGGCAACCATCTGAGTACCAGTAGGGTCCACATTTCATTGGTTTACAGTGTGCTGTGCACCTCTCTGGCACTTAAATTGAGTCAAGGGTCAGAGTTTAGATGAATTATGCAGGGTTAGGGTATGGCAATTTATGGAGATAATTCATTAAAAGTGCTTTTCCTACTTTATTCTGGCACACCTGGCTAATGTTATTATTATCTGAAGCCAATGAGAAGCAGTAACTTGGAGACTTGTCTAGGATTCAAGGGATTAACCCTTTGCGTGCCAGAGAGGTATCCAATGCGTTTACCTCTCTGGCACTCAGAGGGTTAAATACTCCCTTTTAATCTGTGATGGATTTGGAGCATTCCCTTTATTCCCTCAGACACAGTTGGCTTGCCCCAGAACTCCTCCACTATTTCTTTAATGCATATCATGTGGGCTGAAGTGCTGAAACGTCTCAAAAAATGGCAATGGTCACTGGGAAGTTGCAGCATGGAGCAGAATGATGACATTTGAATCTGACTCTCAAATAGAAGATTAAATCATTGAGATGCATACTGCAATATCTAATCCACTAGTTCTCTTCCAGTGTGCTGTGATGCTTTGGTGTTATATGAAAACTGACAAAACATGTGGATTTTGAGTTTTAGAGTATATTCAAAGAAGTTATGTAGGATATGCCCTTGTTTTGTCCTTCTAATCATGATGACATTATATAACTATATGTTTATATATTGGTACAATTCATTGTGTCCTTGACAAATAATGTACTGAAAAATTGGCTTAAAGGGATAGTAATACTTCGTTTTAACTTTATTTTATTTTGTAGGCATTAAAAAAACATGAAGAATGATATAAGTCTTATCTCTCAAACCTTTATGGTTTATGAGATATTCACAAGCAAAGTTCCCCTCCCCGCCCCTTTTACCTAGTGTAAACAATCTCTTCTCAGATGTGAGTCTGGTTGTATGACAGTACAGATAACAGAAGGGGACAATTTTCTTTGTATGAAAACAATGAAAGCCCTTCCCCCCTTGACAAGTTTTTCAGCTTTTTCCATTATCTTAATTGAAGATTGTCCCTCTCTGCAGTCTACCTGGGCATCTCCCTTCTGATCTGGTTGGACAGGGGGGGGGGATACTTTGTTTGTGAATATCTCTTAAACCATAAAGGTTTCAGAGATAAGACTTATATCATTCTTCATGTTTTTTTAATGCCTACAAAATAAAATAAAGTTAAAATGAAGTATTACTATCCCTTTAAGTAAAAAAAAAAAAAAAAAAAAAAAAAAAAAATGATAGTAATAATAAAAAAAAAAGATTGCCACTTGTCTAATCTATGTGGGCTAAAATATAGAGTTTAGCCAAGCATGCCTGGCATGCATCGTGTGTGATCGCCCACTTTGCATGGCACCTAATTCTCACTTCAGTGTTCCCTGTGACCGTTTGCTGGCTAATTGCAAGTAGCTGCAATTAGTGCTAGAGGGAAATGTATCTCCCGTGTGTATATATACGTAGTGTGGAGTATGTACTGCAGCTGCTTATTGTGGCTGACATACTCAAAAATACAAGACAACAATGGTTTCACAGCTAGAAATTATTATATATTATATTTATTTATTCAGCACCCATTTAATATTCAACATTGACCAATGAAACAGTAGTACATATACAGTACTTTTCTGAAATTTCATGACCGAAAGTGTCCATTTCTAAGTTTTAAATATCTTATGATCCACATAAAGCAATATCCTGATTTCACAAATGCAGGTGAAGGGAAGTCTCTCAAGTCTACATGTGACTTGTCAGATTATTTACCAGCTGCAACTGTTGTTAAACAGGGCAGAAGAACACATTGGGTAGAATAGTTGAAACTGTAGGACATCGGGATCCATAGGAAAGAGAGAGTACATTATTAACACATTCAGTGCCAGAGGGGTCTGCAACACCTCTGGCACACAAAGTGTTAAACACTAAATCCTTCTAGCAAGCATCCTCCACTTACCTTAATTTGGGGCTGAAAACTGTAATGGCCTCTATGAATCAATTCTGAGTGAATTTATTCACCAAAATGAAATGTTAACTGGCATTGGAACACATTTCCTCTGAGGGGGTTTGTACTCTGTTACTTGAATCCAGGATGCCAGGCTCCTTCCTTCCTAACTCGGAAGCGATATTCATTATCAATCCATACAGTAAACTGTTTGTGATATTAGGATTTTCTGCCCAGAGTAAAGCAAGTGGGAACTTTTTATTAAGAGGTGAAAATGTTCTTTTAACCCTTTGGGGGCCAGAGGGGGTGCTCAATGCAATGCTTGGTTGCTAGAGAAAGACAAAGCAATGTGTTGGGGTGTTCTCTTCTAACTAGTACCCTGCCACTGTGTGAAAGTCACTTAAAGGAGAACTAACACCTCCTAATAATAAACCCTCTCTTACTTACAATGGCCAGAAAATTCTAATGGCCCTTATGAATATGTTTGAGATAACATCTTCCATCAGTCAATAAAGGCAGACAAGACAGCGCCTGGCAGTTTATTCAGGTTGAAGCAGGTAGAAAGCATCCACCTACTGAACCCTTTGACCACCCTGAGGACCAGAGGAGCATGCAGCACATTGGGAAGAAATGCGTTGCACACCGTTTTGGTATTTAAAGTTTTAAAGCTGAACTTTCATCTTCATTGCCCCCCAATACATTACTAATATAGTGATAGGCAAAGGAATAGTTGTATTATGTTGAATAAGTCCACGTTATCGAAGTAATCCAGCTTCTTCGGCAGACATCCAGGGCACAGAGCTTACAAGAGAATCTATGTGCGCCTGCGCAGGCAGCAACTTCCATTACCTTAAGGTAACCAATGAACGTCACCACCAATCCAGGCAGTGCACGGGACAGACATTGCAGACTCAGAGGTAACTTTCCTCTAAGATGTCTGCACTGTTGTCCACTGGATTTATTCAGCATAATACAAGTATTCCTTTGCCTTTCGCTACATTAGTAACTAGTTGAAGAGCCCGTGTACACAGGCCACAGGCCACCCAACAACGGCTGCAGTGCAGTCATGCACAGTAGAAACTGCCCACGCCGTGTCTGATACAGAACAGGGTGCTCCGAATTCAGACCATAGTCTATGGTCTGAATTCGGAGCCCCACTCCATTATCAGCCATGGAGTGGGCAGTCTGTAGTGCGCATGACTGCAGTGCGCACAGCCGTCTCTACTGCGTATGACGACTTCTGACAAATGTGCATTTAGTGAATTATTATATAGGATGTATGGGGGGCAATATTATGAAGATGAAAGTCCCTCTTTAACACTTTGAATGCAAGAGGGATATGTCCCTTTGGCACTCAGATGCTTATGACAACCATGTCCAGTGAGCAGTGGTAAGGTTATAGATATGTCATCCTGGACTAATTAAATGTTATCTCTTAATCAAGGACAAAGTTCATGGGGGACATTAGTATTTCTTAGCAATAGTAAGATAATTGGGTTATTATTATTAGGAGGTATTGGTTCTCCTTTAAAAATTCACAGTCTTTATGCACCTTACACAGAGACAGAACAACTCCTGGGCCAAGATGCACTAATGTTCGGTAAGGGGCCAGTTTGGAGATCATGTGTCAATTACATATCGACATACCTGGGAACTCTCCGGTTTTGCCTTGGAGACTCTGGATTTTACAGTGCATTACCGGGTCTCTGGGGCAGTCTCTTAGTCTCCGGGTGGGCAGAGTTTCAGTAGAAGCTCTGCCCACTTGTTCTCCATCCTGCCCCGGTTCCTCTCCCCGCCCTCTTACAATCTTCAACATATTTGCAGCCCTTTTTTTAAATTTTTTTTTGTCCCGCCCTCCCCCTCGTGGCTAAGCCCTGCCCCTTTTATGACGCGATTCACGTCATTTCCCTCCCTGATTGTTGCTGGCAGAGTTACCCTCCGGGCAGCCTTGCCTGTCAAGTTCCCAGATATGCATATCGAGTAGGCCAACATCACCACAAATCTGCCATGTCTTCACCAGACTTGCAATTTTGCAGTGTCTACTTTGACAATGGCTAATTTGCATATTGAAATACAGCTTAAAGAACCATTGTCGTATTCATGTGGGTGTGTTTTTATGTTAATGTGACACTTAACTACATATGCTAACCTCCGATAGCTGCCTTTGCTGTCAGTGTTCACAGTGCCAAGTTGGCCCCGTAGATTTCTATGAAGCTCTGGCCTTGGTCACAAACCGCCCCCCTACCCTTTGAGTGCCAGTGGGATAAGCAGCACAATGCAGAGCAATGCATTGTTCAACCCTCTGGCTTAAAGAGTTAAATGATCAGTTCCTCAATGATTTTAGATAATTTCTGAATAAAATTATTAAATTAGCATGTAACCTAGGCAATTTAGGCCTTCACATTTACATAGTCTCTCGAAATTATTTGCAATAACACTTGTAAATGGATAATACTTGTATAAAACTTGTTGGAACAAGTGAATAAACAAAAAACAATTTAATTGGGATTATAGTCCTGTAAAGTGCAGAAAGTAAAGAAAAATACATCTGGACCTTTTCCTACATATGGAGAAACCAACTGTACCAATGCAAGTAATATGTACAATTAGTGTAGTATAAGTACACAATAGGAAACATTTCAAAGGCAAAAGCGTATTGAAGACCACACACACACACACACACAAACTCGTAAGATGGTTCCCGTAATGACAATGTATCAGAGCACTTACAAAGATACAATAAGTTAAAAACAAAACAAAACACAATGATGTCCTCTAATCGAAAAGAAAAAAAGATGAAAAAGCTCACATCTGCTCACATCGCCAGACACATTGCTCAAGGTCAGCGGTGCTACTCTCTTCAGCACCACTGGCCTCGCCCAGTGTGTTTGTGTGTGTCTGGTGATATGAGTGGATATAACTTTGTTAAGTAGCTCCGCTGGCCAGACTCACACTCATAGATATAATGTGTAAAGCCAACGGTGCTGCTTAGTAAAGTGGCATCTGTGTACTCCGCCAGAGACACACAGACACGTTGAGTAAGGTCAGTATTGCTAAATGGAGTCAAACTGCTGGCCTTGCGCAGTGTTTCTGGTGATGTGAGATGATGGGACTTTGCCTGTGATGACCTAAAGAAACTCTGTCCAACTGAGACAACTTAAGTGGTTTGAGAAATTTGTTCAGGAGCCTAAATCAGTATTAAAAATCCTTGATAACTGCAATAATGATAACACCCCAGATAAAAATCTGTAGAAGATAAACTAATTGTATACAGGATAGTCCTTTTAATCAGCTGCCATCTTCCATTAACCTGCTTTTACTAGCACAGATGGTAGGAAGCAGCCTTCTCTGGAAAGCCCGAAACACACCAGCATTGTTAGCATAACAAAACATAACAAAGGGTCTCTCTCTGTATCGCCATCATACAAGGTAACTCTCTGGATCTGCCCCGAAGACTCCAGTTTTCAGACTCAACTATTGAGTCTCTGGAGACAGAGGCTGATTCTCTGGCGGTGGTGAGTTTCTTCCCCTTCCCACTTTATTCCTCCCACTTCATTCCTCCCACTTCCTGCATACTTCTCCTTCCCGCCAACTACTCTCCCACTTTATGACACATATACAAGTAAGCCTCACTCCCTTTATGATGTGAATCACCTCATTGACATCCCCTGTCCTGCAGCACATAATCCCTTTCCAGGGGCTCAAAGTGAAGAAGTTCACATTTATGATCACCACTTGCACAGAAAACTAAAGCTTTACATTTGAAAAGTACCATGCCAATAGGGAACACTGGCAAAACAACAGCAAGCTGGCTGCAGTTTTTGAGAGTACCCACTGGTCCTGCAAAAAAAACAATTGCCTAACTATAGAATTCTAAATAAGATGAGAAGGCTATTTAAACAGATGAAGTCCTTAACTATTTGATTGTTAGAGGGGTAAATCAAGTATGTTAAGTACCCCTCTGGCACTCAAATGTTAACAGTCTTACTTGTATGTGAATTGCACAATTGTATTCAGAAATTTAAGCTCATTGAGGCATTCATCGGTTAACTCTTTGAGTGACAGAATAGTGAGCAATGCATTGTTCTGCATATCCCATTGGCACTCAGAGGGTTAAAGGTGTTTTATCAGCTGCAGAGAAAGCTACAGGGAGATCCCAACTTCTCCATCCTCAGGTTGGGACTGTGTACTCCGACAGCACAGGAGCTTAGTACATGTGGAAAAGTGCCACATTAACATACGAACACACCCATATGCTGCTGTTCTTGGCAATGAAATCTCTGTGTTTCCTCTCGGTTCCCCCCTGCCCTCCACACATCAGCACCTTTACACCAGGATGATGTGCTAATGATCACAGGACAGGGAGTACCTGGCCCTGCTCTCCCTCCCTTTCACCTCTTCACCCACACCCTTCTCTCTGATTGGCTCAGGAGGCACCTTCACCTCCTTGCCTGCTTCACCATGGCATTAAAAAAGTTTACTGCTATGTAGGAGCTCTGACAGGAGATACAGGCTTAGGGCTGATGTACTAATGAAAAGTGGTGCAGGCTTTGGGCAAACCATATGTACCATAGGGAGCAAATAAAATGTCTCATTTATTTATATTGGGCTTTTAACCCCTACTTAATGCTGGACGAGTCATTCCAGAAGATAAAAGCCCAATTTAAAACAATGGGAATTTGGAAATTATTTTAGGCCTCCTGTTGTGCATTTGGTTTGCTCCAGAATTGCACCACTTTTCTTTGTACATCAACACCTCCGTCTCTGGAAATGCTGTAATGATCCCTTAAAACCAGAATCTTCAGGGGAGATCTGGAGAGTTCCCAAGAATGGTTCAATGCCATCCGCTTCCACATTGTACTCTTACTGCTAACAGCGATAGATGGATACTCTGTATGCAGTGGTAACCCAAGTGATATCACCAGCTATTATCACCTAAAAAGTTATTTATTTGATACTGTGATACACAAAACAGTGTTTGCCTTCTTATACAAAAGTCCTGTTATTACTATCTTAAATATAAAGCTATAAAATATAAAAATAATGGCCCATAAGTATAAAAGCAGTCATATAATTCTGAGACTTTCTAACTACATCACAGGGAACCAATATACAATCCCCAAATTATCACTAATCATAATGGGACTTTTAATCCCTGGAATATGTTGGAGATTTCACTAGCATTCAACGGGTTAACTGCCCCATAACCACTGTGTTTAAGTATGCTAGATTGCAGATTGCTCTTGAGGCCTTGATCCCCATTATCAATAGAAAAAAGGCACTATGTGGCCATTTATAAAAACCCCCTCCAACTAGCCTGATTGTATGGCATACTGGGAGAGAGCCTTGCAGAAGATCTTACCACCAGGTGAATGGCTGCATATCTTCTTGAATGTGTAATCGGGTATCAGAACAATAATTTTGAGGTAGTATTCTTATAAACTACTGTGCACTTTACTTACTTCACCGAGAGCAAATGCACAAATAACTGATCTCTGCTTCTGACTTGTTGGGGAGAACATCACTTTGATACACATCTGGTGGACTTGTGTAGTAAGTAGAATTTCTTCTGAACCTAGGGATAGCTCTTCTGGGGAGATGAACAGATGGCTTGGTAAGCCAAGACAAAATCTGGTAAACTACATCTGTTTAGAAGCCCACCTAACTATAGCAATGCACTGGCTAAAATCCAAATTAAGGTGGCTGGAGTTGATAGTTCACCTATACCTCACGTAACAGATAAAATGACTCGGTGCCACCACCAATGATAGGACAAGTTCAGTCTTGTCTGGTTATCCTGGTCCTTCCACCACCAAGCACTGGATCTATCTAACATCTACTTCCCACTCCTTCTCTCCCCCTTTGGCCCAATTTCTATTTTCTGGAACACACACACACCAACAGGGCTCACTAGTTGAAGGTCCCCTCTTCCCCCATCACCACAGTAAAGGAGAAACTGTCATACAGGTAGGTTTTCCTACCCCCGCATTGGTCTGGAATGCACAATGCTATCTGCTCAGCATTAGGAGAAGACACTTGCAAAAACTTTTGCCAGGCTACTGCAGGTTTACAGAAAAAACACCATCAGGATAGCGCTCGTGGATTCAACAATAGCATCTTTAAAAAATATATATATCAAAGTGAGAGTCCAGTGTGATGAAATGATCAGTTTAGATCAAGAAACATGTTGAGTTGTTTTAAAACAGCGGTTCTCAACCTTTCTAGTGCCACGACCTTTTGATAAAATTTCCCAAGTTGTGGCGACCTCTAACAGTAAAATTATTTTTGTTGCTCCTTCATCGCTGTAATTTTGCTACTGTTATGAGTCAAAATATAAATATCTGATGGTTTTAGGCAACCCCTGGCAAATCGTCTTGCGACGCGTCTTGAGAACCACTGTTTTTAAAACATTTGTAATAATAATACTCATTTTACATTGGTATTGTACTGAATACTATCTTTCAGTATATTTAATATGGAAGAGTATGTTTTCCTGTTATATCGGTGTGCTCTTACAGTTGGATCTGCACAAAGATTCCCCGTATGAGGGACACCTTTTGGCAAGTGAGAATGTATTTCACTTTACATTGAACTCTCACACGGGTATATATACATATATATATATTAGATACTATTGTTGAATCCATGACCACTCTCCTGTTGGTGTCTTTTTATGTTTCATTTTTTGAAGTGTTCCTTTGGAGGAGTATACCGGTGAAGGACTGAGCTGCAATTGTGATTGATCTGCGTGGAGGCAGTATTAATATACTCCAAAAGCACTGTTAGATGCCAGGAATTCTAAGGTGGCCCATACTAATATGTAAGTGCATTTACTATTGCTTTGATAGAGTTCACTTGACCTATTTACTACACTATAAGATGCTCCCCTCTCTATGTTTTTTTTTACTGTAGCTGTAATCTCTTAGCATTATATGAACCTTTGTGTGAGCACTCAACATCCTATCAAGTTAATGTAAGCTTAAAATTGTGTGGAGCTACAAAAAAAGGGGTACTTATATTTAGAAGGAACAACATGTTATTATTTAACCCCTTGGAGGCTAGAGGTCTCTAGCAATGTGTTGGATGCACCAAAGGGCTAAGGGAATTTTTTGCTTTAATCTTTGCTGAGGCCCTTGGAGTGACAGCCCTGGGGCCAGTGATTATTAAGCCTTTTATCAGCTGAAAATATCAGCTATCATCTGTTGTTATCAATTGATAATTGAATAACATTCTATATATATAGAATTTCACTCAAAGTGTAACCTGTTTTCTTACATTTTGCTAATATGAAAATTATAAAACCAATTCTGTTTTGTCCTTGTGGCTGCAGTTGGTAATGGCTGTGCTTAGTTGATGCTTACATAATACAGAGTGCTGAGCTGTATTATCACCCTGTAGTGGGTCAGCACGGATCCCCTGCAGTGCTGTGCTTACATAATGCCTGTTTGTGATCTTCCATCAATATCACCCCAGTAGAACACACTGCAGTACTGATCCCGCTGCTTATTATGCCTAACTTATTTGAAGAAGTGATAATTAGCTTTTTAACCCCTTGCTTGGTACAGATCTCTATAACACATTGCTTTGCAGTGCTTCTCTGACACTCAAGACTGGGATAAGAAGAATATCCTAGAGAATGGAATGATGATTAACACAATTTTATATGTGAGTCTAGTAGGGATTTTTTTCTTGTGTGTGTATTTTTTTGTTTCATATTTTTTTTTTTTTTTACCATGGGGACCAATCAAATTTCCCACAGTTCTCATTGATATTGTGACACAATGCATAAGATACTTATCTAGCATTCAAGTGGTTAAAAAGTCATTTTATTCAACACAAATTCCTCTGTCTACTATGATTAGGCTGACCAGACCTTACCTTTAACCCGGGGACACGTAGGCATATTTCAGGATAGCATTGAAATCAAAGCAGCCCTGGAGTAGGTATTTTTCATATGTGTCCCTGGTTAAAAGTGAGGTCTGGTCATCCTAACTAAGGTGCAGTTGGTTTGCTCCTTGTTATCTTCCAGAATATGTCCTGAAATTATATATATTTTTTCACTTTAAATAAAGTGGCGCTTCTGACACTCAGAAATATCCAACCTTATCGACCCTGGGCAGCTACAACAAACCTCCTACCCCCCTAGGAGGAGAAAAACATATAAATTGTACAATTCAATAGGCTGAGCATTACAATGGCAAATATCGGGCAGAGAATCTAAAAGTAAAAGCCTTTATTGTCGTGAGGCATACATCTAAATACAAACTTCCCAAAATCTCCCAAATGGGTATAAGCAAGTCAATCCACTACAGTCTACGGTCCGCAGTACCGGAACACCCGTATGTGGGAACCTACACCGTGACATGGAAAACACCAGTTTCACGTCTAACGGGAACCTCCAATCCCAGGTGCACCAGTCAGATACCGGCCCAACACCCTGTCCCTGTGTGGACAGACACGCCAATTACCCCCAAGGGATATAGAGAAATGGCACAACGCTTACATATATTTCCCCTCAATATTAGTACCTCACAATATTCCAAATATCAATCTAATAAGGTAACACATCAATAATGACACAATAAAACAAGTAATTGGTGATCAGACTGTTCATATACCTGCAGGTGTTCACCAATATAATCCCCTTCTACTATATGACTGATAGCCCCAGTCTAGATCATACATCTGATACGGGATTATCCGGTCACCAATATAAAATATGTGCTTGCAAACACTAAGTTCAAATAACTTCAGATAAAATATAAAAACAAATATATCAGTGAGGGCTAGCACCTCTGCAATGACATATTCAAAAAAATAGCATTATATTCCTCCAACTGTTTAACACTTAAACACTTTCAAGTTCCATAAGACGACCACAGTTCCTCTATAATGTCCCTCTTTCAAATATCGATCTTTCACCTATATTAACCACCAATAATGATGTTATATGTTAATGGTCATAATATTCCCACAAGATGTTTAAAAGAGAAACTTATGATACCGTAGTTTGTCTATCAGTCGTGTGTGCATTAGCCTGTTATACTTGCAGGTTTAACTTCTCAGGTATTCTGCAGTTTTAATTACACCTGTACCGTAAGGACTAGTAGTCCTACTGTTTTTTCTGTGAACCGACACTCATATATTAAGTGTCTGCACTGCCCTAGGCGTTCCGACACCTCTCTGTGACTGGTGTCTCTCTCCTTTACCTCCACTTATAAACACTAGTTGACATTCAAATGTACACCTGTTGTTTCACAGGGCATCTGTGCCGGTCATCTGTTCCGTGACTCTAGTACCTTTCTCAGTCCTTCACCTGTGGTGTAGTTCTTCCATGGCTACTATCACATCACACGCTGATCTTTAATGAAGCTCTGTTTGTTCTTACACCCCCATCCAACGTGTTTCAAAACTCCACTGGTTTCTTCCTCAGGGAAGTGCTCAACCTATTGAATTGAATTGTACAATTTATATTTTTTTACGCTGTGCATCACTTGTATACTTTGTAAAAAATTCATATATAAAAGTAAGCACAGCAATTTTTTGTTTATACTTAATAAAGTTTTTTTTGGTTTTGTGGATATAAAAAAAGTTTCAATGTGACCCCTTTCACATAGGTGACATTGGCGCAGTCACAGCAATGCATGAAAAAACCTTATGAGCTGTGAATCATTGGGCCTTATGTGTATCAGTGGAACTGTGCGATTCAGGGGTAAACTAACCGCACCATAGGGGACATGTAAAAATTCTGTAGGCTGCCACTGGGGCATTTTTTTTTTCTCCAGAATGCTCTCTGTTTATTAGACAAGTGTGCTAATTCTACATTGAAATTCTGCACAGCTCTCTTCAGCTGTCAGCCCGATGACTACACTGAGAGGAAAGTCTGGTTAAAGGGATAGTAACACTTACATTTAACAACACTGCATCTTGTAGCCTGTTAAAAAAGAAATTAAATGCCCCCAGTGCCATCTCTCAAACCATTATGGTTTGTGAGATATCCGCTTTCAAAGTTCCCCCCTTCCTGATGTCAGCGCTCTAGCTGACTGCAGGGGAATCTGGTTCCGGGACCAGCGGAGGCTCTTCAGCAGAGCCGAGATTGTGTTATTGTAAAAGAAATCCTTCACTGGAACGATCTTCTACGTGTGCTTGGTTTGCAAGCACACATAGACTGTTTCAGTGAAGGATTTAATTTTTATTAACCTGATCTCGGCTCTGCTGAAGAGCCTCCACCTGTCATGGAACCGGATTCCCCTGCAGTCAGGGAAGGGGGAACTTTGAAAGTGGATATCTCTCAAACCTTAAAGGTTTGAGAGATGGCACAGGGGGCATTTAATTTCTTTTTTCAAGGGCTACAAGATGCAGCATTGTTAAATGTGTTACTATCCCTTTAAGTTGGTCAGACCGGAAACTTCACTATTTGTGATGGAGAGGTTGGAAACATAACAAATTGACATGAATAATAGTAAAACATGTTCAAAGACATATTTAAAGACAATATGTCTATTTCTATCACTAGGCCTCAGGCAAATTAGTATATTCCCACTTATTTAAAGGGTCTCCAAAATATCTGTTTGAAGATCTGCTGGACTGTGTTGCTATGAGATAGTTCCATGACCATACTATAAGAGAAAAAAACAAACCAAAACATGCATCAGTGCAGTCTGTTATAGCAGAGACTTTCTTTGCTACACACTTTCTGAATATAAACTTACAAGAACGTGAGGCTAGTCTGGCCTCATGAAATGAACATAGGAGCTATCAAGGTTTTGTGAAGAATACATCATGCCAAACTAATTTACTTGCATTTTATGAAAGGGTAAGTAGTAAATAGGACAAGGGTATTGCTGTTGATGTAGTGTACTTGGATTTTGCAAGGGCCGTTGATACTCATAACCGGTTACTGCATAACTTTAAAGGCATCGGTTTGGGAGGTGATGTCTGCGTAGATTAAGAACAGGCTAAATGATAGAGGGCAAAAATTATATATATACAGATTATAGCACAGTAAAACCTTGGGTATAAACCACGTATATCATACATGTGGTGCTGTCAGATCCCCATATAAATGTACAAACAAAAAAAGAAGAAAAACAAATTGGGATCTTATATGACGCACTCAAAAATCTCTTATTAGTATCAAAAATTGTAATAAACATTCAAAATGTAGTATCCAAAAATATAAAATTTATTATTAAATTGGAATTGCTGATATTAATATATATCCAAATGTAGATACATCAATGCGTGACACACATCCCCTTCCATAATCCCACAAAACCCAACAATACAATAATAATAATAATAAATTTTAAGGACGAGATGTCCGTGCTTCCTGCTCCTGTGAGCATCGGTAAAACGCCGAAATCTTCGGAACCGGGTAATATTTCTGGTGACTAGCGCTACTAAGCAGCTAGTCGCCAGATGAAGAATCAATGAAGGTTAAGTTATTGAGGGGTGGTAGTTCCCCTTTAAGTGGGACTAATGGACAAGTTAGATTTGCTAATTTATGCTGTGGATCTGTAATGTGGGAATGCGTTAATGCAACATATTTTTTGGAAGTTGGATAGATTCTATGTAATGCAATCTATTCTGTCTGTGATGGAGCACCCTAGTGAATTTTTCATGTCTTTATGTAATTTTGTAAAATGAGAATAAAACAGTCGAAGAATGCCCATTTGCCCATTACTTAAAACTTCAAATTCTTCTTCTGTTGAGTGTCCTACCAAGCAATTTGTCTGAAAATCCCTTGGAGTATTTTTCCATGCCACCTTAATGCAGTCCTCTGTATCTTGAATTATTAAATTTCCCACTCTAATCTGCTTACCTTATAGTTACCAAAAGATCCTTCTCCAAAACTTAGAGCATACCTTTCAAATTGGAACTCATTTAGTTTAGAGCTGCGAGCAAACAAAGGCCTCTTCTCTAAAGTAGTTTGACTGGCCGTGAGGGTATTATTAGATATATTATAAATTCCTTGATGATTTTCCCCTGGAGCAACACTAAGCTTTTTTGGTCTTTTTGCCTGCTCTGCATCCTCGGTTAGTTTGTTTTCTCTTTTGTTAGACAGGCAGACAGACTCTCTAAAAAGGTGCAAAACTGCCCTTTGTGATAGCTCCCATTTTATTGTTTCTACAGCTAGGAGTATCACCACCAGGGGAAAATGCATTAAGGGTCGATAAGGGTTCAGCTTGGCAATTTTGTGGTGTTTATGCACCAATTCTATTTTGTCACATTCACTAAGATGTATTTGCCATCACATTCCTGTTAACACACCACAGATACATCAGGTTTACAATTTTTCTATCTCTACTTCAACAATGGCTTGTTTGCAAATTGAAATTATAAGTCTTATCTCTCAAACCTTATGGTTTGAGAGATATTCACAAGCAAAGTTTCCCCTCCTGCCCCTTTTACCTAGTGTAAGCCATCTCTTCTCAGATGTGGAATGCAGTTCATAGACCAGACAGATAAGAAGTTTTTCAGGTTTTTCCCTTATCTTAATTGAAGATTGTCCCTCTCTGCAGTCTACCTGGGCACCTCCCTTCTGATCTGGCTGAACAGTGTTACATCAGTAAATTGTCATTGAATTACTCTTGAACTACAACTCTGACAGAATTGAAATAACACTCTCTAAAGTCCAAATACTATGATGATTAATTAGAGCTGCTTTTATTATGAAACATTACTATCCCTTTAAACAACCATTGTTGTATTCCTGTGGGTGTGTTTGTTAATGTGGTTATTCACCACATGCACTAAGCTCCAATAGCTATTGCAACTTAACGAAACCAAAATGGTGAAGTTGAGATCTTCCCATAGCTTTCAGAGACAGCAGCTGCCATCCTTTAACCCGTTGAGTGCCATAGAGCTGTGCAATGCATTCAGTATTGAAAGGATTACAACAAAATATAACATGTTACTTTACATATCAGTTATAGACATAGAGAACAGACAAAGCAGCTGGTACATGCATGCATTTTGATGCATATTGCTTCATACACGTACCTAGCACTTTTCATAAATAGTAATAGCCTCCTGGAGCAGGTGGGTTTTTAGGAGATGCTTGAAAGTGAGTTAGTTAATGTACAGCCAATGAAAATGATTGAAGATGAGAGTTAGCTTGAGTTGTATAAGTAGTGGACAGAAAGAATCCTTGAGATGGATGCAGGTGGCAGAAAGGGGCCTAGCAAAAGATAAGAGAAGAAATGTAAGAGGGTGCTGAAGTGGAGAAAAACTTAGAGGTGAGGAGGAGAATTCTGTACAAAATATTAGACTTTATGTAACAGCTTCTTTGCTCTGTCTTTACAGTAACTGGCTAATCAGCTGGTTCAAGTCCACAGCGGACTATCAGCAGATAAGCTGATTCACGTAAACAGAAGAATCATAAATGGAGTGCTTTTCAAGTCTTTTGTTTATGTTAATCAGCTGAACAGTAGGTTCATGTAAAGATAGGACTGACAGAGAATTTATTATTTGTAACAACTGCTTTGCAGGTTCCCTGTGTCTGTGAATGTTCTGTGAAGTGAACAGGGGATTCTTTATGTCAGGGGTCTCAACATTTTTTTCTTTAATGGGAGCTATTTTTAATCGATGAAACATGCACTGAACAAATCTAAAACATAATATGAAAATATGTGAATTTTTAACTGTACGTATTCAGCTATCTCCAGAGCTGCTCTTACATGGTCTTTGTTCCTACCCACACCTTCCAACGATACAGTCCTGCACAGAAAACAAGTGACCTTCTTAACAGCTTAAGGTGATGCAATTTTGCTACAAGTTATATAATTTTTAGCAGGAAAATAATCCATATTCACTATAGAAACCAAATTCAGAAACTCTGTGGCTCACTGGAGAGTCAAAGAATTTCTGAATGATAGTGCCTTCACATACTTAATAAAACTATCCCATCTTACTGCACATGTTTAAAGGTATTAGAGTGGTTTATTATAACATTTAATGAATATAACAGCAAGATAGCAACTTTTGTTGCAATGGGCTGTGGCTCTTACCCACTTTGACACCTGATACCTTCCACAACACTTACTATTTAAGTTGTCTTTGCAGACCATCCTATATAATAATTCGCCAAGTTGTGTGTAACGCCCGACATGCGCAGTAGATACTGCTGCGCGTGCGGCAGTCACACGCAGTGGAGACTGCTCGCGCCGCGGCTGATACAGAGCTGGGCGCTCAGAAGGAGCATCCAGCTCTGTATCAGCCGAGGCGCGGGCAGTCTCCACCGCGTGTGACTGCCCCGCGACCGGCTGCCAGAGGCTCTGTATCAGCCGAGGCGCGGGCAGTCTCCACTGTGTGACTGCCCCGCGACCGGCTGCCTGAGGCACTGTGGCCCGTGTAACGGGCTGTTCAACTAGTACAGAATAATCTGTAATCGGCTATTACGGCAGTGAGACACTGTGAGGCACTCTACCTGCGTTACTATAATCGCCCTGACTGGATATTGCAGATAAAATGCATTGAAAAAATGGAATAAAGCTACCACACCATTAAACTTATATAAGTGCAGCTCGTAAATGTTTTGAAGGGACTCACCGCCATATGACAGTCCAGGTGCTCAGCTCTTAGAACAGGCTCTCCAATCCTGGCAAATGACTCAACAACATATGTATTGGCGGCACTCCGGATCAAATTCAAGTCGTCTCATAAAATAAAAAAACTTTATTCATAATATTAAAATCACAGACATCTCTGTGGATATGTGAGCTGTCCGTGATTTTAATGCTATAAATAAAATTTTTTTGATTTTATTAGTTAACTCAAATTCGATCCGGAGTGCTGCCAATACATACGTTGTTGAGTTACTGCAGATAAAAGTTGTACTCAGGTTGGCTGCAGCCAACTGGGGAGCAGATTTCAACCTCTGGACCTGGCTCTGGCAGACAAGATAACTTGATATATTAGAAATAATATTCCTGCACGCCAAAATTAGATCATTAGAAACAGAGAAAGAGGGAGAAAACAAGATCGGAAAATACGTTTCTATATTTCAAGATGAGAAACTAATCTTGATTATAAATAAATATGGGGTAAATAACTCCTAATTAGATACATCTGCGCTTGGTGAGTTTTTTTCACATCTGGTTATTTATTTTTATAGGGTGGTGAGTTTTTTTCACTAGCGCATTAAGTATTTCTCTTTTGCAGAGATAACTTGATACCTGATTGGAATGGAGAGAGCAACTCACTTTGTAGAGGAAGAGTTACCAGTAGCTAATGACCTATATGTTGGAGAACCCTGCTTTATGTTATGACCCTTTCAGAGCCACAGGTGTTTCATGCATTGCAGAGTAATGTGTTGAACATCCCTTTGACACTCAAAGAGCTTATGGTGAAAACCACTCTGCTATCCCCACTTGCCTTCCCTAACACATTGCAAGCATTATGCCAACCCAGTGTGCCGATGATTAAAGTGTTTCCCTCTCCCCCCCTGCATAGATCTTTATGCATATAGCAAAGTGTCTTGTATTTTCTGTGGCCAGTTGATCTTGACATATATAACCATTGCATCAACGCTTAGTAATCTCTCCCCAGGTGTTATCACCTTTATTTCTTCAGACAACACTTGATAATGATTAGGATCTACCACCTCCTCTACAACAATTTCTTACCACTCCATTGTGAAGTATCTTCCCCTTCTCTCCTGATTGATATTGACACGCCTATAATAACTGGATTGACTCTGTATTACTATTAGTTTGTTTCTTATTCAGCAGCAAATTGTTAGTGGAAATGTAATCACCTTTAACTTTCATATTACTGGCGTCAACGTTTCCATCCCTCTTATTTTTATTTTCATTATCTTGAGCTACATTGTTCCCAGAGCAAAATCTTTTTGTTTTCCTGGGTCTAATTGGCTGATGTGTACCAAGGTAAAAAAACATATTCTAATGCATTCCTAGAAAGAAATTGGCTTATGTTTTTATATTCTTCAAGATCTTTTTAACTAAATATTAGTGACTGTCCATCTTCTAGTTTCCTGTACTTGAGGCGCCCAAACAGGGGTACAATATCTCCTGTTACATCTAGTTGGTTTGCACATTGGTACTCACTGATGGACTATACATGTAAGTAAGTTTACATCTCATGATATCTGAAGTACTTTGATTGAACTACAGTGCCCCCATTCTTTTATGGGATACATGTTCCTGGCGGTGTTCTTTTTTGAGCAGATGTTCATCATCTGGGGGGAAATGGCTGAGGCAGAGTAGATATCCTCCATACATCCAATAGCTACTTGCCATATATGTGGCCTATTAGCCATCATTATATGTAAGTGCACCTATTTTAGGAAATCAGGACTTTTTTGGCCTTTAGATATAAAATCAAACTGGAGTTATTCTGGAGTAAACCAACTATACCATAAGGGACATATAAACATCCCTACTAAATTAAATTGGGCAAAACAATGCATTGGAGACCTCTATAGCATTCAAGGGGTTAAAAAGCTCTATTCAAGTGCAAGGGAATTTAGTAATTTTTATTTGTCACCTATGGTGCAGTTTGCTTTTAAAATTGTAGACCTCTGTTTGGGGATGTTGCTACCTTATATGGCAACCTCTTCTGCATTTGTCCTTCTGTAGGACTAAAAATCCTAATGACCCCTATGAATTTTGTCCTTGTTTCTTTGTTCAAATGATATCATCTTCAGTCAGTCCTGAATGTCATGTATTCTGAGAATGCACCACACTATTTTAGGCGGTACTTGAGCAGTCTATTATCCTATATTATAATTCGCTAGGATGTTTGTCAGAAGCGGTCATGCACAGTAGAGACTGCTGCGTGTGGTGCAGTCATGCACAGTAGAGACTGCCCACTCTGCAGTCACGAGCCGTACTGACTGCCCGAAAGTGTCACGGCTGATACGGAGAGGGGAGCTCCGAATTCAAACCGGAGTTCTTTCTGTGCGCCTTCCTGGGCGGTCCCAGGAAGGTGCGAGAGAGGACTCCAGTCTGATTTCTGAGTGCCCCACTCCTTACCAGCCGTGGCACGTTCGGGCAGTCAGTACTGTGCATGACTGCAGCGCCGCCAGTGAGAAGAGAGGCTCTGGCCACCAGCCGAGGTTGCTGGGTGGCCCTGTGGCTTGTGTACACGGGCTATAAATCTAGTTATATATAAACTACTGGGAGAAACAGTACAGCTCAAACTTTTTTTTTTTTTATTAAACTGCAATTTTCTATTACAGTCACCTCATGATTCTAGCCTATCACTTACAGATGCTCTTCCATAGGAGAAGATTATAAAAAAATGCCTTTTGGACACAAGTCAGAGTTTATTGCTTCTTTATTCAAACTATACTAATTATGTCTTGTCTGAGTTACCTTATAGTATGTACAGTATCAAGTCTTGTGTGCCTGGGTATCAATATAGATATTTTCTACATCATGCTAACCTCTGTGGTCTGTGCCCCATTTGCTCTGTACTCCCACAGCCTGCTGCTTGCTGAGACTGAAAAACTGACAGGATTTTTCCAGCAGACCCTTTGAAGACTTCACAGCTTCTCAGAGCGAGGAAAGACAAGCTATGGTGTATTCATCTTGTAACATCAGCAAAGTCTCTGAGCAAAAGCTGCCAAAAATATCCCTTTTCTTTTCTGCATGCCTCTACTGTAAGAGTGAAGCTCTCCGATGCTTCACATCTGAAATGCTCATCCAGAAGATTAGAAACAATGGGCCTTATGTTTAAAGCAAAGTTGAGCATTAGAAGTGCACTACTGCAGAGAAAGAACAATTCCCAATAGCAAACCTACCAAGTCTCACTTTTTAGGAAGCGGACGCGCCCTATCTCCCACCCTGTTGTCCTTCTTTGTTAGGAGATCAGACTGTGCGTTGTGTATATAAACATATCAGATAGCTCCACAACAAAAAAAACTCATATTAATGTTTGTTTAAAGGGATAGTCTATTAAAGTTTAGCTCTGAGTCTTTATGCTTTTTATAACATGTAGCACTAGGTTTAATGATGTACAGTTCTGTAGTTCAAAAGTTATTCAAGCTGAAAGGATCCCCCTCCCTCCCCTTCTGGGTGCATCCCTTTAGATCTGTTATCCGGTCATGGGACTGGACGGATGCAATGAGGGACAAACTTCACACAGTAAGTATAAGGAAAACCCTGTCCCTCTTGATGAAGGAGGGCAGGGTTTTCCTTTTGCTTACTGAAGACTGTCCCTCACCGCTCTCCATCCGGACCATGCTTAGAGGCAGCGTGATGCAGGGAAAGGGACAGGTCGGGGGTTCCTTTTAGCTTGAATAGCTTTTGATCTACAGAAATGTAAATCATTAAGCATAGCTCTAAGTGTTATAAAAATCATAAAGAAGACTTGGAGCTAAATTTTATAATAGAAACATTACTAACCCTTTGAACTTCAGTATATGTGTTTATAAATTGGTCTATACAAATAAAATAATTTTGTCTTGCTCTAACACATTTATTTATTTACACAAAAAGGTTTCAATAGGGCAGGAAATAACTTAAAAATGCTTGGTAATGCCACGCCCACCAGCCACATTGCCCAGCAAAGGCCACTGGCATTTGAAATGTTGGTAGTTATGCAATGAGTTAAACTGGGCCTTAACCCCTTAAGGACCGGGCGCGCACGCATGGTGTGGTCACTTAAGGACCAGGGACCATTTTTTTTCAAGAATCGGATTCCGGCCCCCCCGAATGGTGTGCAGCCGCATGGGGAACCCTGAATTCCATGACGGTCCAGGACCGTCATCGGTCCTTAACGCAAAACAAGCCATGACGGTCCTGGACCGTCATGGGTCCTGAAGAGGTTAAAGAAGCAGCATAGGTTCAGTAAAAGACCCCCATTAAACCACTACCACTGACCTCAGAGCAGTTTCATTCCTATAGATTATAGTTTACCCATTCTCTCCCAGTTCCCCTGGGTAGATCACCCAGCTGTGCAAATCTCTGAGATGTGCACAGAAAACCAGGAGAGAATGGGTGACTTATAAGCTATGGGACCTACATTCCTAAAGCTTTCAGGGCACTGGTTAAAAGGGTCTTTTATTGACCCCATACTACCCTTTTAACCTAGGGTGATCATATTTCCATTCTGCCATCCAGGGACACTGCAGAGAAGAGAGCAGGAGAGTACTTGTCCTCAGCTCTAGGGCAGCTATGTGGGAGGGGTGACTATGATCTCAATGTGTTGTATATCCTGACCCTTCTGGTTGGTGTACAAGCAAAGGGCTAATTTCATTCATGTCTGTTTTTGAATGATGAATATGTTTTCTGTTAGTTTCATACATGCTGATTTTTGTTTTTAAAGGGGATGTTTCACCCCTTCACAACTTTGCCTAAATAGTTTTGTTATATATCATAACTAATGAAAAGTGTAAACATTTTTTAAAATAAACTGTTTGCTTGGAGAAATTTAAAGAATAAATGCAGCTCCATACCCACTTTCGGTCTGACTGTGTTTAACTGATCTGTACCGATGATGAAGGCTGTCTGTCTGTAAGCTGGAGTGCTCTCATTGGCAGAGATCAATTTCTGGGCAAAGAGAGCGCTCCAGCTTACAGACAGACATTCTCCGTCATCGGAGGAGGCTGGATGGAAGCATCAGACTGCGGTACAGATCCGTTAAACACAGTCTGGCCGGAAGCGGGTACAGAGCTGAATTTATTCTTTAAATTTCCCCAAGCAAACGGTTTATTTTAAAAAATGTTTACGCTTTTCATTAGTTATAACAGGGCTTAAAATGTGAAGTCTTCCCCCAGGGCTGAATTTCTACTTGCCAGGGCTGAATTTTCACTCGCCATTGGCTAGTGGAAATTTTGAGCCCTGGTTATAAAATATAATGAAACGATTTAGGCAAAGTTGTGAAGTGTTGAAACATCCATTTGAACCCTGAGTGACAGAGGGGTATGAAACACGTTGTGAAGCAATGCACTGCATACTCCTTTGGCAGTGGCACTCAAAAGGGTTATCTATACAGAATACAGACTGGCTTTGAGACCGTTTGAGATATTTATCTGACCTAAACTTGCCCAAAAGTGTGTGTTTATTATTATATCAGTGTATTTATATAGTTATAGCATTGAGTGCCAGTGCCAGAGGAGTATGCAGCTCATTGCTTCACAATGTGTTGAATACCCCTCTGGCACTCAGGGTTAAAAAAAAATCAGCATGTATGAAACAGAAAAATAGTCATCCTTCAAAAACAGACATGAATTAAATTAACCCTTTGCTTGCACACCAGAGAGATTTGTGCAAGTTGCAACACATTGAGAAGCAAGCAAAAGTATTGTACTTGTATGTATGCTCCTCTGGTGCATAAGTTGCAGTTGCCCAAAAGTGTATGCTATGCTTATCATGAGCTATATGTGTATTAGTTAGTAATATGTTTTTCTTCTGAAGACTTACTCTCACTCAGTCTTCCACACACAGATCAATTTCTTTCCCATCGCTGTCCCCTACCCCCAAAAAAATAGCAAAACACACACATACTTTCCATGGCACTCCCCTTACCCCACTCCACCCTCCACTCCATCTTCTCTGCATACAGAGTGCTCACATTTGATCAAATTCATGCAGGGAGGGACAGATGTTGAGCTCCTTGCTGCAACTCCACAGTGCCCATCAGCTTTTCTGACTGGAGCTCTTAGTCCCGCCCAGTCAGCTATAACACATGTTGTGATTGGCTGTTATTGCCAACCTCAGTTTCTCTTAGGGAATGACATGTAGACTCTGTAGTCCACATGCAATGCGGATGGTAGCAGTGGCTTAGTGTTAACATGCATTCTTAGCAGCTAAAACTACCTGGCAGGATTATTCCCCTCCTTTCCCTGTGCCAATGTAATAGCAACAAGGGGAAAGAACACAACTGGGAAATTAGGTAAACCTTCCTTATTCCCTTCCCAGTGTGGATGTGAAATTGCCTGCCTGTTCCTAAACTACAGTGTGACTCTGTAAGACGTGAGCTGCAAATCCTATTTTAACTGATCTGCCCTTACTCTCTGCATCCTCTTGCTGCCTTGTCTCAGACAAACTAACAGGAAAGGAAACACAGCACTACTTTTAGAAGTGAAGCTTGGTACCAGCATTGTGGTAATCATGGCTGCATTCCCACTCAGTGCTCAGTAACATGCTTACATGATCCTCGCAACGGTGTGACTAACCAGCGTTCTTGCATGCTTGTGCATGCGCTGTCATTAATTTTAAATAAGAGTGACCAGGCTCACAATCGACTACATGTCACTGAAGTCGATCATTTAATGAGCAACCAGAGCCGCTGAGCTGGCAGCAAAGAAGTGCTGCAGAGTGGAAAATGAATTGCTATACTTAGTGGCAGACTGTCTGTGCTTCCTGTGAGTGTTTGTTTTGCTTAATTTCAGGACTCTTTATTGTCCCTGTGAGGGGTGACTCGGGACCAGACCACAATTAAGGGACAGGCCCGAGCAGTCTAAGACACGTGGTCACCCTGCTTTAACCCCTTAAATGCTATAGGGGTCTCCAGTGCATTTGGGGTCATTTTATTTGTAACCTAGGGTGCAGTTGGTTTGCTCCAGTGGAGAATGGTGAATTCCTTATTTGGTGAGGCTAGGGAAATTACTCTGTAGACATGTTTCAAACAGGGAGGCCATATAAATGCTTTATCTTTGGAAGCTCATGAAAAAGATGCATTGAAAAAGGACAGTTGGCCTTATGACTAAGAGCAAGATGGAGCAAACCACATGAGACAAATAATACTCCCCACTGATTGAACTCCTTTTAACCCTTTGAGTGCCAGAGGGGTATGCAACACATTCAATTGGTTAACTCCTAGAATTCTCTGGAGGTCTACAACTCATTGGAAAGCAGGGTTAAAGGAATAGTACTGTTTCATAATAAAAGCAGCTCTAATTAATCTTCATATTATTTGGGCCTTGGAGAGTGTTATTTCAATACTGTCAGAGTTGTAGTTCAAGAGTAATTGAATGATAAAGTATCCCCCTCCGCCCCTTCTACTGATGTAACACTTCTCAGCTTAGAGCAGCAGGGAGTGTCCAGGTAGATTGCAGAGAGGGACAGTCTTCAATTAAGATAAAGGAAAAAGCTGAACAACCTGTCAAGGGGAGTCAGGGATTTCATTGTTCTCAACAGTATAAATTTTGACCCTTGATGTGAGCTGTCTGGTCTATGGACTGGATTCCACATCTGAGGAGTAGGGGCTTACACTAGGTAACAGAGGGAGGGAGAAACTTTATCATTCAATTACTCTTGAACTACAACTGGGACAGTAATGAAATAACACTCTCTATGGCTCAAATACTATGAAGATTAATTGGGGCTGCTGTCTTTGTGAAACATTACTATCACTTTAAAGAAGGTTAAGAAGTGATGTGTAAATGAGCAGGAATTTGGGAATCTCGTATACGCCTAAGTATCAGATAGTTTGCTTCAAAATTGCTCCACTTTGTTGTTATGCATAAGGTCTATTGTGAGAAGTGCAGCTGTGCAGTATGCTTTTTCTCTTCCCTATATTACTTATTCTCATGTCTCTGTATATCACTCTAAATACCCGCACACACATGGAAAGTTTCTTTTCCCACAGGGATAATATAAAAGGGGTGTCCAGTTCCTGCAGCATGTCATTATGTTTTTGTAAGAGGTGGAGAAAGCTGCACAATTTTGGGGCTAGTTAGGATAGGCAAGTAAAGTGAAATTGGAGTGTAATTTAGGGAGTCTTGTAGGTCGCCAATTTGTTCTCTGTGTTAAGGGAGTCTGGGGGGATATTGGTGGAGTATGAATGGAGAAAGGAGACTTACACAAAATACCCCAAAATCTTGTGTGCCCAGACAGGAAGGTGATCCATGTTGCTTTCTGAGCTGGTTTTTCTCAAAGGAGATATACCCCTTAATCTTGTATGAAGGAGAAGATCCAATTTCTTCCTGAGCTGACTGAGCCACTGTCACTGACTGACTGACTAACAGAATATTTATCAGACTGGCACTCAATAGACAGAAAAGTTCAAGTGACACTGAATCCTTCAACAGCCAGAAGAAGAAGGGTCAGGATATTTAGTATGGTCTGTCATCATCTGTGCTGAATAAAAAAAAAGTAAAAAAACAAAAAGTTACATAATTTGACTAATAGGTGACAGACAGGTACCCTGATGTGAGCTGTGACTGAGGCATGCTAGTTTAATAATGTCCAGCATTGAGACAAACAAGTACAAAACCTGTTCTGAAAGTAATTGCAAATATTGTGAAAATCCCTCTAGTAGAAAAGTAAAAAGAAATTGTAAAAGGCTTCAAAAAGCCTACAGGAATATAAAAGTAGTAGGGAAGAAGCAGCATGCAATGTTGAGGATGACATAATTACTGATGATGATGTTGATCTAGAATATATCCCTCCGGCATCTTCCTCTTCTTCAGATACACAAGAAGTTGAGAGTGAGAGAGACAACGACATGGCCAGAAAGGCAAAGGCTCAATCAACCACCACAGCAAAGGAGCACTGTGCCTGTTCATAAACGTTTTGAGAAATCAATTGGAAAGCCTGACTCTGGAAAAGTGAAGATACCAAAAAGTACACAATCATCTTGTCAGTCATCATCAGTATCATCACTGCTTCCAAGTCCAACCCGACTCATGCACACTAGTGTTGAGTAAACAGCAGCAACATAAGTTATCAGCATCCACAACTGTAGCTATGGCGAGTACCTCTGCTGTTGTTGGGAGTGCAGCATCTCTGAAACCTAGTAGTACAATTGCAGCAACATCTATCCACAGTAGTAGTAATAGCCCCTCAGGACCCCCTCAGTCCAATGACAGTATGGAGATACTTCACTCGAAATCCAAAATCTAAACATGTTGCCATCTGTTGTCTGTGTAAGAAGCATGTGAGCAGGAGGAAAGCAGTGGATGCGCAACCACATGTCTGATTGAGAGACACCCAATAAACATATCAGGGTTGCCATGACTAGTAGTAGCAGAAGCAAAGCTAAAAGTTTCCGGAATCTGGGGCACATAATAGCAGTGATATTGATGTGTCATAATGTGTGTCAATATTTCATTCATTCATTTGAAATAACACCTATGGCTCCAGCTGCAGGGTGCATGACTGAGTTTGTTGTAGGAGATGACAAGAGTCATAGTGTGCCCATACATGCAGCCATTGAAACCCCCACCACCTCCACGAGTCATGTTGTTAAAGCAATAAAGTTACACCATTGTTCTGCCAACCCACACTTACTGCATTCTTGGGAAGAAGTAAAAAACTGCATAAAATAATCCCAGAGTACTGCTGTGTAATGGCATAGTTGCCAAGATGTTGGAAGTTGACATGCTGCCTTATTCTTTCGTAGAAAACCTTTGTTTTAAAGAATTGATGTCATGTATTACACCCCCTGGCATATCCCAAACTGCAGTTATTTTTCAAGGAGAGCTGTGCCAGAATTGCACAAGCAGGTGGCTAGAGTGGTAGGCAAAGGGCTGGAAATACGGAAAGAAAATTCACCTGACAGCAGATGTGTGTTCAAGTGGCTAGATTAAATACTATATGATGGTCACAACTCACTGGGTTTTCCTTCCACCAGTGGACAGCAGTAGGTTGCAGAATGAGGTCACAGCCGGTAATATTGCCTCTGGTTCTGGCAGTTTTATCATTGGACAGCTGCAGGGTAGCCTATGCCATCTCCAGAAGGTAATAGATACTCTAGAGAAAATTCAGAGAGGGGCTACTAAAATGGTGAATGGTTTACAGGAAAAGAAATATCAGGGTAGACTCAAGGATCTAACATGTATAGCTTGGAGGACAAAAGAGAAATGGGGATATGACAGAAACCTTCAAATACATGAAGGGATTCAACAAAGTGCAGGAAAGAAGTACATTTCAAAAGAGTAAAAATGTTAGAAAAAGAGACCATAGTCTATAACTAGAGGGATACAGGTTTAGACGTAATGTAAGAAAGTTTTACTTCACTGAGAGGGTAGTAGATAAGAGGAATAGTTACCAGCAGAAATTGTAGAAGTTAATACAGTGACAGAATTTAAGTATGCATGGGATAGGCATAAGGCTATCCTGAACATAAGACAAGACTAAAGACCAAATGGTTTTTACAGTAAGAAAATGGGCAGACTAGATCGTCCGAATGGTTCTTATCTGTTGTTATATGCTATGTTTCTGTTTCACTATGCACGCAGAGTTTTGAAAGTCAATCTGAGCCATAGATGTGTTAAATAAACTAGAGCAGGTGATAGAGGAATTGCTTGTACCCTGCTCCTTGAAAGCTGGATTTGTCTGCTGTTACCTGCTCCAACATAATACACTATATGACCAAAAGATGTGGACACCCCTCCTAATTATTGAGTTTGGGTGTTTCAGCCACACCCATTGCTATCAGGTGTTTAAAATCAAGCACACAGGCGTGCCATCTCCATAGACCAAATTGGCAGTAGAATGGGTCGTACTGAAGAGCTCAGTGACTTTAAATGTGACCCTATCATAGGATGCCCACTTTGCCACAAGTCCGTTTGTGAAATCTCTGCCTTGCTAGATCTGCCCTGTTCCACTGTAAGTGCTATTATTGTGAAGTGGAAGCATCCAGGCGTAACAACAGCTAATCCATGAAGCTGTAGACCGCACACACTCACAGAGCGGGGCTGCATGTAGCTTGCAAAAATTGCCTGTCCTCTGTAGCATGAATCACTACAAAGTTCCAAACTGCCTCTGGAAGAAACATCAGAACAAGCACTGTGCGTCAAGAGCTTCATGAAAGGTGTTTCCATGGCTGAACAGCTGCACACAAGCCTAAGATCACTATGCGCAATGCCAAGCATCAACTGCAGTGGTGTAAAGCATACTGCCACTGGACTCTGGAGCACTATTTGGCAATCTGATGGATTGTCAGAGGGAACACAACTTACCGGAATGCATAGTGCCTACTGTAAAGTTTGGTGGAGATGGGATAATGGTCTAGCATTGTTTTTCAGGGTTTGAGCTAGGCTCCTTAGTTCCAGTGAGGGTTACTGTTAATGCTACAGCATACAAAGACATTTTAGACAATTGTAGGCTTCCAACTTTGTGGCAACAGTTTGGGGAAGGCCCTTTCTGTTCCAGCATGACTGCACCCCTGTGCACAAGCAAGGTCCATAAAGACATGGTTTGATGTGGAGTAACACGACTGACCTGCACAGAGCCCTGACCTTAACCCCACTGAACACATTGAGATGAATTGGAACGCTAATTCTGAGCCAGGCTTTCTCAACCAACATCAGTGCCTGAACTCACAAATGCTCTTTTGGCTGAATGGGCACAAATTCCAACAGACACACTCCAAAATCTTCTGAAAGCCTTCCCAGGAGAGTGGAGGCTGTTATAGCTGCAAAGGGAGTGGGAAACTCCTTATTAATGCCCATGGTTTTGGTATGGGACATCCAACAACTCATATAGGTGTGATGGTCAGGTGTCCACATACTATTGGTCATATAGTGTAGTTGCCTTGAAAATGGATGAACGTATCCTACTTTGCCCATGTTCTAAATTTAGTTGTAACGAGATCCCTTTCAGAATCCAAAACCCTCAAAGAGATGCTTTAACCCTTTGAGTGCTAGAGCAATGCGTTCCGTACCCCTCTGGCACTCACAGGGTTAAGGCTTTGGACAGAGCATCTTTGTCATTAGGGAAATGAACTATTGTGTGACCAGTGTGAGCTGCTGAAAACTTTTGAGGAAGTCGCCTTGCTGGTTACTCATGTAGGGGCAGAAATTAGCAAAATTCTCTCACTGAAATATTTACTGTAGAAAAAACTGAGGTGCATGGCTGATGCTTCTTACAATAATGATAACACAGACATGCACCTGCTAGTGAAGGACATTAGCATGCTTTCAGCAGGATCCTCACATAATGTCCATTACAAGCAATTAGGAATACGTTTTTAATGCTTTGTTGAACCCCTGCTTTAAATATAACATTTCTGCCTGACTGATCAGTTTTTGACTAGGTGTGATGAGCGGCAGCATGTCACCGAGGGATCAAATTCTGACACAGAATATAAAAATATGCTTATAGATCGAGTGGATGGTTGCATTGTGAAGGATGAGAGAGAAAGTTGGGACAAAAAAACTGATAGCAAACAGTGAAAAGAGGACAACAAAGTGTTCATACCAGCAACAGCAGCAGCAGCAGCAGCAACAACATCACAAGAACTTCCCAACATATTTCTGAACTGATCATCATCATCATCATCATCATAGAAAGCAATTCAACATTTGTGGTGCTGGTGGTGACAGATCTCTATGGGACTTGCTCCCAGAGTATCGGTTAGTTAACAAATACACACAATCACAGTGTAGTTCCTAGGAGTGATCCCACTGCATGTGAGATTGTTACAGCATACTTGCAGGATAGCTATGTTCTAGTAAGAAATAATGACCCCATTGATTACTGCCAACCAAAACAGTATTTATGGGCAGAAGTGACGTGCAGTCTGAACTACCAAATCCTCACATCTTCAGACTCGATATCTGCTGGTAGGAGAGGTAATGGAGTCAAACATGGTATGCAGGTGGAGAAGGAAGAGTATGCTGAGGGTGGTGGGATGGGGAAAGTGGGTACATCTTCCCATACCTGGACCCTAGCACCCAAATAATTAACCCTCATAATGTCAGAGGGGTACACAATGCGTGTTATGATCTCAACCCCAGTGAAAAATATACACTCACTTTTTCAGATATTGGGTGGAAACCAAATTGTGCAGTGATCCAATTTCAATTGGTGTGAGTTTACACAAAATGCCAACTAAGAATTGCAGGATTTTTTGTGATTGGTTCATAGATATAAAGTTAATCCCCTACACTGCTACATCTCCTATATATTTAAAGTGTATCTTTCACTGCAAAGTTTTAGTTTCAATAATGATATCTATTTAAACTGCCTATGCCTTGTGCTTCTTGTATTATGAATGGTTTTAGAGTTTTGGTTTAGTAGTTAGGAACTCTTAAAGAGTTCTCTGCATAATTAGTTACACAACTACCCTGAGGTTGCCAGAAAACATGGTGAAGAAAACCATGCAAATCTTTTCAAGCTGGAAAGGGACCACTGGATAAACAAATCATCTTTAAACCAGAATTAAGACTTTATACCAACTAATGTGATTCTGGAAACAGAAAACTCCAAAATGTTCTGTTTAAAACAATACATTGAGATATGTAGTTTTATATACCCATTTATGCAGATTATACTGTAATGGTTTGGCATATCAGCCAGAGATTAAAATTCTGCACTTTTCCCCCTCTAATCAGACAATCTGATTTGCTGGCCGGAGCTAACAAATAATAAATAAAGCTAAATATCATTAACTATTATTTTAAGTTAAATTTGCCTACCATAATATTTATGTGATTTTTCAAAATCCCATACATTTTTATAAGGCTTACAGAATTGCATGAGGAGTGAAGTTATGACCATAGGCGCAACCCAGGCACATACCTAGAGACACCTTTTGAGAACAAAATCTGGTCCTGCATATAGTACAATTTTTTCAGAATGATTTCCCCCTTAAGTGCTAAAGCTTTTCTGTATAAAATGAAAAATGTGGCAGTGCATGCCACGAGGGTGGGACCCTGAGTTCCATGGACACTGATGGAAGTGATAGCACAAACAGTTTTCTAGCCTCCTAATAGGGTAAGAAAGAGGAGAACACACACACACGCACGCACGCACGCACGCACGCACACACACACACACACACACTGTCTGCAGACCTGTATATCACAACTTTTGGATGTTGCTTTACACAAGCTTTTAAAGGGATAGTAATACTTAATATGTAAAAAATATATATTGTAGTGTTTATCCCCTTGAATTTTTAGGTGAAATATCACAGTGGCCTGAAATTGTACAGTGATGCTGTTGCTACGCCATTATATGAAGATTTATGTCAACTGACCAAATCTGTCCATTGGATGGTGTAGCAACAGCATCACTGTAACATTTCAGGCCACTGTGATATTGCACCTAAAAAATCAAGTTTGAGCTGTAATAACTTTTAAATAAAACACCTTTCAGCAGTGGGAGTACCCTTGTTTTACTGAGGGGGATAAACCCAACAATATATATATATATATATATATATATATATATATATATATATATATATATATTTGCATTTTAATTATTACTATCCCTTTAAGGCTCACACTACAGAGCTATTCATATGTAAAAGGAGACACATAATTACTTTTTATTAAATAAAGTTATTGACAGAGTTTTATGGTTTGCTTTCATTACAAGTTAAATTACTGAAGGTAATAATAGTATCTATTCATAGTGAATAGCATATGAAATGTAATTTTTTTTTACTCTTTTATATTATGCTGAAGTTTTTAACCTTTAGTCTGACCTTAAAGGGACACTAATGTCCCATAATAAAGTATACTTGTTTTGTAGAGGTTTAAAAAATAAGTTATTTGGAACAAATCCTATCTCTCAAACCTATACGATATTCGTATGTAAAGTTCTCCCCTCCCTCCCCTTGCATTGACATCTAGCTGACAGCAGGAGATCCCAGTCTGGGGACCAGCCAGCGGCTCTGCAGCAGAGCCGAAATCTTATTATTTAAAAATAATTCATTCACTGGAAAGGTCTACAAAGCGTGCTTGGTTTGCAAGCACACTTTGTAGACCATTCCATTGAAGTAGCTCTTTTTAAATAACGTGATTTCGGCTCTGCTGAAGAGCCTCCTAGAGTCGGCCGACTCGAGTCTCCTGCTGTCAGCTGTACAGCTTAAATCAGGAAAAGGGAAACTTTACAAGTGAATATCTTTTTAAATAAAGCGATTTCGGCTCTGCTGAAGAGCCTCCTGGAGTTGGCCGAATCTCCTGCTGTCAGCTTTACAGCTGACATCAGGAAAGGGAAACTTTACAAGCGAATATCTCCCAAACCATAGCAGAGACATATGATTTGTGCCAAATAACTTATTTTTTAACCCCTTAATGACATGTGCCATACTATGACCGTCACGGTCCTTGAAATACTCAAGGACCAATGACGATCATAGTACGTCACGTACTTTTTACTTACAGCGCTCTACCGGGAGCACTGTAAGTAAACTGAAATTGACCGCTCCAAGATCGGAGCGATCTCTATCAGGCCCCATAGTGACGCGCCGATACACGCGACAGGTCACGTGTACCAGCGCGTCCAAGTGGTTCAATGCGGTCCTTATGGGACGGAAACGTCCCAGGACCGCCGGACGTTAAGGGTTTAAACCTCTACAAAACAAACCTTATTTTTTATGGGACATTACTGTTCCTTTAAAGGGATAGTAATACTTAATATGTAAAAAATAAATATGTTGTAGGGTTTATCCCCTTGAGTAAAACTACTCCCACTGCTGAGAGTTTTTTTTATTCAAAAGTTATCGTAGCTTAAACTTGCATTTTTTAAGTGCCGTATCACAGTGGCCTGAAATTGTACAGTAGTAATATTGCTACACCATCCTATGGAGATTTATGGTCAACTGACCAGAACTGTTCATAGGATGGTGTAGCAATAGCACCAATGTGCAGTTTCAGTCCACTGTGATACTGCACCTAAACAAATTCAAGTTTAATAACTTTGAAAAAAGCACCTTTCTGCAGTGGGAGTACTATTGTTTTAATCAGAGCGATAAACACTACAACATCATTTTTTTTATATTTTAAGTATTACTGTCCTTTTAACAGACTATTTATCCTAAGAATCGGTCAGTGACTGCAGCCAGGAGTAGCTTTACCTAGTCTGATTGGTGCATTACCCTGCAGAATCCTATGTGTACTCCACTGCTCAATTTTTACTGAAGGTGAATTATTTCAGGTAACATACTTACGGGGCAGTAAGGTTTGGGAACACCTGCTATAGAGGTCTGTAGTGTATTGGCAACCCGACTAGTTGATAAATGGCTATAATGCAATCATTTATCACTGAGTGTTACAGTGTGTGTTTGTGTGTGTGAGTCCTGTATGACTATATCACATCCATGGGAGTCCGGGGGGGGGGCAAGGGGGGGCAGATACCCCTGTTCACATCATACATGATCCATGTCTCTGCGTGTAACAAACTTCTACCTTACCAAGATGATTAGCTGGGTGGAATTAATTATTTGGGTCCCTAGCGTGTACTGCTTTGTGAAATTACATAGTACACTAATCATTTGGAGTGGGAGGGAACAGGAGTAAAATGCTCCTATGGGACTGTGTCTGTGTGCAATGCTGTGGGAGCTCAGAGACCGACAGAAGCATTTAACTATTTGCTAGAAGAGTGGCATAGAATCCTTTGCAAACAGATTGCATGTTTTTTTTGCTGTGTAGTTGATGCACAGGACAGGGGAGGGTTCCTGTAGCTCTGTGACTGTTGTTGAACTGCATCTTCCATCAAATGGCAAGATGAGGATGATGGAAAGCTGGGGCTTGGGGGTCATGTGAGTTCCTATGACTCAACCCTCCATGCCTATTGCAGTGACACACTAATATAGTATACATGATTTTTAGTGTAGGTATCCAAAACATTGCACTTAAAGGAACACCAACACTTAAAAAGGAAATAGGGTGATATACTTTTAACCCCTTAACGTCCAGTGATGTGTCAGGGCCGTCACTGGTGTCCTTGCCTAATGGACTGATGAGGTGACGTGCCAGGAGCACTGCAAGCTCTAGCGTTGTCTGAAATTTACTGCTTCAAGACTGGAGTGGTCACTATCAGATCCATGTGCCAGCATGCCAAACAACTTCAAAGGTGCCCTTAAGAATACACTCCCTGGACCTCTTGTCCTTACAGAGGAACTTTCACCAGAATAACATAGCGTCAAAAATGATAATTACATTAGCGCTATGCACAGACTTAGTTTTATCTTCAAGAATAATTGCTGCATTAATGAAAGATAGAACCTTTTTGTCATTTTCGCCATTCGACACAAAAGCATTCAACTCACCAACTGTGGAGTTAAAGTGACAGACAGTGCAGACGCGGATCTTGAGTTGGTGGCAAAAGAAGGGCAATATTTTCAAAAGTAAATCTGTCACATTTGAAAATGTGTCACGAAGAATTAAAAATTACAGTAAGATAATCTTGTTGAATATTGCCCTTAAAAATGTCTTTGATTTTGTCTTGAAATGAACATTTTCAAAGAAATGAAGCCCTTTTTTTTTGTCTTTAAAATCACAAATTTTCAGACAAGACTGGTTCTCACTCCTGCTAACAGTAATTTGTCTTTTCCAAGCTTGAACCATTTTTATTTTGTCAGGAAAAAATGACTATAATCAGACAAAAAAGTGACGGTTAAAAGAATATTTTTACTGAAAATACCTTACAATATGATGGTAGATAAAACCACACCCACTTTTAAGACTGCTTTTCTCCATTTGACGGATGAAAAATATTAAGGTAACATGTCTGAGAACTGACAGACTTTTTATACTGATTACAGACAATTTCAGTTACCACCACAGTTTGAACATCTCGCCCAACTTAATAAAACATTTGGAAAGATTTGACACATTAAGGCCTACACTTCACTGCAGTTTATGCATTTTAGCAGTAGTTTTGTCTAACAGATACCTTCTAAAGTCTAAGGAGAAATCTGTAGATAAAACTGTTGAAAACATTATCAACTGCAGTGGTATCCAGGTTTAAAGATGGTTCTGCAACACATAAATATGCTGTGACACACCTGTTGGGCAACTTTTTCTTCTAAACCTGAATCTGATACAATGAGAACCCAGGAATTTTATTATATTGCACTTTTTATTATAAAATAGATTAAATGGGTCACGTATAAAGTCACCATGTGTTATATAAATTCCATTCTACAGAACTGCTAAGGAACCAGTGCATCCTTGTAACTTGTATTTTTCATTAGCATTCTGCATTGAAATGGAAATATGGTTCCATTAGTTATGTAATAATGTAAATATTCAAAGTTTAGTTCTCAAGAGAAACCAGCAGACTGGGTTTTCAGGGGTGCCCTCAAAAATGTACTTAACCAATTAATCTGACTTACATTAAAAACAAAATATCTTTCAGTGCCCAAGAGCTATATACCGGCCAGGGTGGGTAGGCACTAAGGTGTGATAAAGAGCTGATAAAGTGGAGATGACATCTCCAGTGATATCGCTGTTGCTACACGATCCTATGGACAGCTCTGGTCCCGGGACCATAAATCTCCATAGGATGGTGTAGCAACAGCGCCACTGTACAATTTCAGGCCACTGTGATATTGCACCTAAAAAATTCAAATTTGAAAATTAATAACTTTTGAATGAAACACCTTTCAGCAGTGGGAGTACTCTTGTTTTACTCAGGGGGATAAACCCTACAACATATTTTTTTTTACATTTTAAGTATTACTATCCCTTTAACAGCCTCAATTAGTCAAATGAGTCTTAATTATCAACTAGACACCTTATTACTCTGGATTAAAAGATCGAACTGCATTTTTTTTTAGAAAATATCTTAAACATGGATTACTGACAATACTGTAGTATTTCCATTACTTATGGAATGAAAATTTGTTTTATTCATGCTGGAATGTCTAGTTATGTATTTTTGTGCGGAACCACATCACGTGATTAATAACACTACCAAAGCAAGTAGTAAGCATACCTGGAACCTTTCCACAGAGGTTTTTTTATTTACTAGACTAAAGATATTAAAGTTCAGTCCTCAAAATCCAAAACCAGGCTAGGATTTATGGATTTTCCCTGCTGGAGAACATGTGGGTCAGGCAAAATGAATGAGTCATTGATTAACTCAGTTGTGCTTAATGAGTGAAATCCTTGAGTCCTCAACTGCTGGCGGCCCTTGAGGACTGAATTTTAATACTCCTGTTCTAGACTGAAATACAAAACAAATATGAGATAGATGGAAATAAATCTCCTAAACAACTGTGCCTCTTCTCCCAATACAACTTCAATTTACACAATATCTGTACAGATTACTTACATACAGAATATAGCAAAATCACAAAAAGATGAACAAATAATTGAAAAATAATTATTTTACAATATTAGGGAATCCACAGAATAAATGTGGATAAAGATACTTATTTATATATTTATGCCATTGCTTCAAGTCCGATGCTGCAAGCCCACCATGGGATTGAGTCCCCACTCAACAAACGAAAAACTACAAAAACACAAAAAGGCGGCGCAAAAGAGTTTCTCTAAGCATAGTATATTAAAATCAAAGGGTCACTCCTTCTCCAAACACCACAAGATGGTCTTCAAACTCCTACTCACATTTTATTGAAGCGATCACCTGCCTCCCGGTAGGATTTTGAAGATCATCTTGTGGTGTTTGGTGAAGGACTGACCCATTGATTTTAATATACTATGCTTAGAGAAACTCTTTTGTGCCACCTTTTTGTGTTTTTGTAGCTGTTCTAGACCGAGCCTCCTTGTCAGTAAAATAATGTTCTATGAGACTCCACCCACTTATCAACCAACCTACTTAATTCCTATACAGTTCTGCCAATTTCACCACCCACATTTCATTCAGTTGACATCCAGTCAAAGCTTTGCCTCCAATCCAATAGTAAAACCGACAAAAGATCCATTTTACTGTGCCGTTCCTGCCTAGATTTTATGTACTAAGATATAATCTGCAAAAATTCACCTCTGTATGCTTCTTGTACTAAGAGCAGTCCATTATGAGTGTTTTTGGGTGTTCTGATCCTCTGTTCTTTGTTTCTCCACATCTGCTAAAAGTGTGCAGAGCGAATAAGCCAACAATTCTTTTTATTTTCCTGTGTATGCCATAGGTGAGGTGTTCTCTCTTGCTTGCATTAAACTGTTAATGATGGTTGAGTGTATGAAACAGTATGCACTAAACGGATCATACTTCTGTGCATGAATGCACCTCCTCTCGGTTCAACTTAGGTCTCTTTATTAGGCATGTTATAATATGAAAGCTGGAGTGAGTGGTGAGTGAGTTGTGCCTTGCGTCCATTGAGTTTTGGGCTGGAGAGGTGAGATAATCTGATCTTCCTACTGGCCCATAACTGAGTGGTCCACCGGGGGATGCCCGATCCTCCAATAGGGCAATCCGCCCCTGGATATATCTGTATATATCTATATATATCTATGAACGCACACACATGACACAGCATGACACAGATTGTACAGCAGATAATCACACAATCATTATTGTGGGACGTGCAAGTTCTCGATTACTTTGGATTCCACTGAAGGTGGTAAACTTATAACTAGTCTCGATCTGAATTACACTTTAGACTTCGGTCAAGGCATCTTATTATAGTTGGCCAAGTGATACAATAATTCTCTCCATATGGACGTGTTAATTACTCTAGTAAATTTAATGTTGGAGAGTTAGTAATTTGCAGCCCAAGTGGCCAAGTTTATTGAATTTGAGGGTTAAATATGTTTATAGTGTGGAATAATGTGACACATTCCTTATCACAGCTCAGGCCACAGTGTAAAGTGTTAGACTTGGTCATCAACTTATACTCCCAGATAAATATTTGTGTCTTAAAGGTTCCTATCAGTACAGTGATCCTGAGAACTTTGGTACTGTGTCCAGTTTTGCAAATATGTTCCTCACAGATGTATTTTGTTTCTTGTTCACTCGGAATCATCAATTTTCTTATAGTTTATCCTGTCTCACCTACATATAACCCTGTGTTTGAACATTTCACCCACATGATGAGGTAGACAACACTGGATGATCTGTAAGAGAATGTGCCCTTGATGTTGTGGTTTTGGTAAGAATGTGGTATAGGTAACCTTATTAGTGGCATATATGTTTGCACAGGTGCCACGTGCCTTTTGTTGCCACGGAGATGTACCACTTTCTGTTACATTATTTAACCCTTTGAGTGCCAGAGGGGTATGCAAAACAATGCATTGTGTACCCCTCTGGCACTCAAACGTTTAAGGAGCTTTTTACCAAAAGTTGATTCAAGCTGGGGGGGGGGGGGTTGTAGGATTGAAGCAGGAGTTTTGAGAATATGTTGCATATAACTTCAAGTTGTAGGTGACTACTAATGGCACTCTGTTCTCTTCCTGTGGTTGTTTGTATTCCAGAAGATTTCTTCTGGGTACACTGGTGGCTGTCTGAATTTGAGTGTCTGTGACCTTGGCATTACATCTGTGACTGATAATATCTCTCCAAGATTTTTAAGGTTTTTATCCTGTTCAGAAGACTCAGAGCATACGTAGTTATACCAAAGGGCCTGGCTGTAAACAATGGAGTTTTTGGTGTGCCTCGAATGTAAACTGTCATTAAGCATGCCAGTTGGTTTGAGGTACAGAGATCTCGGGATGGAGTTGTTTATAAAACTGATTGTGGTGTTCAGAAAGATAATTTGTGTGGATGAATGGCTGGATGAGTTTGAGGTTAATGGTGGCATGAAGAGCATTGTAATATTTCTGAAATGACACAAGTTCATCTTCCCTGGCAGTCCAGATGATTAGAATATTATCTATGTGGAAGCAGATATTTTATTTGGCATGTGGATAAGAACTCCTCCTCTAATTTCGCCATGAATAAGTTGGTGTATTGTGGCACAATTTGTGTCGTTGCCATCTTCTGTATGTAGAGTTCTTGTCCAAATGTGAAATAAATATGCATTAGTATAAAGTGTATTAGTTAGTTTACAGGTTCTGTGGATAGGCCTTCTTGCTTTAGGTATGCTTTGCAGGCTGCAATGCTGTTTTCATGTGGAATGTTCGTGTAGAGGTACTCCACATCCATATTGTCTAGACTGGTTTTCTTTGAGATGGAGCGAAGGTCAGACAGTTTGTTTAAGAGATTGGCCTTGTCCTGTATGTAATTGGGTATTTTTTTTACCAGTGGTTTCAGAATAGTCTATCCAGCCAGATGTATTTTCTGTGAGTTACAGTCCCAGATATTATTGGCATACTAGGATTTCCTTCTTTTTAGCAAGCATATAGGAACATCTCACCCAGGAATGAAGGTCTCTAGTATTAGAAGGGAGCCATTTAATGATATTTAAGTCTTTTGTATAGTGAGATTTTGTATCTTCTTGCAGTTTTCTGTATCTTGGTTCAAACAAATGTTGCCTGCGTGCATCTTTTACACAGTCAGCTATGTTCATACTCACTACTGTACCATTTTGTCTGTTTCAATGATTGTGTTTTTGTTGTCCTTGGTGGTGAAGTGTGTATGCCAGTTTGTATTGTTTGTCAAGTGTGGTTGAGGTGACTGTGTGTCTGAAGCGCTCTATGTACCTGCCCTGCATGGGGTACTTTCCTAGCTGTGTGGTCCATGTGGATTTTATTTTGTAGGTGAGTTATAGTGGTGATTTAGTTCTGTGGTTTGAAATGATTCATATTTTTTTGTCATTTAAGAATTCCTCGTGCCTAACCTTTACAAAGAATTCGTCCATATCCCTAAAGAGTTCTACTGTATCCATAGGTTTATTTGGGGTGAATAAGACAAAAACATTTAAGTAGCAAAAATATTATATTAGTACAATACTACAATGTGGTGCCCCACAATCAAGGGTTAATGTTAAAACCGGACGCACTTTGTAGGCCGTTACAATGAATTATTTCATTTTAAGTAGCGCTGTCTCGGCTCTGCTGAAGAGCCTCTGCCAGTCCCGTGACCAGGATCTGACTCTGTCAGCTAGAGCGCTGACGTATGAGAAAGGGGAGGGATGGGGAAACTTTACATGCTACTAACTCGCAAACTATAAAGTTTTGAGACACAGGAGGTAGTTTATTACACTTCTATTGTTAATCTCTACAATATTAGACATTTTTAAACCAGAGTATTACTATCCATTTAACCCTCTGAGTGGCAGAGGGTTTCTCGGTGCATTGCAAAGCAATGTTTTGCATTTCTGTCTGGCACTCCAAGGGGTTAACCATTTGAGTAGCGTAGGCGTCCGACATGCCTCCCTCCCTTGTACATTACTTCCCTACAAGTTAAGAGTCTATAAAGGTTTTACCCTTTGATTGCCAGATTGGTTTGCAACATATTGTAAAGAATTTGTTGTGTACCCCTCTGGCAATGAAAGGATTAACAGGAGAATTGCAGGTGAGGGCATTTTGTGTGTGTGTGTAGCAGGTGGACATTTGGCCATAGAAGTGTGTGTGTGTTCTGCATCTGCCTAGCAAGTTTCTGCTATTCTGAGCCTCTTTTTTATGTTGTGAGCATGCTCATTCAGTTCCTTGATGTCCAAGCCTCCTTTTCACATCCTGAGCATTAGCACACAGTTCTAAACAGCCTAGTAAGTACTTGTCAGTCCCTAGGAGACCCACAACAGAAAATATCTGGAGTGTTGCACGTATGTATGTATGTATGTATATATATGGATGTCACATTGTGTGTGTGTTTGTGTGTCAGAAACTTTTTTTCTCTTCAACCAGAATTTAAAGGGATAGTAATACTTCGTTTTAACTTTATTTTATTTTGTAGGCATTAAAAAAACATGAAGAATGATATAAGTCTTATCTCTCAAACCTTTATGGTTTATGAGATATTCACAAGCAAAGTTTCCCCCTCCCGCCCCTTTTACCTACTGTAAACAATCTCTTCTCAGATGTGGAATGCAGTCCATAGACTGGACAGATAACAGCAGGGGACACTCTTATTCCTATGAAAACAATGAAATCCCTGCCCCCCTTGACAAGTTTTTCAGGTTATCTTAATTGAAGATTGTCCCTCTCTGCAGTCTACCTGGGCAGCTCCCTTCTGCCCTGGCTGAAAAGTGTTACATCAGTAAAAGGGGCGGGAGGGGGACACTTTGCTTGTGAATATCTCTTAAACCATAAAGGTTTGAGAGATAAGACTTATATCATTCTTCATGTTTTTTTAATGCCTACAAAATAAAATAAAGTTAAAACGAAGTATTACTACCCCTTTAAGGGAGGGCTAACTCCTTGCAGAGAAAATCATGCCCTCCCTGTATCTCCAGAGTGGCAGTAGGGAGGAGACATGAATATCTACTCCTTACTGCCACCTCTGGGTGTGTTAGGCTTCGGACAAGTTTTTCAGTCACATGATGCTTTCTCTATACACGCACACATACATACACGCACACATACATACACACACACATACATACACACACACATACATATACATACACACACACACACATACACACACATATACATACACACACACACACACACATACACACACATATACATACACACACACACACACACACACACACACACACATATACATACATACACACACACACACACATATACATACATACACACACACACACACACACACACACACATACACATATACATACACACACATACAGACATACACACACACACATACACACATGCATACACACACATATACATACACACATACATACACACATACACATATACACACACATATACATACAGGAAAGCTATAAAATTCTCAGTTACTGAGGTATGAGGCGAAGGTTGAACTTGATGGACTTGTGTCTTTTTTCAACCTAATTTACTATGTTACACACATTACACACACACACATACATACACACATTACACACATACATACACACACACATACATACATACACACATTACATACACACATTACACACATACATACACACACACATACATACATACACACATACACACACACACACACATACATACACACATACATATCTATCTATCTATCTATCTGTCTGTCTGTCTGTCTGTCTGTCTGTCTATCTATCTATCTATCTATCTATCTATCTATCTATCTATCTATCTATCTATCAATAAAAGAAAATCCGTGCACTCTCCAATAAACAAAGTCAATAGCCCGGGTGCTTGATCCCATGCAGAACACATACAGTTTTTGTAGTTCATGAACCATGCTCACAGGGCTTCCAATTTGATGAAAAAATGATGCAATATAATGATAATAAATATTGCATAATTTTTTCATCAAATTGGAAGCCCTGTGACTGTGGTTCATGAACTACAAAAACTGTATCTATATATATATATATATATAGATATAGATACATATCCATTATAGTGACTGGAGTTAACTTTAAGGGATATTGGAGACTGGGAGACACACATCTAAACCAATGGCAATACTGGATTTTAAATAAAGGATGATTATTATAGTTATATAAGATGGTTGGTTGTGTGTCTCTCAATTATATCTAATTTTTCCCATGATGAAGAAGCGAGTACAACTATGAAATGTGTTGAGACATATAAAGTCAATATGTATTAGCAGTGTCTATTTTGGATTGCATGTTTATTGGAAGCATTGCTTATGATTGGAAAGGTTTGTCATCTTTGTCCTGACAATGCTGGTAATGTAGCATCAAAACATTGAAAACAATGCACGGGTAAATTTGAGATCCATTTACCCTGAGAGGACAAGTTTGAAAAATGTTTATAACGTTTCATAAAATGATTTGCATTGAGGATAATGGGGAGATTCACTAAGTAGTGATAAAGAGATGATACAGTTGAGATGACTTCTCCAGTTTATCATTTCTCTGGTCCCTATGTTATTCTACAGAGCCTATACACTAAGATCTCCAAAGTTGAAGAAATCTTACTGCCTATGCCCCCCAGAATAACACTGGAATTGGAGAAGTGATCTCCACCCTCGTTATCACCGCTTAGTGAATCTCCCCCCTGGTTGGCATTAAGTGTAAGATTGTGTTCATTAAAAGTAGATAGGCGTTGATCGCATACTAAGTTCTTGTAATTTCAACACTTTTGATAATTGTCAGTCTATTTACAGTCTAGTGTTGTTACTTAAACTTTCAACACTTTAATGCTATGTTCATTGCATACATCCCCTGTACGTTCTGTTATTTGTTGTGTTATTTTGGCTTATTTTATCTTATGTTACCTGTTTTTGTTTTGGCGACTTTCTGTGTCTTGCTGTTTAAGACGTTACTTATATACGAATGTCTCAAGAGATGGGCAATATTGTGTACGCCCTGCTATTACTCTTCTACTCATCTTGTGTATAGCAATGCAAAATGTTATCTTTTATCTCATGCCATGTCTGTTGTTTTTTTTGAAATGCCAATAAAAATTATTAAAGAAAAAAGTAGATAGAAAAGAGGATGGGGGTTATTCACTAAGGTTTGATAAAGGGGAGATGACTTCTCCAGTTCCTATGTTTTTCAGTGGAGCCTATGCAATAAGATCTCCAGAACATAGGAAATGTTAGTGATTTGGCTCCTTACAATAACATAGGAATTGGAGAGGTGATATCACTTGAGAAGTCATCTCCACTTTATCATCTCTTTATCACACCTTTGTGAATAACCCTGATGTGTTGTTAGTGCAACTCAGCAGGGAGCGTGTGAGGCCAGCATCATGGCTGAGGGAGCCAACCATAAACATATGGTACCATGGGATGTCTTCTACTCTCTCTAGTAGAAAATCCAGCCCTAGGTAGACAGCACATGTAACCCTTTAGCTGCCAGATATGGGAAATAGTTTATTGCACAAATAAGGGAGTTGATAGTAGGAGAGTTGAATATAACCATTTGAGAGACAATGCTCTGCAGTTCATTGCATACCTGTCTGTTTCTCAAAAGGTTAAAACCAAGCCAAACAAGTGGCATAACAAGGTAATGTGTAATTGGGATCCTCACTTGCACAGGACCCTGGGGAAATAGACATTGACGTACATTTCATGCATACACCGTCATATCAGTGTCTCTTTTGGGGATTTAGAACAATTGTAAAGTAAAAGCCATAAATAAATAAGATGCAGAGCAAAACAGAATATATATGTTAGATATTTGCTGAATTTGCTTAGAGTTTTTGGACCGTGTACAAGTTCTTTTTTATCTAGGGTGATGCGAAATGTACAATTAAATGGCAAAGTGACTAGCACGTTCTTATTCTTTACCTACCATTATTATGCAGCATGAACTTGGGCTAGTGTTCACAGTAGGATATTCCTATAAAAGTTAATTACGTCCCTATTACCGTAAAATCTCTGGTATAATACGCACCTGTGTATAATACGCGGGTGTATATTATGCCTAAGATTTTAGGGGAAAACAAGAGTGCCTATGTATAATACGTACCCTTGTTTTCTCCCTTACTACAAAAAAACTAGTGTTAGCAGACCTCTTCCCTCCCTCCCCCAGCACTTCACTTTGACGATAAACCTTACTTGTGCAAGTGAACTGCCGAAGAGAAGGCAAAACTTCTTGCACTACTCTGTAAGTAGTTTGCAGCCAGACACAAGTGCAGCAGACAGACAGAAGTGTGTAGTTTCAAAAACTGCAGTACTTAAGTCAAGCTTGAGGTAAGCTCAGGCTATTACTATTACTTCACTCTTACTTCTCTCTTCTTTTCTATTGTAGACAAAAAACTTAAAAAAAAAAAATAAAAAAATCTTACTATCATTCTTTAATACTGCTTATGTTGTAGTACTTGGAATTGTGTTGCATTTAGTATTTAGTTTGAATTGTGTGTTTATTTACTTTGGTTAATTTGGATCATTAGTGCTTAAGTTTGTATTTGGCTTGTTTTGGTTTCTGCATAGTGTGCATAGGTGTCTAGTTGGGTGTAGCTGGTAACTGGTTTCATTAGATTAGCATAAGAAAAGGCTTGGCTCGCTTCGTTAGCGTTATCAACTGCAGTAGGTGTATTTATAGGAGGTTTCAACTCTGTGAGTTTACTCTGTAAGTAGTTTGCAGCCAGACACAAGTGCAGCAGACAGACAGAAGTGTGTAGTTTCAAAAACTGCAGTACTTAAGTCAAGCTTGAGGTAAGCTCAGGCTATTACTATTACTTCACTCTTACTTCTCTCTTCTTTTCTATTGTAGACAAAAAACTTAAAAAAAAAAAATAAAAAAATCTTACTATCATTCTTTAATACTGCTTATGTTGTAGTACTTGGAATTGTGTTGCATTTAGTATTTAGTTTGAATTGTGTGTTTATTTACTTTGGTTAATTTGGATCATTAGTGCTTAAGTTTGTATTTGGCTTGTTTTGGTTTCTGCATAGTGTGCATAGGTGTCTAGTTGGGTGTAGCTGGTAACTGGTTTCATTAGATTAGCATAAGAAAAGGCTTGGCTCGCTTCGTTAGCGTATCAACTGCAGTAGGTGTATTTATAGGAGGTTTCAACTCTGTGAGTTTACAAGTGGAGTGCCACAAGGATCTGTTCTGGGCCCTGTTCTGTTCAACATGTTTGTAAGTGACATAAGGGAAGGCTTGGCAGGGAAGGTTTGCTTGTTTGCTGATGACACAAAAGTGTGTAATAGGGTTGATGTTCCAGGAGGTGTCTGTAATATGGAGAATGATTTGGCACTATTAGATAAGTGGTCAAAACAATGGAAACTTCAGTTCAATGTTTCCAAATGTAAAATAATGCACTTGGGGAAAAGAAACCCTCAATCTGACTATCGTATTGGCAGTTCTGTGGTAGCAAAGACTTCAGAAGAGAAGGATTTGGGGGTGGTCATCTCTGACAGCCTCAAGATGAGTAACCAATGCAACCAGGCGGTGGGGAAAGCAAATCGTATGCTTGGCTGCATAGCTAGAGGTATAACAAGCAGGAAGAGGGAGATTGTGATCCCTCTGTATAGAGCTCTAGTGAGACCACATCTGGAATACTGTGTACAGTTCTGGAGGCCTCATCTGCAAAAGGATATAACTAAAATTGAGCGGGTTCAAAGAAGAGCTACAAAAATGGTGGAAGGTCTAAAGCATAGAACTTATCAAGAACGACTCAGAGATCTAAATATGTATAGTCTGGAGGAAAGAAGAGAAAGGGGGGACATGATTGAAACCTTTAAATATGTTAAAGGACTGAACAAGGTTCAGGAGGGAAGTGTGATTAATAAGAATCTGAATACAAGAACAAGGGGGCACAATCTGAGGCTAGTTGGAGGAAAAATCAAGAAAAACATTAGAAAATATTATTTCACTGAAAGAGTAGTAGAAACTTGGAACAAACTTCCAGCAGAGGTGGTTGATAAATCCACAGTAACACAGTTTAAACATGCCTGGGATAAACATGTATCTATCCTAAGATAACAATAAAGGAATACTAAAGGGCAGACTAGATGGACCAGGTGGTCTTTTTCTGCCGTCAATCTTCTATGTTTCTATGTTTCTATGCACTTGACGCCCTGCCGCCCGCTTCCTTTAGTTGGGCTTACAGGACCTTCCGCCTCCAGCCAATGGTAATGCCACACTATATTTTTTTCATTGGAAAAACTCTCATGTATAATACGCACCCCCCACTTCACATAAGGTGAAGTGGGGTAAAATTGTGTGTATTATACCGGAGATTTTACGGTATATATCTTTTTCACCCTGTCCATTATTATGTACATATAAAATGTGAGCGGCATCTAAGGACAAACAAACAGCATAATGGCCTGTTCTACAGCTAGTCACTGATCAGAAGCTCTCAGTGCCTAGGGAAATCAGCTGCACCTCACTGAAGAGACCCAGACAAGGCCAAAACATAAGTCTGGGGTTAGCTGGTATTTCCTGTGAGAGGTGACTTGCTCATCATTTTGAAACTCAACCTCCCTTTTGGGTAGAATTAGTCTAATATGTATGTGGAAATGTATCCTCTATAATGGCACTAGAGAGCTAAACTGTGATTCTTGAGTTATTAGCTGCAGATCAGGCAACATGCTTCGTGTTCATGCTCAGAGCTACTCCTATCCTTTAGATTGTCCATTATCATGGTACTTCCTTTATCAACTGACCTATTAGCTCATTACAGGAATAATATTTTATTGGTACCTATTATTATGGCCTGGCAGTAGCACAGGTATATTTAAGGTTTTATCACCACTGTTAACGTTGAACAATCAAATGCTTATACAGCAAATGTGAATGTAGTCATGTAAATCTGTATAAATCCTGCAACTTTGGTACAAACACGATTAGTATTTTCGAAATCTGAAGGTGTGAAAAAAGTTAGTCATTTCTCATACAACTTTTGATGCCCTCATATAATTTTTTTTTTTTTTTATCAGGCCTGCAGCTAACAAATTTTACACATAAAAAGATCTTATGGGATAGTGTTTATTTCATTGATCATGTAATGTGATCCTGATACTTAATTTTACATTTATGGTTTTGTTCTTGACAGAAAAGACAAACTGATAAATCATGACCACGGGCAGAGCTAATTTGGGATTTTGCAGTTTGTTCTAATCTATATAATAATTCGCTAAAACGTGTGTAACGACGCAGTCATGCGCAGAACGTCCAGCTCTGTATCAGACCCGGAGCGGGCAATCTCTACTGGGCATGACAGCCCCGCTACCGGCTAACAGTGGCACTGTGGCCCGTGTAACGGGCTTTTCAACTAGTAGATTAATAAAGAACACATTAGACTGATCAAGTTTGTGACACATACTTGATCAATAAAAAACAAAATGTGACTACTGATCTCAAGCAGGTAGAGGGCAAGATCCAAATAGCTTTTGGTGTTTGAACAAGTGAGAAGTACACTTGATTGACTGGGTGTTTTACTTCTAGTTCAATCAAGCACAACCCCCCCAAATTTACTGATCAAGCACATGAAGTACACTCTAATTAAAATCTTACAAGAAATGTATTAAAAACATAAAACCAAAATAAAATTGTTCAACTGTATGCTTGAGCAATCCAAACATGATTAGAATAAAACAATTGATTGATCAAAAACTAAACTAAAATATGTTTATCAATCTAATCGCTACATACACTTAACGTTTTAGACAAACATGTATCGGGGTGATAGATCCCCTTTAAATGCTATAGAGAGATCTCCAGTGCATTGCAAAGCAATATGTTGGATACCTCTCTAATGTTCAGTGGGATAAAAGCCCATTTAACCATTTGAGTGCCTGAGAGGTATCCAGCGCATTGCATTGCAATGCGTTGGCTACCTCTCTGGCACCCGAAGGGTTACATTAATGGGAGTTGTTATTTCTCCCCATAATTTAGCTGGAACTAAAAGTTATGTATTGGTCCATTCACAGCTATATGTTAAACTCTTGGATACTAGCGATATCTTCATCACTTTGCCTCACAATACATTTGAGGTAACTAGTATTTAAGAGTTAAAGGCACAGGCAGCTTTCTGTAATCCCAGAAGTGGCATGAGAGTGTTACTACAAGGCGAAAGGGGACCGCCAGGATAAGTACATTACTAATCTACCCCTCTATTCACTCTTACATACCTCCCAAGTGTCTCTCTTTAAGGGGGCAGTTGTTCTTTGAGACCAAAATCCCTATGTCCCTCTTTCTTACTCTGATGAGCATCTTTTTAGAAGATCAGACTGTGGTGTGTATATAAATGTATCACATTGCTCCACAGTAATAAAACTCACATTAATGTTTAATCTTCGGTATATGTGTTTATAAATTAATCTGTAGAAATAAAATACTTTGGTCTTGCCCAAAATAATTTATTCATTATTCAGTTCCACACAGAGGTATTAATAGGTCATGAAATACCCAAACAATTCTCAGTAAAGCCATGTCCCCAGCAATACTACCTAAACCGAAAGTGTCCCTCTTTGGTCATTTGAAATGTTGCTAGGTACTTGCTGAGGGGACCCCATGTCTTTTATGTTTAACCCTTTGAGTGGCAGATGGGTATGCAACGCTTTACTTCGCAACGTATTGCATACCCCTCTGGCACTCAAAGGGTTAAGGCGACATACAGATGCATTTGGGAAGAGGAGCAAATGCAGTTTGGCTGTTCTGATATTGCTTATGAATCTGAGTTTGTATTTTACTGAAGTATGACACATGACAGGTGTTTACTTTGCTTTTGAATCTGTGGAGGGTCGAAGCCTGGTGAATGTTGGGTTGGAGGGAGCTGCAGAGATAATGAGCAGTGAGAGACAAAGCTTTCAGTCGAGACACTGCAGTAAAGGTTAGGGGGGGAAGTGAGATGCCCACTATCAGACAGAACGTAAAGGGTGTGCAGGTATGAGGTGGATTATCATAGATTATATAAAATGAAGAAGGGAACTGAAGAAACTTGAGACCTTTGTAGGCAATACGTTGCATACAGGAGAGTGATTTTAGTAGCGTGTGGTAAAGTGTTATTCTGGAGCAAACATAACATAGTAACTTAGTTGAAGAGGCTGAAAAAAGACATGTGTCCATCAAGTCCAGCCATTTCCAATTTAGCCCCAAGGGGTAAAAAAAAATTCCTTCCTGACTCCAAATGGCAGTCAGATAGTTCCCTGGATTAACATCCTATCTGCTTTGAAACCATCAATATTGTTCTATGCTAGACAGGCATCCATTGCTTTTTTGAAAGCAGTTGCATTATCTGCAAGTACAACATCCCGAGGCAAACAGTTCCATAGCTTTACCACCCTTAGCAGTGGTTCCCAAACTTTTTTCATCACGGCACCCCTAACACACAGTCTGGAATTTTTGGGGCACCCCCTAAAATCTTATAGATCAATTGCCAAGGGTTAATGAAAGGTACAAATCTATAAATTTTTGCTATTTTTAGATTTTTCAGTCAGTGTAAGAAAAACAAACATGTTGTGCATAACATTTTCCATAAATATAAAATATATTTACATATTCACAAATTTTTCATATTTTCAAAGGCTTTAGAGAAATGAAGAGGCACCCTTATTGGATGTCCCTGGCACAGCAAAGTGCCACGGCACCCTGATAGAGAACCACTGTTCTGGAGGAAAGAAAGACTATTATGGTGGCTGAATGCCAGAATAATGTTTCTTAACATAGTGAAATCCTTTTATCATTGATTAAGCTGTATGCTGCAGTCAAAGCTTCATTAGCATTAGCATAAATCAGCATATGGTGCCACACAAAAAGTATCATTTTCTTCTAAACTTTGTAATTTCTGGTCTTTTGGTAACACAATACATCATTTTGAATGACATTTTCAAATATTCAGAGTTTAAGGTGCCAAGTCCACTTTACCCTTTTAGCCAGAGAGGTAGCCAATGCTTTACAAAGCAATGTGTTGGCTACCTCTCTGGCACTCAAAAGATTAAAGCCTCAGGTCTGCAGTTTATGACATATAATGGTGCTGATCTTTCTAATTCTATGGTTCAAGTGAGCTGCAGATTACTCTGTCCCTCTTTACCACACTACTGTCTCTCTTCTTAGGAGATCAGATTGTGTGGTGTGAACATACATGTATCACATTGCTGCACAGCAATTCAACTTACATTAATATTTGTTTAAACTTCAGTATATGTGTTTGTAAAATTAGTAGGGTGACCATGTGTCCCGGATTGCCAAGGACAGTCCCGGATTTTAAGGGTGTGCACCTGGTCCCAGACAGCCCCCTTCTGGGACAATACAAAGTCCCTGAATGAAGACTCCAGAGCACAGAGTTCTAAACACTAGAAGGAGAACTGCCCATTGTCTACTGTGACAGGAAGTGATGTCTCTGCTGGGCTACAAGAAAATGGATTCCACACAGAGCTCTATACACTAGAGAGAGAGAGAGAACTGAGCCTTGATCAAGACATCAATCTGGAGCTGCAGTGTACTTTTATTGTTGTGTGATATTAGTTTAAGGCTTTGGGCTTTAAGTACATTTTCTTGTAGTCCACAACAAGCATCACTTTCTGTCACAGCAGTGAATGGGCAGTTCTCCCTCCAGTGTTAAGAAGTCTGTGGTGTGCTTTTTTCTCTGCAGTGTCCCTGAATGGCAGAACTGAAATGTGGTCACCCTAGATTACAATGACTATCATTTGTTTATACTGGGTCATGGTTTTGTCTGTAGCTAATCATTTAAAACCCTTTGGGTGGCAGAGGGGTACACAACGCATTGCTTTGCAATGCGTTGTGTACCACTCTGGCACTCAAAGGGTTCAAATTCACACATAACTACACACAAATTTAGTAATTTGGGGGCAAACCAGCTGCAAACCAACAATTAAACATTCCCTTGATTTAGATTTAGCTTTTAACCCCTGAAATGCTAGAAAGGTCTCAGTGCATTTTAAAGCAATGTGTTGGAGGCCTCTCTGGCATTTGAGGGGGTTATTCACTACATAATATATATAATAATATACATATTATATATAGTAATGCACATAATCATCATATATAATAATTTGCTAAGTTGTGTGTAACGCCGGACATGCGCAGTAGACACTGCTGCGCGTGCGGCAGTCATGCGGTTTACAGACTGCCCGCGCCGTGGCTGATACAGAGCTGGGCGTTCCGAAGGATCATCCAGCTCTGTATCAGCAGTGGCGCGGGCAGTCTCTACCGCGCGTGACTGCCCAGCGACCGGCTGCCAGAGGCACTGTGGCCCGTGTAACGGGCTGTTCAACTAGTATATCATAATTCGCTAGGATGTTTGTCACAATGCAGTCATGCGCAGTAGAGACTGCATGCGTTCGGACCTTGGCCTGTGTATATGGGCTTTTACACTAGTTCTCTTATAATCGGTAATAGCGATAAGTCAAGAAAATATTTTTTTAAATAATAAGATTATTAGGGGCGGTTTTAATGGCAGGAATTACATTACAGTGCATGTGGTGCAAATAATACTAGCATGTCTACACATATATTTCCAGAGAATATTTAGTAGTACAAATATCATTAATAAAACCTTAAATTCTAGTGACAGTACTTTGGAGATGTCTCTGGTATATAAGGGGTTAAAAAGAGGTGCTATGGTTTATGAACTTTCCTGTGTAATAAAAAAAAAAAAAAAAAAATATGCAGCGTGAGATGCTTTTCATTAGGTACTGCAGCACCACCTAGTGGTCAGAGTAACAGACGACAGTTTTGAAAAAATAATATGCATTGTATTGTGGATATTTCACAAATTGAGAAAGTACCATAAAGTACTAGCAGATTGCCTTTAGTAGAATGTGGAGAGTAAATAATGGTACTGATAGAACCGATTCTCTATGATATCGCTAGATGTCAGAAATGCTATGGCTTGTATTTTTGATTGTACAAAGACATGAATTATTATGAGAACTCTTATATTGCAACTATAAGTCTGCTTCCTACATGCTGGGAATATGCAGAACCTACCATACTCATACCTTTCTTTAATATATTATATATTGCTCAGGTCATCGGTGGATCTGGTGAAAGAGGTTCCTGGAGAAAAATACATTTTGGGCCCCCAATTCACTGCAAACTATTGAAAAATGCTAAACATGTTCTATTTCCAGCATTCAGCGAGTCCCAAAAGTTGACTGGGCCCTGGTGCTTTGCAACATCAGACCAGTGATTGTTCAGGTCCTGGCTCAGGCGCAGAAAAGTGCACAGACATTTTGGGGGGCAGGGGCTGAAATGAAAAAAAGGGCACTTCTCATAATTATTTATTCAAAATATATATTTAAAAAAATAAAAGAATTACATCTCAGGAGCCTGTAGGCACAGAAATCTGAAGCCCCCCCCCCATTGGCCATCTCCATTGGACACCTCCACAATGCTCTTAATCTCCACATTGCCCCCCATCATCTCCATATTGCCCTTACATTGTCCCCTGTCAGCTCCATATTGCCCCCATCAGCTCCACATTGCCCCCATCATCTCCATATTGCCCCCATCAGCTCCAACTTACCCTCACATTGCCCCATCATCTCCATATTGCTCCCATCAGCTCCAACTTGCCCTCACATTGCCCCCATCATCTCCATATTGCTCCCATCAGCTCCAACTTGCCCTCACATTGCCCCCTTCATCTCCATATTGCCCCCCATCAGGTCCATATTTCCATACCTGGGAACTCTCCGGTTTTGCCCCGGAGACTCCGGATTTCACAGGTAATTACCGGGTCTCCGGGGCAGTCTCTCAATCTCCGGGCGGGCAAAACTCTGCCCACTTGTTCTCCATCCCGCACAGGTTCCTCCCACTCCCCGCCCTCTTACCCGCATTCCACATATATTTTACCCCTTTTTTTTTTTTTAATTTTGTCCCGCCCCCCTCGCGACTAAGCCCCGCCCCTTTTATGACGCAAATCGCGTCATTTCACTCCCCGGTCGGCGCTGGCAGGGCTGTCCTCCGGGTAGCCCTGCCTGTTAAGTTCCCAGGTATGCATATTTCCATCAGCTCCAACTTACCCTCACATACATTGCCCCATCATCTCTACATTGCCATCATCTCCATCTTGCCCCCATCAGATCCATATTGCCCCATCATTTCCACATTGCCCCCCAGTGTCTGTTTCCTACCTTTTCCCTGGTGGTCCAGCGGCAGGAGAGGTCTGTATGTGCCTCCTTTGGCACAGACCTGTAGCTGCTGGAGCTCCTGCGCGGTCTTCTCTTCATGCAGATGATGTCATCTCCCAGCTCTCTGTAATACTAAAGAGCCGATGAGAGAGCTCAGCATCTACAGGTCTGTCCTGAAGGAGGCACAGACCTGACTGGGCGGCGGGGGGTTAGTACGGGCGGCGAGGCAACTTTTTTTTTTTTTTGTTAAAAGGGCACGAGGACACTTTGGACAAAAAGGGCAGGTGCTCAAGCCCCCCTTGTTGTCTATGTGTGCACGTGCCTGCTCAGGCGTGTCTCTCAAACTGTTTGCATTCCTTTTTGTATCTCTCTATTTCACATCTGCTGGGCAGCTATACCATGAATCAGTTCACTTTTAAAAGGTCGAATGCAAAAGAGTGTGCAACCACAATGCATATTAAACATGTCGCCATGGCGAGATTCTCGTGTCGCCATTTTTATCATGGCGACATGGTTAATGCTCCATGTGGTCGCACACTCTTTTACATGCGACCTTATATTTCTGTTCAGCCTTCCACTGTCTAGATTTAGAGCATGAGCTCTTGTTTTCTCTGATTTACGTTCTTATACTTTATTCCAAACTGCTTAAAGGAGAACTAACACCTCTTAGTGATAACCTTCCATTAAGGTGACCAGATTTCCCTTCAAATGAGTTACACTGATTCCTGTGCAATCCTTCAGAATGAAATATTCATGCAGCCTGAATTTAAATGGATATCTGGTCGATTTAAAGAGATAGCATCTTCAATCAGCCTGGATGTAATGTCCATGAAGGAGGACATGACTGATGCTAGCAGGAACACTGCACCTCAAACTCTGCTCACCGTTATCTTAATTGTTTAAGGACTAGAAGGGCGTGCAATGCATTGGTATTTAAAATGTTAAGTCAACTCATTCAGCTATCCAAAATAAATAAACTGCACCAAAATAAATAAACACTACACCAAAATATTCTGCTATTGATACTGCAACACTGTGGGGGAGATGTACTAAGGTATGTTATTCCATGGAGCCAATGCATGAAGATCTTAGTGCATAGGCTCCATAGAATAACATAGGAACTGGAGAAGTGATATCAGTGGAGAAATTATCTTCACTTTATCACCTCTTTATCACACTTTAATACATAGCCCCTATGGGGGAGATTCATTAAGTGGTGATAAAGAGGTGTTAAAGTGGAGATAACTTCTCCACTGATAACACTTCTCTAGTTCCTATGTTATTCTGTGGAACCCATGCACTAAAATCACTTCAGCTTTGGAGATCTTAGTGAATAGGTTCTATAGAATAACATAGGAATTGGAGAAGTGATATCACTGGAGAAGTCATCTCCACTTTATCATATCTTTATCACTGCATAGTGAATCTCCCCCCAGATCTCTTTATCCAGAACCAAAATAGTTCTCCTATAATCATTCAAATCAAAGCTCAGCTAGTAGTACAGAACAACATAAAAAGGTGTCAGATCTCCTCCTTACCTATGGAACGTCAGATTTACTTTTAAAAGGTCGCACGCTAAAGAGAGTGTGACTAAATGACAGAGTAACCATGTTGCCGATATAAAAATGGTAACATGAGAATCTTGGCCTGCATAAAAGCACAAGGTTCTCATGTCACATCTTTAACCCCTTCAGTGCCAGAGGGGTACCCCTCTGGCACTGAAGGGGTTAAAAGTTGCTAACTCCAATATACTTAGGCTGCAGCATCCAAGCAGCATGCGAGTGCAAATAAGATATAACGAGCGTATTACACTGCAACTCCCATCATCCATACCTTGCCTGGTGGTTCGATTGCACTTCACAACTGCCCTGAACATTGCTTTGGTTGCGTGCCAGAGGAGCCATGAATGAGCGCTGCCCTGGCTGTCTCCGCCCTGTCATTCTGCACACACAGAAGGTGAGAGAGACGGCAGTGCTCATTCATGGCTCCTCTGGCACTCAACCAAAGCAATGTTCAGGGCAGTTGTGAAGTGCAATCGACTCACCAGGCAAGGTATGGATGATGGGAGTTGCAGTGTAATATGCTTGTTATATGTTATATGCACTCGCATGCTGCTTGGATGCTGCAGCCAGTATATTGCAGGTAGCGACGTTTAAAGAGGCGACATGAGAACCTCACGTTTTTATGCAGGTCGAGATTCTCATGTCACCATTTTTATTACGGAGACATGGTTACCCTATCATTTGGTCTCACTCTCTTTTTCATTCAACCTTTTAAAAGGATACTGGAACTTCATACCTCTCTCCCTACGTCTACAGCAATCAACATCTGTCTTTAAGTCTTCCCTAAAATCCAGTCTACTGGAGCACTAGCACCATGCACTACCTTTTGGAAAACTCAGCATATGAACTCACAGCACTTGACAACCTCATACCTCGTTGTCTGTCTCCTATCACTCATTTAGACTGTAAGTTCCTTGGGGCAGGGATCTCTTTCTATTGTTTCTATGATTGTGACACTTATTTTATCCCCATTTATTTACTGTAATATACTACTATTGTAAGGCACCATGCACAATGTGTTGCGCCATATAAATAAAGATATACATACATATACATGCATTTAATGCTCACACTGTCAACAAAATCATACCTCCCTACATTTCAAATGGCCAGTGAGGGACACTTGTTTAGGTGCTGTTGCTGGAGACGTGTCTGGTGGGCGCATTACTGAGAATTTTAAAGTTATGACCTACTGACACTTTTTGTGTAATTGAATAAATGTTTTAGAGCAAGACCAAAGTATTTTATTTACACCAACTAATTTATAAACACAGATACTGAAGTACTGTGAGTTGTGTTGCTGTGGAGAAATGTGATACAATTATAAAGACACAGCACAGTGCAATCTCCTTAAAAAGATGGACACAAAATGGAAAAGAGGGACAGAGGGATTTGGATCTCAAAGAGGGACATGTCCCTCCTAAAGCGGGACACTTGGGAGGTATGCAAAATGCTTATCTAGCAACACTGCAGCTTGTCACCCAAAAGCAAAACTGCACTAAAACAACAGCATAAAATGGCAACAAAGCCTAACATCACCTAACATCACCCAGCACTGACACTACATACAGCTTATACATGTTATTTGCCATGTATTCTAAGTATCAGTCACGGATGAGATCATTTGTAATGTTACCAATATTTGTAATGTCTCTAGTGATTCCACTGATGAGGTTATTTGTGATCAATTATGTAATTTGTGATGTTGTATCTAATGTCATCAACAAAGTACATGAGGAGGTGATTTAAATGAGAAGTAAACCTGTATTTCTTGTCTTTTATGCAATTGAGCAATAACTTAACTATGGCTTTATTGGAAATTTCTTGCGAGGGAATGTTCACAGTTTTTCCTAATGTTCAAATTGGGGCAGTTGGTTTGCTTCACAATTGCAAAACTATTCTTAAAGTGGTAAAACTAGAGCAAGACCATAATTTGGGCACATGCTGAGAAGAGAGCTAACAATGAAACCATAATCACTCTACATGTAGTACAGGCTTTCTTCAATAGATGGCACTGCATGACTGCAATTGAGATTTGATGGCATACAAATAAATATAAACACTGGTAAATGACAGGACAGATGGTTATATACTGTAAACCCAGGACATTAAATAATGAATAAGCTCAAAAGATCGAAAGCAGGCATGTCCAACTCAAATACAGTTGAGGGCTGCATATTCAGCATTTACCCCCAAGGAGGGCTCCAAAATTGGCTGATGGGCATGTTTGTGTATATGTGTATGTATGGGTTACAACCAAGTTGGAATGACTTTGACTTTACATAATGTTACATTTCGATCAAAAATACAAGTTTAAACTTTATATCTTTTTTAAAGGAACACTATAAACTAAAATGAACTTGTGTTATCTACACTGTAGTATTCTGCACTTCATGCCAGCATAGGTAAACACCCTCTATGTGTTTTCTGAGGCCTAAAATCTAGTCTTACATATAATTTGAGGGAGCAGACATTCTGGCCTTTTCCAGGGTTCCCATTGATTGTCCAGTATTACCTGTGAATGGGCTGAGATAAGATCACAGTGGAAATTAACCCCAGTCAGTGAACTGACCTTATCTCTCATTACAAACAGCAATGACCAGAGGGATGTGCCAATGTGTTGCACACCATTCTGGACCTTAAGGAGTTAAATTAATAATATGCTTAGTCTATCCCATATTGATTGGTTTCTCTTGCTTTTCAGAGCAAACTGGTGAAATACTTCAGCCGCCAACTGTCCTGCAAGAGGAAGGTGGCTCTGCAGGAGCGCAACGCAGAGCTGGAAGGGTTTCCACAGCTCATGCACTGGTTTCGGATCGTCAACATCCGCAAAGAAGTGATGGAGGTAATGAAAGAAACATCTGCCTGAGAGGCAGATACCCAAGAGAAAGGGTAACAGACCTGTGTATGAACACAATTCATCCAGAAAGATGTAGATGTCTGGGGCACGGGCAGGATAACAGCTACAAAATAAAAGCAATGAACATGGTTGCAAAGGGGAATAGGTATTATTTGTTGATTAAAAGAACTGTTTGTTTTCTGAAGAATAAAACAGTGCTACCCTTCCCAGTATAACAGGCCAAAAGGATATTTTTTTTCTCTTCAGTGAAAGTCTGTCATCAACTGAAGTTCTCCATAGAAAATATTAATAACAGTGGCACCTAATGGTGATGTTTGCATGCAACCCCAGATAATTCTTATAGGAAAATCATTATGGATAGAAACATTGAGAGTCATGAGATTCAAACTATGTTGGAAGAGACATGATAACTGCATGATCAGTTCAATCAAGGAGATATCTGAATCAGTTCTTAAAGAGCTTTCTGTGTGGGACAGTGACACAATGTAAAAAAGACTATGAAAAAGACAGTGAGACTGCAACAGTGTATAACTGTCACTGCTTTCACAGTCCCAGACTGAAAGCTCTTTAAAAACACAGATCCAGGGAGCTCAAGGTCGGGGTCATAAAAGTGTTAAAAAAATAGGGAAGACAAAATTAAAATAAAGCAAAATAAAAAGTATAGGAAATTTGTATTTACATCGCAGGTGCCCCTAGGTAAGGCACCTTAGAAGTCTTTAGCTCCACCCATGACCACACACCCCAGACCCATCCATTATTTCCTGGCACAGAAAATACCCTTGGCCTATAATAAGCAATGCTAATTAAAAAGACAACAACAACAAAAAGACTTTAGTCTCTTGGTTACTAGAGAGATCTCCAATTCATTGCAAAAGCATCTCTCTAGAATCCAAGGGATTAAATAATAGCTTGTAAAGCAGTATGGAACCGGTGGAGGGACATTGAGATAGCTGTGGCTGTACCCACAATTCAGATTGTGGGTGGGGCCAGTAGAGCCAACGTTCCCTCCATATTTGGAGCTCAAAGCAGTTGCCTACACTCCCTGTTGGGAAATCCAGCCCTGTATTTTGCACTTGCAGAGGATAACTGTCTCTTTAATCCCTTGGATGGTAAGTATTGAAAGGGTTAAGTGGGCCCACTACTTTAGGCTCAGACTTCAGCAGTGACTTAGAAAAGCCTTGCTTCCCTCCATCTAATGACAAAAACTAGCCCACAGTGAGGCTGATGTACACATAATTGTGCAATTCTGCAGTAAACCAGTTGCACCATAGTGAAAAATAGAAATTCCCCAAGTTGTCATTGAGTTAAATGGGGACTGTAACCCCTTAAATGCTAGAGAGGTCTCCAAAACAGTGCTTGGCAATGCACTAGAGATCTAGTTAGCATTTAAGAGGTTAAAAGAACAATTTAATTTAATAACAATTTGTTCTAGATTTTCACCCCTATTTCTTAGTACATCAGCCTCAATGTGTGACAAGAGATCACAGAACATAGACAACCCGTCTCCCTTCCAACTGTAACACAAATACACAGATGGTGCTCCTTACAGATGGTGCTCCTTATTAGAACATGTTACTAAGTGTAGAACTTTGGGAGGGTAACCCTTTGTGTGCCAGGGAGGTAGCTAACGCATTGCAATGAATTGAATACCTCTCTGGCACTCAAAGGGTTAAATTACAAAAGAGCTTGTGTCCTTGGGATAAAATTCTCCCTTTTTGATCCTTTGACAATTTATTTCCAGCTAAAGTTTGGTTTCCAACAGGTGTGTCATGCCAGAAAGCTTCACAGTGTGCAGAGACGTCTCTAGCAGCCAAGGGGGTTAAATAATAAATAATGGGTTTTCATAGTGTTCTGCATATAATGCTGAGATTTCACACCTGGCTTCTCACATTGAGCAGACTGTACTATGTGACAAGATGTATAAAAGTGTAGTTAAATTCTGGCGTAAACCAACAGTACCATAGAGGAGATATACACATTTCCCAGATTGCCATAGATTAGGCTGACCAGACCTCACCTTTAACCGGGGACGCATAGGAAAAATGCATACTGCAGGACTGCTTTGATTTCAGTGAAGTACAGAAATATGCCTATTTCCTATGTGTCCCCAGTTAAAGGTGAGATCTGGACAACCTACCATAGATTTAAAGGGATAGTAATACTTACTATGTAAAAAAAATATTGTAGGGTTTATCCACCTGAGTAGAGAAAAAGGGTACTCCCACTGCTGAAAATGTTTTGTTCAAATGTTATTGCAGCTCAAACTAGATTTTTTTAGGTGCAGTATCACAGTGGCCTGAAATTGTACAGTGGCGCTGTTGCTACACCAGTCTATGGACAGTTCTGATCAATTGACCATAAATCTCCATTGGATGGTGTAGCAACAGCACCACTGTGCAATTTCAGGCCACTGTGATATTGCACCTAAAAATCTCAAGTTTGAGCTATAATAACTTTTGAATAAAACACCTTTCAGCAGTGGGAGTACCCTTGTTTTACTCAGGTGGATAAGCCCCACAACATATTATTTTTTACATTTTAAGTATTACTATCCCTTTAAAAGAGGCTTTTTTTTTAATAGATTTTTGTTAAGATTTTAAGATACAAATAAGAGATAACATAATATCAGCACATAATATTGTATGAATAACAGATTGTTCCAACATCTGAAAACAATATATAATAACTGAAACAAGGTATCATACATTGTATTATACATCCATAGAGTAAATATATCCAGAAGTAAAGGAAATAAAAAAGAAAAAACAATAGAAAAAAATAAGAAAAAGCTGCTGAATAGGAAGAGAGATGAGATACCAGTGCATATCATGGCATCCAGAAAAGCTACCATCAATAGCACAAATCCCATTAGGAATTCTAATTGATCTGCAATCAACAGGAAGCAATATAACATAGCCAAGACTGCCAAACTGATGAAAAAGAACATCTATGATATGACTGGATCATCGATAATTTTTCCATTGATGTTGTGTAACTAGATTTGTATATCCATTCAGTGATGGGTGAGGCTTTTGTTTGGTTCCAATATAGTCGTTTCAGAGTTTTGGCTGCATTAACCAATTGACAATAAAGAAGGCTAGCAGGAGTCAAAGTCTTAATTCTAGAGTCTTTCAAATTTAAAAGGATGAATTGTGGTATTTTTGGTAAACAAATGCCTCAGAGGTGTAACTAGAAGTCACCTGGCCCTGGTGCAAAAATTGCCATGGGCCCCTCCAGCCACATTTCCCCCATTGGGTATCTCCACATTGCCCACATTGCATACATCTCCACATTGCCCCCACTGGCCACCTCCACATTGCCCCCAATGTCCGCCTCCACATTGCTTCCAGTGTCCACCTCCACATTGCCCCCAATGTCCACCTCCACATTGCCCCCCAATGCCCACCTCTCCACACTGCCCCCAATGTCCACCTCTCCATTTTGCCCCCAATGTCCACCTCTCCATGTTGCTCCCAATGTCCACCTCTCCCCATTGCACCCATTGACCCCCAGTGTCCATCTCCTACCTCCCTGGTGGTCCAGCGGAGTGGCAGGAGAGGTCTGTGCCTCCTCCTGCATGGACCTCTATTAGCAGCTGAGCTCCCGCCCGGTCCTCTCTCCAGTAATGCAGAGCGCTGGGAGATGATGTCACCTCCCAGCATTCTGCATTACTAGAGTGCTGGAGATAGAGAGAGCGCTCAGCTGCTAACAGAAGTCTGTGCTAAAGAAAGCACAGACCTCAGCTTGATGCGGTGCCGGGTGGGTGGGGGGGTCGCAGGGGCGGCCGGGCCCCTGGAGTGACAGGCCCGGTCACAGTTGGCTACCCCTGTTGTTACACCACTGAAATGCCTATAATTTTATGTACTTCAGAGAGAATACATGTCCAGAACCTAGCAATTATCAGACATTCCCACCATATATAAAGCAGTGCACCTAGTTCCTTTTTCCTAGAGGGCATAGTTCCAGAAATACACTGAAGTTATCATGGTCAGGGTGATCTTTAAGCCAAGCAGATGAGATAAGCATACTGGTCACTAAAAGATAAATTAAGTTTCTGTTGAAGAGAATGAAAAGAGTGGAGTTCACCATCATGAAATAAGTTATTAGGAGAGTATTATGAGGAGTCCAGCGTGAAAGACTAAAACAGAAATATTTTCTTATTATTTTCTATAGATAATAATGGGTATATCAGAGTAGATATGTTATTATATGTACTAATCAAAGTATACCAAGATAAGATGGTAGATTTTACTAAAATGGGAAGATAGGTATTCTGTGACTTCAAAAATGTTAGTGAATGTCAAGACAGTCTAGATAAATCATATTGTGTAACTAATGACTGATTGATGGAAACCTAATTTATGGTTTCGGCAGAATAGAACCAATGCCAGATGTTTGTTAACTATATGGCATAATAGTATTTCAGAACATCTGGAAGTCCTACACCACCGATATTCTTTGTAGATGACAAACAGCTAAGTGTTAGCCTAGGGGGTTAATGAGGTGATAAGAGGCTGAAGAGATTAAAGTAAGAATTAGATAAAGGAATAGGTATAGTCTGAAAAAGGTATAAAACTTTTGGTAGCATTATAATTTTAACAAGATTTATTTTACCAAGCCAGGAAAGGGGTAGCCCTCTCCAGCTCATAGTTTCTTTTCAGACCCTCCCTAAGTGATACAGAATTAGCAGCAAAGAGTTGAGACGTTGTAGGTGTCAGATTATTATCAAGATATTTGACTTGAGAAGAAGACCAGGAAAATGGCGCTATCCGATGCAATTCAGCTAGGTGAGGAGCTGGGACATTGATATTAACCCCTTAAGGACCAGCGGTCCTGGGGTGTGTGGTCCTTTAAGGACCAGATAGGAAACTTTGACATGCCGTCCCAAGTGACTGATCATGTGGGGCGGCACGCAGAACGGGGGACTGAAAGAGATCGCTCCAGTGCCGGACCAGCGTGACAGTCCTGCCACGTCAATGGTCCTTAAGGGGTTAAAGGAGCAGTAAACTTTTTTATGAACAAAACTAGCAAAAGGGGTACGCCGTTGCCCGTGGGGATTAAGTCCTTTGAGTGTTTGAGGGGTATTCAACACATTGATTGACAGTGGTTTGGGTACATTTGCGGCAGTGAAAGGTTTAGGTGTTTGAGAGTCAAAGAGGCATCCATGCAGTGTAACGTGTTAGATACCTCTTTGGCACTGAAGGTGTTTAAAGACAACAAAAAAATGTGCAATGTATTGGGTTCCTTCAGTGTTAAAGACATATGCAACACATCACTGCATGGATATGTCTTTGGCTGTCAAACACTTGACCCTTTCACTGCAGCAAACGTACCCAAACCACTGTCAGTCAATGCGCTGAATACCTCTGAAACACGCAAATGACTTAATCCCCACAGGCAAAGCCGTGGACCTTTTGTATTTTACTATAAACACTCAGTAGTAAGTTTCTTGTTCAGATAGTAATCCCAGTCGGTCCTGTCACCAATACGATAAAAGCATGGTGTGTAAAGACAGTCCTGCTAGGACACTCTATGTGCCTGATTCCCCCAGCAGGTCCACCTGCAATTGTTCTCCTAAACTGTCTCCAACAAGACTAAAGCAAATGGCCACACTTAGCTGTAATTTTGTGAGTGTTTGTCAATCTCAGTGGCTTTTTTTTACACAAACCACAGGTTGATCACACAGACTTTATAGGAGTGCTAATTGTGACTTAAAGGGATAGTAATGTTTCATAATAAAAGCAGCTCTAATTAATCTTCATAGTATTTGTGCCTTGGAGAGTGTTATTTGAGTACTGTCAGAGTTGTAGTTCAAGAGTAATTGATGAATCTACAAATACCATGAAGATTAATTGGATTTGCTGTTTTTGTGAAACATTACTATCACTTTAAAGTATTGGTGACTCTGCACAAAGTCTTCACCTTTTTGAGTGCCAGAGTGGTAGGTAACACATTGCATTGCAATGCGTTGAATACTGATCTGGCACTCAAAAGTTTAAAGTGGCTCTACCACCACTTTACAGGTTTGATCAATATGTCGAATACTTAGCGAATAATTATAAAACATTATTATTATTTTTTAAAAAAAAACATTATTTGAGAGAAAATTACAGTTTAAAGTATGTCCAGCAGCCTACTTCCAACTAAACTGCTCTTGCCGCAGTTTGCCGCACTGCCTCTGCTCCCGTCACTCTCCCCAGCATCCTCCGATGATGGAGGCGTTCTCTTAGTAAGCTGGAGTGATCTCATTGGTTAGATATCGATATCTGACAATAAGATTGCTCCATCTTACTAACAGAACGCCTCAGTCATTGGAGGATGTTGGGGAGAGTGACGGGAGCAGGGGCAGAGCGGCAAGAGCAGTTTACCCGGAAGTAGGTTGCTGGGGATACTGTAAACTGTAATTTTCTCGGAAATAATGTTTTTTTAAGAAAAAAAACATTTTATAATTATTTGCTAAGTATTCTACATAATGGTCAAAACTTGTAAAGTGGTGATAGATCCACTGAAAAGAGAAGAGGGAGTGAATACATCGTGGAGGGAAAACAATAGTACATGTACATAACATCATTCATTATGTGCCCCAATATAAAAGCCTTACTTATGAATGAGCAGGTAAAAGACAAGAGGAGAAAAATGGGGAGGAGGTGCCCCTTGTGTTGAACCCAATTGAACAGAGAGACCTTCACCAATCACCCAAGTACAAACAGGATACTCCAACTGCAGGAAAATAGGAAAATCCACAAGGCTCCAAAATGTATATCTAAATATAATATAAAAAGAAATGATGCAATAAATATAAAATCAAGATAATAGTAACCCAGAAGTATTCGAATGCATTTCGCGGCTATAAACGCCTCTTTTTCAAAGTAACAAATGAAACCTCTGGTTGGGCACCTTTCTCTTTTTCTTCTGAATGTGGAACTTATTGCATGGTACAAGCTGTACCTCCGAGGTTAAAGTGTGTGTGAATACAGTACTACGGATATCATTTGAGAGTATTGAGACAAGGCTTTAAGTAGCAGAGATGTGCAACATACCAGTGCTGTGTGTGTCGTCCGTAAAGTGTCAGGGGCTGCAGGGAGCTGCTTCTGGGGGTGGTTCTGGTGATTACACGTCTACAAGCATTAACTATTTCAGTGCCAGAAGGGGCACTAAGCATCTACCACTGACTGGGTTAAGTTTTGGCCTTGGAAGCATGGACTGATCACTGAGAGCACTGTTTAACCTCATATGTGCAGGTTGTACCTTAAAATAAATGACACGCTCAGTAGGTGATGTAGTTCAACAGCTGATGTGTGACACTAGTTCCTCACGGTAGCATGTGTAATACAGTTGTAATACAGTGATTTAAATTGTAGTAGCTAGGGATAGGAAAGAAAAACAGGGAGTACTCTGAGAAATGTAGAAACAAAGCACAAAATAAAGGCACGCATTCATATTTAAAGTGATAGTAATGGTCAACATTAATACACTGAAATAAATTTGTTTAATGTATATTGGTCTTCATTACAGTCAAAATTTATCCTCAGACCCCCAGACTTTTACATATTTACAGGTTTGTCAGTAGGTCTGCCTCTGTTTTTGGCAGCCATCTTTGGTTTGCCCTCACAATATGCTGCCCTCAATTTGTTTCCACAAGGTACGGGCTCCACATACATTTACTGATGGGAGGGGGTGATTGCAAATCCTCTGCCCCCCTTCTCCTTGTATGCATATCACCCCCACTACAGCACAGCGACACTCGCATCACATGAAGAGAGAGAGAAAATGCACAGGCAACCATCTCAAAACTATGGAGAACTGTAACCAGAGACTCCCCTCTCCAATAGAATATAACAGAATAACATCCTGATCCCAAGTTAACTGTAGGTGAAATCTGTGGACAGTTAAAAAAAACCCCAAAAAAAACAAACCAACAGTACAAACTTTGGAACAAAATCTCTCCCAGCAGTGGCAGTGCCCTTGTTTTACTCAGAAGGAAAAGTCTAAAAGCAAGTGCCTTTATAAAGGTTTGCTTGGAATGCATGATGTTAGTCACACTGTTTAATACTCACTAGTTTAATATCCTTCCTAACCACCTTTTTCCTGATATCATATCCTTCTCTTGTGAAGGGACTGATCCATTCGAACAAGGGAAAATTCATGGGGCCATTAGGATTTTCTGGTCATAGTAAGTTAAATGGGTGGTTATTATTAGGAGATGTTAGTATTTCTTTAACCCTTTGAGTTCCAGAGGGGTACGCAATGCATTGCGTACCCCTCTGGCACTCAAAGGGTTCATAATTACTATACTTGTAGCTAGTACCACAGAGACTACTGTGCCAATATATGATTTATCTTTGGTGAAGGTTATAGTGATATCAGGCATTAGGAAACTACTGGCACATATCATGTCCAGGCAACATGGTAATAAGATGTTCTGCAACAGCTAACATGGGCACACTGTTTCACCGTGCCAGGCAGTAAACAGAGAGGAGAAATGTGTCAGCTGGATATTTGCTAAGCATACATACAGATAAACACACACCCACACTGTGTGCACACTGTGCAGATCTGCTTTATTCACAGCCCTGAGACACATGCATTCTAGTGTCTCTATGTGATCAGTGACATGAAACACTCCAACAAGTCTCCAGCATCCAAGGGGTTAACAAATGATATTCCCATTTGGAAATTCTCTCTTCTTGCTGAAAAAGGGAAACTGATTGGTCCCATTTATTTAAAACGGTGTCTTTTTTTAAGTTTTAAAATAATTTAAGAGAAAAAGTGCATTACAAGTAATCAATATAGAAGTATCATTACATACATTAAGAAGTCAAGTATGCATGTACTAGTTGAACAGCCCGTGTACATGGGCCACAGTGCCAGGCAGCAATGACCGCGGTGCAGTCATGCACAGTAGAGACTGCCCACGCCGCGGCTGATAACGGATCGGGGTGCTCCGAATTCAGACCATAGTCCACTCTTCAGAGCGCCCCACTCCGTTACCAGCCACGGCTCGGGCAGTCTGTACTGCGTATGACTGCAGTGTGCTCAGCCATCTGTACTGCGCATAACAACTTCTGACAAACATACAGTAGCAAATTATTATATAGGATAAGCAAGAAACAAAGAACTAAGACTTTAAAATCCTGCATACATTATAGTATGAGACAAGTAAGAAAACCACATTTAATCTTCCAGTATGTAATGATATATAAAGCAACAAAAAGGCAATTAGGGTAGCAAAAATAGAAAATGAAACTCGAATTGCAAGGGAAAGTAAGACTAATCCAAAAAAGTTTTTCAAATAAATAAATAGCAAAAAACTTAAGAGGGAGTACATTGGACCATTCAAAAATGAGATGGGTGAGTTGATTAGTGAGGATAAGGAAAAGGCCGATGTTCCAAACACTTTCTTTACATCAGTATATACAAGGGAGCAAGGAATGGTAGACGAGCCTCAAGAAGTAAATAATAAAACAGTTATCAGATATTGGGTTAACTCAAGAAGATGTTAAGGGTAGACTGAACAAAATTAAGACCAACAAAGCACCGGGTCCTGATGGTATACATCCAAGGGTTCCTAAGGAACTCAGTGCAGTGTTGGCAAAACCCCTATATTTACTCTTTAAAGATTCTCACCACAGGCTCAGTGCCACAAGATTGGCGAAGAGCCAGTGTAGTTCCTCTATTTAAGAAGGGAACTAAAACAGAATCTGGAAACTATAGACCTGTGCGTTTGACCTCCGTAGTGGGAAAACTGCTAGAAGGTATAATAAGGGACTATATTCAGGATTACAACACAAAAAAATAAGATCATTAGCAGGAATCAACATGGTTTTATGAAGAATAGATCATGCCAAATTAACCTTTTCAGCTTCTATGAGGAAGTAAGCAGCAACCTTGATAATGGCAAGGCAGTTGATGTAGTATATCTAGACTTTGCAAAGGCATTTGATACAGTGTCACACAGAAGGCTGGGGTATAAAATAAGGAAATTGGGGCTAGGAGATAACCTTTGCAATTGGATACAAAACTGGTTGAAGGATAGGGAACAATGTGTGGTTGTAAATGGACAATTCTCCAATACAGTTAAAGTGGAGAGTGGAGTACCTCAGGGTTCAGTATTAGATCCGCTGCTTTTTAACATGTTTATAAATGACCTAGAAATATATATAGAAAGCAAATTATCAATATTTGCAGATGACACTGAATTATGCAGGATAATTAATTCAGAACAGGATAATTGCTCTCTACAGAGGGATTTATATAAAATGGCAGATTGGACAAACAAATGGAATATGAAGTTTAATGTGGGGAAGTGTAAAGTCATGCATTCCCACGGCTACTTATAAACTTAATGGAATCATTTTAGGGGACTCTTTGCTAGAGAAAGACCTCTGAATCCTTGTCAACTACAAACTTGGAAACAGTTACCACTGTCAAACAGCAGTGGCAAAGGCAAGCAAAATCCTGAGGTATTGAAGCAAGAGTGGATAACATTATTTTGCCATTGTACAAGTCATTGGTAAGACCTCTCCTTGCGTATGCAGTGCAGTTTTGGGCACCAGTTCAGAAAAAGGATATACTAGAACTAGAGAGGGTACAGCGAAGAGCAACAAAATTAATTAAGGGAATGGAGGACTTGACTAGACAAACTTGGTTTATTTACTCTAGAGACAAGACAACTAAGAGGAAAGCTTTTCACATTGTACAAATATATGAGAGGTCCATACAAGGATCTCTGCGGTAAGCTGTTTATTTCAAGGCCTGATCAGGTGACCAGGGGACACCCCTTGAGATTAGAGGAAAGGAGGTTTAGACTTCAGCAGAGGAAGGTTTTTTTTTTAACTTTGAGGTCTGTTAAATTGTGGAATTCTTTGCCCAAGGAGGTAGTTATGGCAGATACAATGGATACATTCAAGATAAGATTAGATACATATCTTTCCAAAGGGAACATACAGAGTTATACTGTTTATTAGAAGGCAGATCAGGAAGGTCTGATAAAGACTAACTTATTTGGTAGCAGGAAAGCTATAAAATTACTGTGGTTTGAGGAGAAGGTTGAACTTGATGGATTTGTGTCTTTATTCAACCTAATTTATTATGTTACTATGTAAAAGGAAAATAAAGAAAAGAGAATTAGAAGAGAAGGTGAGAGAAGAAGAACAAGGAAGATGGAAGATAGAAAAAAAAGGGGGGGGGGGTGAGGTGAAAAGGTAAGGGAATTCTCCAGAATTAGACTGTGGAAGTCAATGAATGTATATATATGCTTCATAGAAGAATTCAAAGTGTAATTAAATGAAATTAGAAAATAATTTGCTGACCTCCTCTGGATCTCTTCCCCTCTTTATAAGAGTCACACATAGGAGGGTGGATTGAGAATTTTCTATGTCAAGCCACTCCTCTAGAGAAGGTAAGATATTGCTACCCCAATGTCTAGGTATTAGAGCCTTGATTGAGTGAAGCATAATGTACAACATGTTTTTTTAAGGAATGGAAGAGACGGAATATCCAAAAAGAGCAGAGATTGTCTGTATGATTTATTGAGAGAAATTTTTAGATTTTTCTTTGTAAACATTCCAACCAAAATGGAACAAAGAGAGGACAGGACCACCAGATGTGTATGGGAGAACCTATATGTTTATTACATCTCCAGCAATGGCCTTTTTTGATGAGGAAAATGTATTTAATCTTAAAACAGAACTACTACCGCAAAACAACTTTAGCTTAAATACCTCCCTGTCATGGGAACCACCGGGCCCTTGGCTCCTGGAGGGGCCTGGGGGCCAGCCCCTTTCCTACAGACTATGGACTCTATGCATGGGGAAGCGGCTTTCCCAGCATCCCAATCCCCTCGTGGATCTAAGTCACCCTGTGCTTCTTGATGGGCACAGGGTGTCACAGAAAAGGACTGCCCTTGGACTGATTGGGGAATCAGCACAGGGACATGTGGTGAAGTTCACCTCCAGGACTATAACAGTTGAAATACTGCTCATTGTATTGTATATTGTGTGGTATAATGTAATAGTGTGGGGTGTTATACTATAATTTCTGTAAAGGGATTTGGTAGCTGGGAGTGGGGGTTGGGTGTTGCTTCCAATATACTCCAGGTCTGTGCTAAGGAATGTTAATTGATTCCTGCAGTGCTTCCTTGACCAATTGGGGAGGTTAATTAAGAGCCAGTTAAGAATGTCTAATTTTCAAGTCCTAATCTGCATGCTTATCTTGATAAGGGTGTTGGTGGCTGATTGGCCAAGCGTAGAAACACTGTCCCAAGTCCTAGTTTGCATGCTGATCTTGATAAGAGTGTGTGTAAGTGTATATGTATGTTCCATTCAATAAAGAGAGCTGATTCTAAAACAGTATACTAGTCTTTCCTGGTGACTGTGGGGAAAATTGCGATATTCCAGCAGAACAGCCTTGCTCAGGATTGAAGGAAGCAGCGACTGATGGGGACACCCAGACCGGGGGGGGGGGGCTCCACTGGTACTGCTTAGTAGTGCTAGTCGCCAAAATGATTACCTTATTTAATAGATTTATCCTTTCTTCCACGTCTGACAGTCAGGATGTATCGCTGATATCTTGCCATAGTGACTGCTCTGTCAGTCCCTTCCGGAGCCGAATGGCTCCTAGCAATGCCTCCTAGAGCTGGCTGTGACTGACAGAGCAGGCGCTAAAGTTTAAGCTAAAGTTGTTTTGCGGTGGTAGTTCTGCTTTAAAGGAGTAAAATACCATCGAACTAGAAATTTATAATGGCTCTCTAAATTATTTGCAGATACAGAAAATGAATTATAAAAGGGGTTCTTAACAGAACACATGCTAGAAGGGTCTCTCCTGTATTCAACAGGTTAAAATTCCCATTGAAATTAAAGGAGATTTGGGGTATGTTTATTTGCCCCTATAGTGCAGATGGTTTGCCCCATAATTACTCCTCTTTAATTTGGAACATAACTCCCTTTGCATTTTTAATCTGTATTTTTTTTTACCATTATCTGTAACTAATGGAGGATGGTGGCAATTGTTGTCCACAATAGCTGGATGGGTGCAGGTTGACCACCCCTGTTCAAGGTTGCAGAAATCCCTGATGAGGGGTTAAAGGTTGGGTGTTTCCGCATTGATTTTGGCAGAAGGAGTATTTTCTAAAAAATATATTCTTATTTGTAAAAATGTGTTTTGACACAGAGCAATGTACCACTACATGATACCAAAAAAGTATTACAAGAGACCAGCAGTGAAATATGACATTCATGGGAACAGCAGAGAAGTAAATGTAACCAGCAGGACAGTATACTATTGCATTAAACAAAAAGGAAAGCCAACATTACTTGAAACCAGTAGGACAGTACAATACATGAGACCAGCAGGATAATACACCATTTCATGAGACCAACAGGACAATATACCATACATGAGACCAAGAAGACAATGATACCAGCAAGATAATACACCATTACATGAGAACAACAGGACAGTATACCATACATGAAACCAAGAAGACAATGATACCAGTGGATAATACACTATACATTAAACCAGCAGGACAGTACAGTACATGAGACCAACAGGACAATATACCATACATGAGACCAAGAAGACAATGATACCAGCAAGATAATACACCATTACATGAGAACAACAGGACAGTATACCATACATGAAACCAAGAAGACAATGATACCAGTGGATAATACACTATACATTAAACCAGCAGGACAGTACAGTACATGAGACCAACAGGACAATATACCATACATGAGACCAAACGGACAATACACTATACATGAAACCAGCAGGGCACTACACCATATATGAGACCAGCAAGGTTATACACCATTACATGAGAACAGCTTGACAATACACCATACATGATACCAGAATAAAATAAGCTTGTCGCTGACCCCTCTACACACAAAAGGCAACCTTGAAATACAAAAATACAACCAGTATCTTCTATAATAGAGACAGAGTGGACAAAAAGCAATATAAAAATCAATAATAAAAGATATGTAGAAAATCCTTGATTCACTGACACCAGTAAAATAAATACTATGGTATTTTGCTTAAATTGTAAAATGGATATGAATTGCTAAATAGCCTAGGGTTAAAACCCCCCCACTACTCAAATATTTTGAGAGTATGATACAGGAGATTGCACTATTAAGCTTTATGTAAGTTTTGTTTTATATATATTTTTATCCTTATTTTTATTCTTGTGTATGGCTTTAGATGTGCTTCATCTAGCTAGAATTACCTATTTTGTGTCATATTTTATACACTGTGAATGAAATATTTATGTAATATTGATATATATCAACTTACACTTGTGTGTAAAGATCTGGGCCTACTCTACTAGTGTGAATTATTTGTAGTCTACACTCATTGGTCTGTTTGTTAGTTCAGACACAGATTTCATTACTATATGCCATAGTACTTTATATGTCATCATATTTTGTATCTAAGAATTTATGTGCCTAGATATATGCTGGAGAGATGGCTCAGTTGGTTAATTCACCAGCTGTAGAATCTGTCCGAACCTCAAGGTCACAGATTCTAGTACCAGTAGGGTCAGCTCAGCCTTTCATCCTTCCGAGGTAGATAAAATGAGTACCGTTACACTGGGTAATAATATTCATACCCCAGGACATACTTGAAAACGAGAGACAATCTCAGTGTATCCATCTTGGTAAAATAAGTGAGAGCAGCAGTACAATATATCATTGAACGAGACCAGCAAGACAATATACCATTACATGAGACCATAAGGGCAAAATACTTTTAGATGAGATCATCGGGATAATACACCAATTTATGAGACCAGCAGGGAAATAAACCATTTCATGAAGAAGGATAATACACCTTTACATGAGACCAGATGGACAATACACGATTACATGAGATCAACAGAATTATACACTATACACAAAACCAGCAGGACAACACATCATACATAAGAACTAAAGGATAATGTACCTTTTTGAGACCAATGTGACAATACAACATACATGAAACCAGCATGACAAAGCACCACTACATGTGACCAGCAGATAATACGCTAATGATGAAATCAGTAGTACAATACACCATTACACCAGACCAGCAGGATAATTAATCACACCATACATGAGACCAGCAGGATTATTTACCATATGTGAGACCAGCAGCATAAAACATCCCACATGAGACCAGCAGAATGAGACCAGGAGGATAATACACCATTATAAGAGACCAGCAGAACAATGTACCATACATGAAACCAACAGAACTGTACACCATTACATGAGACCAGCAGTAAAATACACCATTACATTAAACCAGCAGCATTGTCTGTCCCCTCAGTCTTTTTCCACTGGTAGCAACAGTGCCACTCATTATTCTGTCTCACACCTCAGTTTTGTTCCATTGGTAGCTAAATAATCACACACATACACTGTCTGCTTCCCCAGCCTTGTTCACTGGTAGCCATGCTCCTAGCACCCACTATAACATGTCAACCCATTCCAATGGAGTACCATTTTTCTTACGCTGGCAGTAGGTACTGTATACACTAGGAAATTCCATGGTATTTAAAGATTTTAGTATCTTTTAAGTGACAGACGTTTGTAAAAAATCAAGTATTTTTTTCCTATAGCAACACTTTGTGCACACTAGCCTAGGGATAAAAAAGCAATTGAACCCAAATTTGATGTAGGTGAATGTCTAATATCCAAAAATGGTATGCCTTGCTTACATTTTCCTTAAATATCTAATGGTTATGTTCATTTTCGTATCGTGCTAGTAATTTCAATAAAGAAAAGTGGTAGGTGTATTTGAGTTCTCCTGGCACGCTATAGGGTATGTCAACCCATACAAATGGGGTACTGTATATGGTAGGAAATGCCATGGCTTTCAAATAATTTAGCACCTTTGAAGTGGTAGAAATGTAACAATTATTTTTTTTCCTATTGAGCCACATTTTAGAAATATCTGTGCATACCAGTCTAGAGGTAGAAAGACAACCCCTCATTTTATGCAGCAGAATGTCTGCTTTCCGAAATGGAATGTATTGCATACCTTTCTTTTATATATCTAATAGTTATGAATATTTCAGTGCAGGAAGGCAGTTTCAAAAAAGAAAACAGGTAGGTGTAGTTTTGTGTCCTTCTGGCACCATCTATGGTATGTAAACACATACCCATAGGGTACCTTTTTTCTTTTCTTGGATGAGCAGTAAGTAATGAATACCGTAGAACATTCCTTAGTATTCAGTGATTTCAATACCTTTGAAGGGGTGGAAATGTAAAATAATGCATAGTTTTACGCCACCTTCTGAAAACATTTGTGCACATGAGGATGGAGTAGAAAGAAAAGTGACCCCTCATTTTATGTGGTGGGTTGTCTTCTTTTCAGAATGGTTTGGTTTGCCTACCTTTTCTTAATTTCTGTAGTATTTATATTAATTTAAGTACAGACAAGTCACATTTAAAAAAGTGGAAGAAAAATGAGATTGAGAATGGTATAGTAGTTCAGCTTATACCAGTGGGGTGCCATTTTTCTCAGAAGAGCAGTAGTTATTGAATACAGCAATAAATTCCATTGTTTTCAATGATATTTGTACTTTTGAAGGGGTAAACATGTAAAAGAATGCATATTTTTCCTCCTCCTGCAAACATTTGTGCATATCAAGCCAGGGGTAGACATGCAAATAACCCCTCATTTGATGCAGCTGAATATCTGTTTTCAGGAAATGTATGCCTTTAGACTTTATGTAATGTATTCTGGTTGTGTGCATGAAAATGTCAGTAGAAATTCTGATATATGCTGTGTACACCTATACATATTGGGTATCAATGTACTCAGGAGAAATGTGGCATTTATGTTTCAGAATTTTTTGGTTTATTACTCTAAGCTTGCTTGAGATGTGCTGTAGTTTGTGATTTCAGTGTAAATTTCTGAAAAAAACTATTTTTAACAACATTTCCTTGTTTCATCATTTCATGTAGGAAGAAACTTCAGCCATTTTGTGATTTTATAGATTAGTGCACTTTCAAGAAATATATACTTTTATATATTCATTGAGTTGTTTTATGGTAGTTTAACCATGTAACCAAAGAAATGTTCATTTTTATTTCATGCAGTTGCACACGGCCATGCATGTAAATAAAACTATACATATTTGTTACTTTTTGCACTCAGGGGTTCATGGCTTTTAAAAATAATTTAAACTTTCACAATTAAACTTAAATGTTTTTGATATATTGTGTATGATATTAGCAAATTAAGTGATTTTTTTTCTTAGTCATACTTTTCTCACCATGTATAATTTACTTCATGGGAGACACCATGAAAACTGAATTTGTTTTGAAAAAGTAATATGTATAGTTTTGCATATTTAACCCTTTGAGTGCCAAGGGATATAACTAGAAAATTACATCCAGGAACCTTACCTAAAAAGATGTATAACAAAATGTTGCAAAAGCTCCTGGCCGCCTCGGACAAAATTCCTCAAACCTCTGGAACACAAAGGGTGAAATCTTTCAGTGCTTGGTCCCTCAGTGCAGCTTAGATAGAACACTGTTGTACTCACTTTATTATTGCATTACTCTTTTATAAGGTTTATACGTAAATGTGTCTCTCTGGATGTCAACAGGGATCATGTAGATGTGCTTCACTATAAAGTCCACAAGATGGCACTGGTGACACACACTGTAACCAAGAAATATTTCAAGGAAATTCTTCCTTGATATCTTATATTTGCTTCACACATGTAGGATGTTGTAGATAGCACAATGCAGACAATCTTTAGAACTGTGACATTGTACAACACTGGCTACATTTATAAAGTTGTGTAAATTATATGTAAGACCATTTGTTCCTGATTTCCACCCTAAAACATTTCTCTCTGTGCATAATAGTATGTTGAATGTTAACACTTTAAACAGAAAACAGTGAAAAAGGCCAGTCTCCCATAAAATACAAATATTGCTAGGGGATATATTTGGAATGTCAGACATCTGGATTGGTGGTCCCATTGGAGGGCCATATGGGACACCTCCCTCAGTAACCCTGCTTCTTTATTACATAGGCTGGATATAAGTGTGCCTTTAACAGTATGTCTTTACACCTAGAAAAAACTGTCAGTGAATTGAAGACATATTTACTAGTTTAAAAGCCCGTTTGCACGGGACACAGTGCCACCCATCAGCCTCTGCTGGTGCCCAGAGCCTCTCTGCTCACCAAACGGTCCCAGGAAGGTGCACAGAGAGTATTCCTGTCTGAATTCGGAGCACCCCACTCCGTATCAGCCGCGGCACGTTCAGGCAGTTCTTCTGGGCATTGACTGCAGGGCACGCAGTCTCTACTGCGCATGATGGCTTCTGACAAACATCCTAGAAAATTATTATATAGGATTGTACTGAACATATTTGTCTGTTATACTACAAAAATGGAGAAAATGAAAAGGCAATTGGGGGCTTAATTTAACCTTTTGAATGCGAGCGGGGTATGCAACTCATTGCTTTTCAATGTGTTGCGTACCTCTCTGGCACTCAAAGGGTTAAGAAGAGCTACTAGCTGCCCATTTCCAATTTTGATTTGATGATTGGCGATGACTGTATATATAAAGGAAACAATTTTGTTCTGAGCAATGCACTTCTTATTTCAGACAAGGTTTTAAGTGGGGCTAACAAATATATAAATGAATAAATACATAATTTGTGTGTGTGTGTGTTAAGGTTCAGAGTTTTACTAGTTAATTGTTGCTAGACCTACCTTCAACATTTTAAGTGCATTTTTACTGGTCCACCCAAACTTTATATTGCAAAAGTTGAAGATGCCGGTAGCAGCCTATTTCCCGTTGGCTATGTGGCTGCCTGTGACCTTACAATAGCCAATAGGATTGATTAGCTGCATCTCTAGAGCTCACAGCACCATAGAAGGAGGGATGTACTCATTTAGGGCTGCAAGAGGAGGGAGCAGCAGTAATTAACTAGAACATAACTGAGCTTTTAACATGTATGTATGTATATGTATATAATGTTTGTGTTAGTTACTCTTTAAAAACAGGTTTCGCAAGGAGGCAATAGTAAATTACAGCATATGAATATGCAGGTCAGGTTTTTATGATATCCTTGCTTAATCAGAGGTGGGTAATTGGTGGGCTCAGTCATTTTGATTGCTCTACCTGTGCTTAATTAGGGATATTTTGAAATCCTGACCTTTTGGTGTTTTACCAAGGCCTGGAACTGAGAATCACTGACTTAGGGTCATTTGTAAGAACTTTCAAAATAACCTAAATATTATGTTAGACATTTTGTATTTAAAATAATAATCTGCAGTAGTTTTAGCTTGACTTGTCAGTTTATGCAAGTTAGACAGTACTGGCTGACACAGATCTGTGCCAAATACTAACACTCAGCACTGATACACCTTCCAACTGCCACTCGCTCACGCTTTTCCTTCCCCCTCCTCCGTATTTCAGGAACTGGTGAAAGGGAGTTCACAAGTCATCTCTATACAGTTAATAACCAATCTGATGACTTAGTTTCATTTGTTCCCATTCAGTGCCAGAGAAATGTCTATGGATGGTAGAACAGTGCAGAGTGGTAGTATCTCGCTCAGGGCTGTCCCAGATAGAGTAGATATATATATATATATATATATATATATATATAGAGAGAGAGAGAGAGAGAGAGTGGAGAGAGATTGTAGCTGTATTAGTCCAGTGATGCAGATGTAAAATAACAAACAAAATGAATATCTTGTAATACCTTTGTTTGTTATTACATATATATATATATACTAGCAATGTGGGACGGCGTTGCCCGTCAGGATATATAGGGAATTAATGCACACACACGATGCGAGACAAACACAGAGACACACACGCAAATGCACATGCATGCACTGAGATGCTTAAAGAGAGACAGTCATACACACATACATGCAGACACATAGAGTGTGATACAGACATGCAACACACACAGTGAGAAACACACACACACACACACAAGTGAGTCATAAGGGGGTGACTTATGTGTCATTGTAATGAGTTTGTGTTTGTACTTATGCCTCCACTGTGGCATTCATTCATGTAATTGAAATGCATGTGGTAATTGCACATACTATGGTGGAAGGTGGATCGTGTTGGCTCCCGGGGTGTGAGTGACAGTGAGACTATGGTAGAAGGTGGATTGTGCTGGCTCCCGGGGTGTGAGTGACAGTGAGACTATGGTGGAAGGTGGATCATGCTGGCTCCCGGGGTGTGATTACGTGTGAGTGATTGTGTTTGAGTGTGAGATTGAGTGATTGCGTGTGAGTGAGTGAGTGTGTTAGTGAGTGTGTGTGATTGAGTGAGAATGTGTGAGTGAGAGTGTGTATGATAGTGAGAGGGTGTGAATAATTGAGGGTGTGAATAATTGAGGGTGTGAGTGATTGAGGGTGAGAGTGTGATTCAGTGTGAGTGTGATTGATTGTGATTGATTGTGATTGAGTGTGACTGTGAGACTGTGATTGAGTGTGAGACTGAGTGAGTGAGAGAGTGTGTGAGTGAGTGAGAGAGTGTGTGTGAGTGAGAGAGTGTGTGTGAGTGAGAGAGTGTGAGTGAGTGAGAGAGTGTGAGTGTGAGTGAGAGAGTGTGAGTGTGATTGAGTGAGAGAGTGTGATTGAGTGAGACTGTGAGAGTGTGATTGGGTGTGAGACTGAGAGAGTGAGAGAGACTGTGAGAATGTGAGTGTGAGACTGTGCGAGACTGTGAGAGTGTGAGACTGTGCGAGACTGCGAGAGAGACTGTGCGAGACTGTGAGAGAGACTGTGCGAGACTGCGAGAGTGCGTGAGGCTGAGAGTGCTTGAGGCTGAGAGTGCGTGAGGCTGAGAGTGTGTGTGTGTGAGAGTGCGTGAGGCTGAGAGTTCGTGTGTGTGAGAGTGCGAGAGTGCGAGAGTGTGTGGGACTGCGAGTGTGTGAGTGTGTGAGAGTGCGAGTGTGTGGGACTGCGAGTGTGACTGTGTGAGACAGAATGTGTGCTTTGCAATGCGTTGCTTACCCCTCTGGCACTCAAAGGGTTAAGTTGAGCTAACATAGCAATATAACACACGGTGGCTCTTCAGCTGAGGCAATGTAGCAATATGCTGAGGGATCAAATAGAAAGTGGTGTTTGAGGCTTGCCCTCTGTAACATACAGCAAAGCATCTCTCTCCCTTTAAGGAGAAAGGGCGGGAATCAGGAATTGGAGGAGTGACAGTTGAGACAGTGAGGTGACTGAAGAGATGATGATAAAGGCTGCGTTGATAGCCGAAACGTCGATTCCAATAAATATGTAACAGCATTTTGTTCTACTGAATTCCTGCGAGTGCCGTCTCATCGTAGGAACTGTATATATATATATATATATATATATATATATATATATATATATAATAATTATGGGCGCCACCAAAAAACTCTTTAGCAAAGGGCACTAAGTTTGGAGGGGCTGAGCCACCTCAGGCCTTTATTAATCTCCTCCTACACCAGTCAGCATATACTAACACACAAATAAAGCCAAATAACTTGTAAATGACTGTATTAACCATTTAAGGACCGGAGGGGAGCTGAATGCATTGCTTTGTACACTCTGCTGATCTTTAAAAGGTTAAATAAAATAATTGCTAACTAAACATATAAGTGATTTGAAAAGTCATTCAGATTAGCCTAGTTTTCATAAGGTGTTAGTTCCACTTAAAATTTCCAAATATAAGAAGAGGATAACAGGACTTAGAAAAAAAAACATACTGCCCAAAGCGTTACTCAGAGTGAATGTTAAGATGTTCTTCCTGTGCAGATGAAGATCTGTAAGCCTTTTCATCTAGATGAAATATTTGATATGTTTGGAGAAATCTTTTAGAACAAATTTTTTTTTTCATAACTTGAGAACTATAGATATTAACTCTGAGTGTCCAAGAGGCGAGCAACACATTGTTAACCACTCCGGCACCTAAAGGGTTAATGGATTTCAGTCTATCCAGTTGCAAGTCAGGATTTTATACAGTGCAGAGTGTTACCTTACCTCTTATTTTTAAAGTATATATTACCCCTTTGAGAAACAGAGTGATAATCATAGCATTGCAAAGTATTGTGTGAGATCCACTTCGACACTCAAAGGGTAGTTTTTTTTTTTAAAGGGGAACTATTGCCTCCTATAAAGTAATCATTATTTTATTGTGTGTGTCCCCAATACAGCATGAATCATGTTTTTTTTTTCTGAATCAGTAATTTCAGTGAGAAATAAGCTTAGAAAGTGATACAGCATCAGGCCTTGCTGCAGTACAGCTCTGTACTGCAGGCTGTCAATCTTCTCCTCTTCTCCTCCCCTGTTGTGCCTCATTCCCTCCTCCTTGTCTGACACTTAGGTCCTCCATGTGACCTGGTGCATTCTCATTGGCTTATCCATATTGCCCCTGGAACAAATTAAAACCCCCCAGAAAAATAATGAAGTTAAATGAGAAGTAACACATTGTAATACCTTATTATGGACAGAAAATTCTAATGCCCTTTGTGAAATTTGACCTTGTACCTTTGTTTAAGAGATAACATGTACAGTCAGTCATAGGTATCATGTCATGGAGGTGGGCATGACAGCTGTAAGCAGCATCACGGTATCCAAAAAAACGGCAACTATACATGGTAATCTTAACCCTTTAAGGACTATAGAGGTGTGTAGTGCATTTCTTTGTGATGTGTTGCTCCCCTGTGGTCCTTTTCCACTTAATCCCTTAGTGACCGGCCGCATGCAAACGCGGCCGTCACTTAACGCCCGGTTAGGAAATTTTTTTTTCGCTAAAATAATCCGTTGTCCCCGAACAGCGTATAGCCGTGTAGGGATCTAGACTTCCAGGACGTACATGTATGTCCTCTGTCACTAAATGACAGTTTCTGCGGGACGTACATATACGTCCATTGTCGGGAAGGGGTTAAGGACCAGAGGCTCAGGGAAGTTGCCTTCTCTTAAGGGCCGCTTTGATCCTCTTTGGTGCACGTGACCTGTTATGTGTACCACCACGGCGGGGGTCTAAGAGAGATCACTCAAGGAACTTCCCTTCCCTTAAGGGCCTCTTTGATCATTGCGGATGAGTCAGTACACATGACGTGTTACGTGTACCACTGCGCCGAGCAGGAACTCTGTAATTAAAAAGTAATTAACTGGTTCTTAAGGGGAAAAAAAAACAGGTGACGTCCTGGCATGTCACTGGTCCTCAAGGGGTTGAAGGGTTAAGCAGGGTTGCCTCTGCCTACTTCTGTATGAAAAAATTGCCATCGACTGCCATGTCTGCCTTCATTGACTTGACATATTAACTGAAGAAGAAGTTATCTGTTGAAGAAAGGCACAAGAACAAAATTCATAGGGGCCATTATGATTTTATGTGGGATTATTATTAGGAGATGTTAACATAAGTTTGGTTAACTCTTTCCTCCCTTCCTCCCCAGAGTCTGTTAGAATCTGTGGTGAGTAGAATATCCACGCTGGCAAAACTCTCTCCTAACCTGTAATGTTTCATCCTTCTCAAGTGAAATGCAGATTGATTTCTATTCATTCTATTCCACTGCTGCTCTTCCTTCTGGAAAATTCCCTCTCTGAGTTATACACAACAGATGGTACAGTAGATGTAAAGTAAAACATGTTTGTAACAGAATGCTGCTGTTTCTGTATATTTAGCAGCTGATATTGAAGAAAGAGATCGAAGGAGTTCAAAAATCTCTTCTTCAGCAATTGATTAACCCCTTAACCCTTTGAGTGCCAGAGAGTTACCCAACACAACTGGATACCTCTCTGGCATGCAAAGTGTTAAAGGAATAGTAATACTTAAGATGTAGAAAATATATGTTGTATATAATACAACATATAATAAAACAAGGGTACACCCACCGCTGAGAGATATTTTATTAAATGTAAATTTTCAGGCCACTGTGATATTTGCACCTAAAAAATTCAAGATTGAGCTGTTATAATTTTTTAATAAAATATATCTCAGCAGTGGGAGTGCCCTTGTTTTACTCAAGCGGATAAACCCTACAACATATATTTTTTTACATTTTAAGTATTACTATCCCTTTAAGGACCAGAATCTAAACAAGCAGATGAATGTATTATTATATGTCATTTATTTGGGAGATTCTGTGTGGAGAATCAGGGACCATGCAGAGTAAGAGTTCTATAGACAAAAGAAAAGTGGATTCGTTGTGGGACGAACCATCTGCATCGTAGGGAATAATACAAATTCCCACTGATTTTAACCCTTTGAGTGGCAGAGGGGTAAACAACGCATTGCAAAGCAATGCGTTGCGTACACCTCTGGCACGCAAAGGGTTAAATCAGGTTTTTACCCCTTGAATGCGATATGTTGGAAACCTTTCTAGCATTCAATTGGTTAATACTTCATTTAAATAAATTCTAGTTTGGAATATTTTATTTTACCCCCTGGTGCAGTTGGTTTGTCCCAGAATTACTTTGCTTTTCTTTTGTGCATAAAGCCGCAAGTAGTGTCATTCCACATAAGAATACTTTTCATAGCAGTATACTGTATAACCTTTTGAGTAGAACTGAGGCATCCAATGAATTGCAAAGTGTTGGGTACCTCTACTTTAGACACAGGACTCAATACATCATATGTACAAAGACAAAAATTGAACAAATGTGGTACAAAACAGCTACACAGTATTTATAAAATTAACCCTTTATCATCCAGTGGGTTAAAATCCTCATTTAAAGAAATGGCAAATTGTATTTGTTGCATGTGGTGCATAATTTTTTCTCACAATTGCCCTACTTTTGTCTTTATACATATGTCCCAATATGTTGTTATTGGCTTGCTTAAATAGCAACTATATCTGTAGGACTGAGTGGCAATTAATTTGCTTAAAGGGATAGTAATGTTTCATAATAAAAGTGGCAATAATTAATCATCATAGTATTTGGACTTTGGAGAGTGTTATTTCAATTCTGTCAGAACTGTAGTTCAAGAGTAATTCAATGACAAAGTATCCCCCTCCCGCCCCTTTTACTGATGTAACACTGCTCAGTCAGATCAGAAGGGAGGTGCCCAGGTAGACTGCAGAGAGGGACAATCTTCAATTAAGATAAGGGAAAAACCTGAAAAACCTGTCAAGGGGGGGCAGGGTTTTAATTGTTCTCATAGGAAGAAGATTGTCCCCTGCTGTTATCTGTCTAGTCTTACAACCAGATTCCACATCTGAGAAGAGGTAAAAGGGGTGGGAGGGGAAACTTTGCTTGTGAATATCTTTTAAACCATGAAGGTTTGAGAGATAAGACTTATATCATTCTTCATGTTTTTTTAATGCCTATAAAATAAAATAAAGATAAAACGAAGTATTACTATCCCTTTAACAGAGTTAGCTAGATGCCATAATTATACACTTTTTATTTGCATTTGCTATGTACTGTAATCTACTGCAAATTAGTTTCTGTTTATAAAGTTTGTATCTTTCTCCTGCTCTTAGTACCCCTTCCAGTAGCTAGCTCTAGTTCTCTTCTACTCCCAACTTGCCTTCTTGCAACAAGCTCTAGCTGTCTTCTTCAATCAACTTGACTTCCAGCAGCTAGCTCTAGTATTCTATTGCAGCCATCTCCACTTCCAGTAGCCAGTCCTAGCTCTATCCAATGCCTAGATCTCCTTCTAACAGCTAGCTCTATCTCTTTCCTGAATCCATCTTCCCTTCTAACAGCTAGTTCTAGCAATCTTCTGGACATAGCTTGCTTTCCAAAAAAGCTATGTCAAGCTCTGTCCTCCACCCAGCTCCCCTCCTAGCAGCAAGCTCTAGCTCTCTTCTGCACCCATCTTGCCTTCCAGCAGCTAGCTCTAGCTTTCTCGTGCACCCAGGTCCCTTGCCAGCAGCTAGCTCCATATATTTACTTGCTCAATACTTCCAGCTAGCTCTAGTTTCTCCTGCACACAGCTCACTTTCCAAAAGCTAGATCTAGCGCTATTCTGCACCAAGCTCCCCTTCCAGCACATTGCTCTATATCTTTCCTGCACCCAGTTTCCCTTCTAGCAGCTAGCTCTCTCCAGTACTCAAATCCCATTTCAGCAGTTAGCACTATTGGCACGATGCAAGAAACGTTTGCATCGGATAAAGGAATATTTGTGCGCAGATAGATTTTGCGCATGTTCTAATCCAGGAAGTTGAAAACCGAATGCTTCTTGAATTGCGTATAAAAAATTCCATTTTACGACAACAGTACACAGACGTATAAATTCATTCACAATAGCAGTTCCTGCATTAGGCGCATTCGCTGTTCCACTCACACAGATTTGTTAAACTTAGCCACGCCCACAAAATAAATATACGCAGCCATTCACCAATCTTGAATTTTCATGCACAATTCAACAAAATCATGGGCAAACCTATTCCCTAGTGGTTTTCACAGGGGAAATAGCGATTGCTCACGTTTCCTGCATCGCGCCATATGTCTCTCCTGCCCCAATTTCCCTTCTAACAGCTAGCTGTAGCTCATTTGCACTCTGCTCCCATTCTAGAAGCTATCTCTAGCTCTTTTACTCAGAACTATTTTATCCAGCTACCCTTCTAGAGTTACCATTTAGCACTAGTTCTCTCCAGCACCCAGCACCCCTTCCAGGAGCTGATTCTGTGTCTCACATGCACCACGCTTCCCTAATAACAGTTGCTCTAGCTCTATCCTGCACCCAACTTCCCTTCCAGCATCTATCTCACACCCTCTCCTGCACCCAACTTCCCTTCCAGCATCTATCTCACACCCTCTCCTGCACCCAACGTCCCTTCCAGCATCTATCTCACACCCTCTCCTGCACCCAACGTCCCTTCCAGCATCTATCTCACACCCTCTCCTGCACCCAACTTCCCTTCCAGCATCTATCTCTAGCCCTCTTCTGCACCCAACTCCCTTTCCAACAGCTAGCTCTATATCTTTCCTACACCCCACAACCCTTTCCCCTCTTTTGCAGTTGTATATTCCCACCAAGCTCAATGGAACTTTGAATCCCTTACACGCTAGATAATTTTTCAGTGCATTGAGAAGCAATAAGGTGTTAAAGCTCAATTTAAATAAATGTGAATTTTTGTTGTTTGTATTCTCACCCGTCACTCGATGGTTCAGTTGGTTTGCTCTAGAATTGTCTCTTTTTCTTTTCTGCCTAAAAGCCTAGTTTGTAGAAAGCAAATGATGAGCAAATCCAGAGCAAAGCATCTGCACCATAGGGAAGAAATAAAAAAAATACCTTGATATAAATGGGATTTTCAATAGAATTGATGAACATTCCCATTTAAATTAATAAGAAAATTTTTATTTCCCCCATATGCTGCAAATGATATGCTACAGAATTGCTTCTTTTTTCTTTCAGCACAAGGACATATGCAGAAAGGAAACTATGAACAATTCTAGAGCAAACCACTTTGACCAAACTGATTTAAATGGGACTTATAACCACTTGTATACTAAATAGATCTCCACTGCATTGCAAAGCTGTGTGTTGGGGACCCTACTAGCATTCAAGGACTTAAAGGAACACACACACCTTAAAATGAACTGGGGTTATATACACTTAAATACCCTGTACATCAGGGCTCAAAATTTCCACTCGCCACTAGCCAATGGCGAGTGAAAATTTAGCCCTGGCGAGTAGAAATTCAGTCCTGGTGGGTATGTTATGGCTTGCAGTGGCGAGTAACTTTTCAGATCTGGCTAGCAGCAAAGGACTTCAAATTTTAAGCCCTGCTGTACATCATTCTAACATCAGTAAAATTCTCTATTTTGTGAGGCCTAAAATTATCATATATGTTCTTAGGGAGCAGCCATGCCTGTTTTTTTCAATTGCTCCCATTGATTGTCCAGGATTATCTGTCAATGGTCTGAGATGAAATACGTCTTTCTGAAAACAAGGGCAGTGGGCACTCATCACAGTCAATTAACTGACTAGCTCTCTCAATAAACAGCACAAATACTTAGCAGGCATTTACTGTGCCTTTGCTTCCTCATAGTTCTAAGTGACAGGAAGTGACTCAGCAGTTTCTATCACATTCTATAGAGAACTGTATGTCACTACATTTCCACTCCATTAGAATGTAACAGGAGAACTAATTGGAGTTTGACCACTAGAGGGCACTGCTAATGTAAATAAACATGGGTTTAAACTGTAATAACTCTGGAAATATGTATCTGTCAGCAGTGGGAGCACCCTTATGTTATTCAACAGGAAATGCCCTACAATATATGTTTTTCATAAAAAAGTTTACTGCTCCTTTAAATATCTCTGAAACGGAGTATTTACTTATGCATTAAAAACAGATTAAGGATTTACAGTACTTCAGTGCTACAACATACGAATAATTCCTTTTCAAATTGATATTTACACTTACATCATCCTATTTCAAGTTTAGGTGTTACTGTTCCTTTAAAGCACTATTTTATAATTGGGGATTTGGAGAATTTGTCCCCTATGGTGCATTTGATTTGGTTTAGAATTGCTCATCTTTTTTCTTTGTGCATAAGGCCCTAAGACACCTTTTTGCACAATTAGACATGAAAAGTTCATCCTTTTTATGAAGCATTTAAGATGCAGAGAGTTGCTCTTATAAAATATAATTTAAACATCAACATAAGACTCCACATAGATAAATAAGCCTCCCATGGATTCAAATGAATTATTTTTTATGCCAACCTTCACAATTCAGTCCTATGGCTTGGCTACAAATGGGTTAAGTTGTGCAAAAGAAACCTATTAGAAACAGTCGGTGTTTTCTAATGAATTACCATGAATGTGGGAGTCAGGCAGGGAAGCGTCTAAGAGTCCAAGCTATTCTCTGAATCCCTGAAGTTTGTATTAATGTGTGTAGGCAGATAAGGTTTACGCAGGTCAAACTAGTGTGTAGGCAGAATCCTACTTACTGAACACTTTGTAGGCGAGAAGTGAGATCTTAACATTTATATTTTATATTTAGTGGCAGATAGCGTTTTCGTGGCAAATATCCCTATTTGTGCAAAATGTAACCTTGGAGGGCTGCTCTCCCTGTTTGTTTTACATTAAACTTTTTCCAGTGTTCATTTATTACATGGAAATGATCAGTCATTGTAACATGGGTCACAGCAAGACCTTCAAAAGAAGTCACTATTATGGGCAAACAGATTAGGGGCAATTCCGACAAACAGTTCTGGATCAAATCAACTGCATCATGGAGAACAATTAAAAAGTACTCAAATTTAGAGACCTCTTTAGCAATTAATAGGTTAAATCCCATTTAAATCAATTAGTGTTTAGGGAATGTTATTTGTCCCTGATGGTGCAATTGGTTTGCTCTAGAATTCCTCCACTTTTGTTTTCTGAATATATCCCTGGGTCCCTCTGCCAGTTATGTCTTAAAGGGATAGTAATACTTAAAATGTAAAAAAAATATGTTGTAGGGTTTATCCCCCTGAGTAAAACAAGAGTACTCCCACTGCTGAAAGGTGTTTCATTCAAAAGTTATTAATTTTCAAAGCTGAATTTTTTAGGTGCAATATCACAGTGGCCTGAAATTATAGAGTGGCGCTGTTGCTACACCATCCTATGGACAGCTCTGGTCCCGGGACCATAAATCTCCATAGGATGGTGTAGCAACAGTGCCACTGTACAATTTCAGGCCACTGTGATATTGCACCTAAAAATTCAACTTTGAAAATTAATAACGTTTGAATGAAACAACTTTCAGCAGAGGGAGTACTCTTATTTTACTCAGGGGGATAAACCCTACAACATATTTTTTTACATTTTAAGTATTACTATCCCTTAAATAAAGTAACAACACAATGTCGGAGAAATCTTAGTGCATTTGCTCCATAGAATAACATAGGAACTGGAGAAGTGATATCATTGGAGAAGTCTTCTCTGCGTTATCACCTCTTTATCACCCTTTAGTGCATAACCCCCAATGGGTATTTCCTTTCGTCCCTTCCATCTTGTCCTTAAAGGAGCAGTACATTTTTATTTAAAAAGAAATGTATTTTATGTTGCTTTTCTGTTAAATAAAACAAGGGTATTCAAACTTCTGGGAGATTTTTTTCCAAAGGTTGTTATAGCTCAAACATGTTTTTTTCAATCAACAACTGGTTTCCAAAAGGCACTCAGTGGAAGAGCTTGAATTAGCGGCTACAGCTACAGTTACCCACAGTATGGGATTGGAACAGTGGCAGGTGAACAGAACACAATATTGCAGTTTTATAAAATGTTTAAATAAAAATCTCCCAGCAGTGGGGAACAGCTCTGTAATATACATATTTTGCATAAAAAGTTTGCTGCATCTTTACATCATTGCATTCTAATATATGGCTCTCTTTCTGCTGATGAAATCTCCACCTTACACTGGTGGGTCACATCGCTGTGAAGTTTCCTCTGATGTTTCTGTGCCCTTTCAGAGAGGGAGTGGAGTTTGGTGTGCTTGTCTTATTTCTGTGCTCCAGGCTGCCAAAGGGTGGAGCAGCCTGGATTTATCCTCATTGTGCAGTATGCCCATTTGGTGCCCTGACTCTTTTGAAATGCCATATACTGTGGCATACTGCAGTGGTGATTCAATGCACATAGATCACATAGGGTTTGGTTCAATTTGCTGTTAGAAAATCAATGGGAAAAACAATGCATATTTCACTCTCTTTATTATAATATGAGCAAAGTGACTGACAGGCTGAAAAAAATCACTTAGGTCAGATCGGATTATGGTGCGAGGAGAGAAATTACCCCACATAAGACATGTCACCTCACATCAGATATATTACCTTGCATGACAGATGCCCTCTCACATTAGGCATGTATTTGACATCATGAATGTCCTTTCACATCAGGCATGTTATGCTACATCAGGCATGTTACCTTATCAGACATGTTACCCTAAATCAGACATTTTACCTTGCATCAGACATATCAACTCACATCAGGGGTGTCACCTCACATCAGACATGTCATCAGGGGTGTCATCTCACATCAGTCATGTCACCTCACATCAGACATGTCATCAGGGGTGTCATCTCACATCAGTCATGTCATCTCACATCAGACGTGTCATCAGGGATGTCATCTCACATCAGTCATGTCATCTCACATCAGACATGTCATCAGGGGTGTCATCTCACATCAGGAATGTCATCTCACATCAGGGGTGTCATCTCACATCAGGGTGTCATCTCACATCAGACATGTCATCAAGGGTGTCATCTCACATCAGGAATGATATATCACATCAGGGGTGTCATCTCACATCAATCATGTTACCTCACATCAGGCATGTCACTTCACATCAGACATACTACCTCACATAAGGCATGTTACCGCACATTTTACCTCACGTTTGATATGTTACTTGAGTAAAAATACTATAAGCTCTAAGGCCCATATTCATCAAGCTAAAGATTTGATGTTCTGGAGGAAACCAGCTGCACTATAATATAACTGAATATCCCCATTGCTTTAAATTGGGCTTTTAAAAGTGCTCTCTGTCTTCTCTAACATTACCTAAACATGCTTGGGTCTTCCAGTGTTCTTTGGGTGATCCCTCTAGTCTTCCAGTGCATTGGATACTGTAGAGCGTATCATTCAGTCTAATGGTGTTGCCCAAAACCTCTTTCTACCCCTCACCCCCTCTGCCCAACATCTTGCAGAGCAAAGTTGGGATGTTTTTATTAAACTTTGTGGTCTTTAGACCAGCAAAACCCAAATAAAGATTTAAATTCCCAAGGGGGCTTCCATTGACCTCCACTCTACTCTCCAAGAATGGAGGTCTACTAAAAACAATAAAAGGTACTCCCCTTGCAAATTTAGGAAAATGTAAATTAACCCCTCTGATTCCTTAATTAAAGGGAGCCATCCTGCTAATTTTGTAATGTTCTTTTTATTTACATTACTGGGCACTGTACTGCGTAGGTCAGGGAAGGGGATTAACTCACGATTTCCTTTTTCATGGAAAGTTTATGATGATGATTTATATTAGAATTACTCGCTCAGTAACTCAGTAACTGAAAGATGCAGTTATTGACTTAACTGAATTAATTACAGGCAGTTTTTTGTCCAAAAAGGCCTGAAAGACAGGACATCGTCAATTAGTTTTAATAGAAAGGGCTGATAAAAATCAAGCAAAAATATTTGTTTTCCCTTTAAAAGTGACTTTTTTTATAAATACAACCCATTTTGAATCAGATAATTAACACATTATTAATTCCTCTTTTTAACCACCTCTAAAACATATGTTTATAGAGACAGAACAGGGGAACACAGAGATACAGATCTTCTTTCAAGACATCCTTTGGGCCAAATACACAAAGCAATTCTGGGGACAAACCAATAGCACTATAAGGACACAAATTTAAATGGAACAGTTGGCTTGCTGTAGAATTGCTCCTTCTTTTGTCGGAGCATATGTCCATAAGTCAGGCATGGGAAACAAGAAGCACTCCAGCTGCTGCTTGAGTAAAACTCCCATCCTCCTCCTCCAGCCAACGGCATGATGGGAGTTTTAATATAGCAGTAGCTGAAGGGTGTCATTTTCCCACTACTACCCTATATAGCTGAGTGGCATTGCTTTCAAATCATTCTGAGCAACTCTTACATGTTTAGACAATCATATCCAATGGCTGGCTGAAGATGCTGGGAGTTGTAGTAAAATGACAGCTGGAGAGCCACAGATTGTCCACCCCAAATATTTTTCCAATACTCTCCCAGGAACATCTATACACTGTATTTTAATTGCAAAAGCTTAATCTCCAGCCCTCTAGTACTTAGCAGGAGAGCTTGGTGTTTATAGGTCCCCTTGGAGTGGTTAATTAAATATCTGTTAATTATTCACTAGCATGCTGTCATGGTATGATCCCCTTTGGGATCCACGCTTGTTTTCCCTGCAGCCTGAGGCCTTTTAAATGTTTTAAACCTCCCCAGTATTTAATGGTCTGGGACACCTTTTCATATACTTCTGTTTTGATTATTTAGCAAAATTCTAATGTTATTCTTTCACTGCACCGTAAAAGTTCAATCTGTGTTTAATCATTGTAACTCTGAAATGCATTAACACTTTGAGTGTCAGAGAAGTATCCAACACATTGCAACACAATGCATTGGATACATTTCTGGCTCTCAAAAGATTAAAGGAACACCATTATGTAATATGGAATAATATACATAGAACGATTTATCCTATTGAGTAAAACAAGGTTGCACCCACTGCTGAAAGATACTTTAGTCAAAACTTAAAGGGATAGTAATGTTTCACAAAAAAAGCAGCACCAATTAAACTTCATAGTATTTGGGCCATGGACAGTGTTATTTCAATACTGTCAGCGTAGTAGTTCAAGAATAATTAATAATAAAGTAACCCCCTCCTGCCCCTTTTACCTAGTGTAAGCCGCCTCACCTCAGATGTGGAATCTGGTATCTTGACTGGACAAGTCACAGCAAGGGACAATCTTCTTACTGTGAGCATAAGGAAAATCCTACCTCCTGACAGGTTTTTTCCTTCTGCTCACTGAAGATTGTCCCTCTCTGTGATCCATCCGGACAGTATTGCTGCTCTGAGGCGAGCAGTGTTACAGCAGTAAAAGGGGCGGGAGGGGGATACTTTATCATTCAATTACTCTTGAACTACAACTCAGACAGTATTGAAATAATGCTCTCCATGGCCCAAATGCTATGAAGATTAATTGGAGCTGCTATTTTTGTGAAACATTACTATCCGTTTAATACAGCTCAAACTTGCTTTGTTTAGATGAAGTACTCAGGGTTCGAAATGTCATAGTGGTACAATTGCTACAGCCGTCTATGGGCAGTGATTGTCAGTAAGCATAACCATTCACAGACTGCTGTAACAAAAACACCACCAGAAATTCTCAGGCAAAGCAAGTACTGCGCCCAAAAATGCAAGTTTGAGCTAGCATCTTCCAGCAGTGGGAATACTCTAGTTTTACTCAATAGGATAAACGCTACAATGTATATTTTTTCATAAAACATAATGTTATTCCTTTAATCCTTTGAGTGCCAGGTATCCTCCCTGGAACTCAAAGGGTTAAGCTAGATGTGTCCCACATGTGGTCCTGGGGCCACATGTGGCCCCCCCCCGGCAAATAAATTGTTGCTCTCAACAGGATTTCTCATTTCATTTACAATACAACTCTTCTGGTCCAAATTCCAAATTAGAAACTTGGTTTGCGGTCAGATTGGGAATGATGGGAGGTGACATCCCCAACAGCTTGAGAGCAAGATTCTGGGCTCCTTTATCAGATCAGCCACAGCAGAACAGCAAACTATTTACATTTCATCCCTCTCTCCAGAACTCCGCAACAAAATAATAGTGCAGTCCGGTACAGCAGCCTTTGCTGCTTTCCTCCTTACAGGGAATTATTTAGTATACAAACCTCCTTGGAGGTAATCATTTAGTATCCTGCCCTCAACTATATGTGAGTTTGGCAAGCCTGCAGTGGCGTAACAATAGAGGTTGCAGGGGTCGCACCTGCGACCAGGCCCGTCACTCTCAGGGGCTCGGCCGCCCCCTGCGACCGCCTCGCCACGCGCCCGCAGCAGAGCTGATCTCCCATCGGCCGGCGCTTTAGTAATGCAGAGCGCTGGGAGATGACATAATCTCCCAGCGCTCTGCATTACTAAGGACCGCGCGGGAGCTTGCGTACCAGTTGGAGGTCTGATCCTCATGTCACACACACACCGCTAGACCACCAGGGACTCAAGGTAGGAGGACGGGGGGGGGGTCAGTAGGGGCAATGTGGAGAATGAGGGACACTTTGGAAGGGGCATTGTGGAGAATGGGGGGCATTGTGGAAGGGGCATTATGGATATTGAGGGGCAGTTGTGGAGATGGGGGCATTGTGGAAGGGGCATTGTGGAGAAAGAGGGGCATTGTGATGGAGGCATTGTGGAAGGGGCAATGTGGAGAATGAGGGGCATTTTGGAGATGAAGGGGCATTGTGGAGAATGAGGGGCAATGTGCAGATGGGGGCAATGTGAAGAAAGAGGGGCATTGTGATGGAGGCCTTGTGAAAGGGGCATTGTGGAATGGGCAATATGGAGAATGAGGGGCATTTTGGAGATGAAGGGGCACTGTGGAGAATGAGGGGCATTGTGGAAGGGGCAGTGTGGAAGGGGCAATGTGGAGATGGGGGCATTGTGAAAGGGGCAGTGTGGAAGGGGCAATATGGAGGTGGCCAATGTAGTTGAGGGGGGCCAATGTGGTCGGGGGGGCCCATGGCAATTCTTGCACCAGGGCCCCGTGGCTTCTAGTTACGCCTCTGCAAGCCTGCTTTAATCCTTTGGATACTAGAATAGGCCCCAATACACTGCTTTGCGTCCAAGGAGTTAAACATTTTGTAAACATCTTAACAAAGCTTATTTTCCCTCTTGTTAATTGCTAAATCAATTTCTTATTGAATTTACAAATATAAGACTGTATTAAATGCAAACCATCCCTTCATAATCTATTTATGTATTGTTGTAACATACTAAGAAATCATAATAGCTCACCTAAGTGTTTTAATAAGTAGTATCTACTTTAAATAGCAACATGCGTACTTATTATGTGATTTTCACTTGTCAGCTATTATCATGTGCTGACATACACTGCTTCCCTCTCATTCATTTAAAGGGATAGTAACACTTCGTTTTAACTTTATTTTATTTTGTAGGCATTAAAAAAACATGAAGAATGATATAAGTCTTATCTCTCAAACCTTTATGGTTTATGAGATATTCACAAGCAAAGTTCCCCTCCCCGCCCCTTTTACCTAGTGTAAGCCATCTCTTCTCAGATGTGAGTCTGGTTGTATGACAGTACAGATAACAGAAGGGGACAATTTTCTTTGTATGAAAACAATGAAAGCCCTTCCCCCCTTGACAAGTTTATCAGCTTTTTCCATTATCTTAATTGAAGATTGTCCCTCTCTGCAGTCTACCTGGGCATCTCCCTTCTGATATGGTTGAACAGGGGGGGGATACTTTGTTTGTGAATATCTCTTAAACCATAAAGGTTTCAGAGATAAGACTTATATCATTCTTCATGTTTTTTTAATGCCTACAAAATAAAATAAAGTTAAAATTAAGTATTACTATCCCTTTAAACTCTTTGGTTATGCTTATGTGAACAGAACACACCTCTGTATCAAAGCCTATTGCTGATTGCTTTGTATTTGTGTCTTTCTAAACAAGTTTCTCACTTAACAGTAGGGTTTTGAGTGTATTATGGATTCTTTATTTTTTATTCTTGTTTGGGCTTGTATCCCATTGATTTCAGTTGGCTTATATATTATATCGTGGGTAGAAAACTTAAGTCCTCAAGTGTTGTGAATGGTGCATGTTTCAGAATATCTCTGCTTCAGTACAGGTGGATCAGTTAGTTGAGGAGTCAGTTTCATTAATCCACCTTTATTTATGGAACTGTTTTCATTCTTCACTTTGTGAAGCAAGGAATCTTGACTATTCTAATGCATACAACTCAGAAACCATAAGCCAAAAAGCTAATTTTGCAGCATTATTAATAACAACTTATATGCTGAGCACAACATATTTGAGCATAGGTGTTTATTGATAGATGTGATCCAAAGTGCAAATGATGCCAGAGATAAGGGACAGACCTGACTTGTACCGTTTTTGGCAATTGTTTGATTAATTTCACATCAGCACAGCACGATCACTTATGACAATGCATGACAGTACTTGCTATGTGTATATATATATATATATATATATATATATATATATATATATATATATATACCCGAAATATTAAAATTTACTGGAATATATTTGAATTTTGCAATGCTCAATAAGCTTATACATTTTCATATATTTTGCAAGTTTGATGGACTTTAATGAATTTCACCAGTTTATTCACCCTTGTTAATCATATATTTGATTTATGTGTGGATCACATTCTCTAAAAGATAGTATTCCCTTTAACCTTAATGATGTCTTATGCTGGAAGCTTATGTGTGATTTTTGGATGGAGTTGGGTATTACAGATTTTTATCTGCATTGAAATAACTGTAACTATTGACCTTAAAATGTCCGTAAGCTCAGTGACTATCAATGAAAAATCAACACATTAATTTAATGCATCAAGGACTTCTTTGAAATCCATGGATTCTAGAGATATCTCCAACTACATCCAAGACACTATCTTTTACTTGTTGTCATGTAACATTATTATTATGAGTTCTTGATGTAATTGTAAGAGGAGCAGCATTAGCTTACTAATAAAATATATCTGCTTTTAGGAAATTGACCCTGGACAGCTGACCTTGGAAGAGCTGCTGGAGATGAGCGATGAGCAGGTGTGTGAGACTTTAGAGAAGTTTGGTGCCAGCACGGAAGAATGTGACCGGCTAAATGCCTCCCTCTCATGTTTACGCAATGTTCACAAGTCAGGTAAGAACTCTATGTACATTTTACAAGCTGGCAAGAAGAGTAATTCTAGAGCAAATTAATGGCACAATAGAAAAAAATCCCATTGATTTTAAATTGTGATTTTTACCCATTTAACCCCCTAAACGACCCTTGACGGTCATAGTACGTCAAGGGTCGATTTGACTGAACAACCGATGACGTACTATGACCGTCATCGAATTCCGGGCTCCCCTCTCGGCTGCACGCCGTTCGTGGAGTCCGGAATGCAACGGAGCAATAAAAAAAAAATGCTCCGTTGTCATTCAGTCGCGTCCGCGTGCCGATTCCCCGGTCATTAAGGGGTTAAGTTTAGAGAAGTCTCCAGTTGAACCCAGTTTATGAACTTTTCTGCCTCAATTGTTTCTTCAATGTTCATATGTTGAAAAGAAAGTAATTCTGGCGCAAACCAACTGCACATTAGGGGAGAAAACTTTCCCATTGAATTAAATGCAGATTTTAACTTCTTAAATGCCAGAGAGGTCTGCAGTGTATTGCAAGGCAATGTCTTGGATACCATTTTTCTTTTGATCATTTGACCGAAGTGTTCATCTTTTCACACTGTGACCATGTCGGAAATCCACCCAGAATAATATTCTTACACAACCAGACCCTGTACACCAGAGGAAGTGAACTTCTGGACCTCCAGCTATTGGGCTGACTACCTAGGGGACAGCTCCTCTGTGAAACTACCATTATTGAGACAATGGTCCATATGCTTACAGATAAAAGAGGATACATTTTGGGGAATCCATCTAGGGCCAGATTTACATCCCAGGTGCCCCTAGGCATGGTACCCTGGGCACCCTTAGCTCCACCCATGATCACACCTCCACTCATCACCTGACCATGCCTCCAGGCTAATCCACTGTTTCCTGTCACACAAAATACCATTGGCCTATAACAAGCAAGAATAAAAAAAGCTTTAACCCCTTGGGTGCGAAAGAGATCTCCAAAGCATTGCTTAGCATTGCATTGGAGATCTGTATGCAATCAAGTGGTTAAATAGTAGCCTGTAAAGGGGTATAAATCAGGTGCAGGGACAATGAGATTGCTCTGGCCACACCCACAATTCAGAATGAGGGTGTGGCCAGCACAGCTGAGGCTCCTCAAAATTTGGAGCTCTAGGCAGTTGCCTACTCTGCTTATTGTGAAAACCAGCCTTGAAACCACCTACACTACAAGGGACAAATAAAAGTTCCCATTGATTTAAATGGCACTTGAAACCCTTTGAATGCTTGCGATATCCAATGCACTGCAAAAGCATTCAAAGGATTAAAAGACCAGTTATTTGAAAGGGAGTTTGTATTTGTGCCAGGTGGTGCAATTGCACCAGTTCTTCATAGTACATCAGCCTCAATGGGCCATATGTACATAGACAAATGCAAATTATATACTAGCTTTAAAGCCTGTGTACACGGTCCAACAAAGGCGGCGCTGCAGTCATGCACATTACAGACTGCCAGCTCCACGGCAAGGTGTGCAGAGAGGACTCCGGTTTGAATTCGGAGCTTCCCGCTCTGTATCGGCTGCGGCACGGGTAGTCTGTACTGCGCATGACTGCAGTGCACCCAGCCGTCTCTACTGCGCGTGCCGGTAATATAGGATAGTAGTTGAAAAGCCCATTTGCACAGGCCACAGTGACACCGCTGCAGTCTTGCACAGTAGAGACTGCTCGTGCCGCGGGCTGGTACGGAGCGGGTCGCTCCGAATTCAGACCGGAGTCCTCTCTGCCGCAGCTTGGTCCCAGGAAGGTGTTTAGAGAGGACTCTGGTCTGAATTTGAAGCGCCCTGCTCTGTATCAGCCGTGGCGCGGGCAGTCTCTACTGCGCATGACTGCAGCACAAGCAGCCTCCTCTACTGCGCATGACAGCTTCTGACAAACATAGTATGATAGTGAATATATATTATATATTATTATTTTTGCCTTCCTACTGAACAATTAAGGGTTAATATCTTTGGAACTTGAGGGGATAATAGGTGTGCAATATAGAGAATACTAAGAAGATTTTTGCCCGATTTTGTATACTTACTGATAAATCCTTTTTCTTTGTACATATGTAACACAGGGCTTCCCTTCTGGAGAAGAGCTATCTGTCTGAGTCACGGGCAGGGGGATCCTCTTGGGCTTGCTGGTTCAGGGGATTCCCTTTCTTGTTCCATTTCTGCTTCCTTTCTTTCATAGAAAAGTAAACTTATCATCGTATATATCTGGAAACTGAGCATGCCTTGTGGCGGTAAATTTGATCAAGGAGGGTGTCTCCACCTCTGACAGCCTTTTAAGGCAAATGTCCTGCCCTCTTTGCTGGCGGATACCCCCATGGACTAAATAAAAATAATTTAACTGTAATTACACAAAAATCCCATTATATTGGTAAGTACAGAAAAATAATATTTTTTATGCATTGTATCTGGGGTTTCTTGATATATAATGATCTGTGTTGAAATCTGCCTCTAAATCACATCTCTTCACGAAACGAATAGGCCTCAGTAGTCCTGAATGGATAGTAAAGGACAAGTTGTTTTGTATGTATGTATGTATCTTTATTTATATGGCGCCACACAGTGTACGCAGCGCCTTACAATAGACATATGTTACAATAAATAAGAGGGGATGAAATAAGTGCGACATTCACTTGTTTTCAGGTTCTATATTGAAACAACAACAGTAGATGAAAACAGCGATGAACTGCAAATAAAATCAGAAACTAGAAATAACTGACTGAAGATTGACTTGCCTAGGTAAATCCTTCTGATAAAGAAATAACAACTTTTTAGTGAATAATTCTCCTAAGTGTATGATTTTGTGGATATTCATGCAATAGCCTCATTCTTTCTTTAGAGGTCATCAGCGATCCACCATTCAGGGAACTAATGTGCCTGTAAAAAGGTTCTCTATCAATACTCCATTAAACTGTGATGTTAAATTCTACCACTAAATAGGTATTGTAATTTAATGGTGAAACACTTAAGATCTGAAACAATGGTTTCCAAGTGCAGTGATTTAGCCCCTGTATTAGTTTAATAAAATTATATTGCATTAATGGGAAAAGCCTTAAATCAGAGAACATATAAGCTTTTGTCCTTGGGGCCAACAGTAGAAAGTGGTTGTTGTTGCATTAGCTTCATCCCATCATTTTTTTTGTGCACATTGCATTTTATACTCAGTGCATAGCTCTTGCAATCTATAGATTAAGTGACACTTAGAGCATGTGATGAACTGACTAATGTGATATTTATTCAAACATAATTACAGATCAAAACTGCATTTTATGAGTCCAGCACAATACCTCCCAACATTTCAAATGGCCAAAGAGGGACACTTTTGTTTTAGTTGGTGTTTATGGGGGTGTGGCTGGTGGGTGGGGCATTACCGAGAAGTGTTAGCATATTTCATGACCTGTTGGCTCCTCTTTGTTTAACTGAATAAATTTATAGCAATACCAAAGTATTTTATTTACACAGATTAATTTATAAACACATAAATTAAAGATTAACTACACATTTATGTGAGTTTTATTGCTGTGGAGCATGTAATACACACTACTCATTCTGATCTCCTGAAAAGAGGTACAGAAGGGTAGAAAAGAGGGACAGAGGGATTTGGGTCTCAAAGAGGGACTGTCCCTCCTAAAGAGGGACAGTTGGGAGGAATGCAGCACCTCAGTGCCCTGGATTTTACTGTAGTGCTCTTGCTGCTGTAGAGAGTTAGTCACACTGACAATAGCTTTTTAACACTTCAGGTCGTAAATACAAGTTTGAGCTACAGTAACTTTTGAGTAAAACACCTTTCAGCAGGATAACCCTTACTCCATTTAATTAAATCCAAATGTGTGTTTGTCTTCTATGTTGAAGTTGGTTTATCTCGTAATTGCTCTACATTTGTCATGTGCATATAAGCCAAAATATCTTAAAAAAAGTTTTCTGTCCTAGAAGTCGGAAGGAAATGATTGGAAAAGTATTCTGTTTTCACAGCTCTATGATTAAAAAAAATGAAAAGCTTTTTTATTTACGCTGAGAGTGGGGAGAAGCTGGGAGGTGGGAGGAAATTTGGCTGAATGAATCTTTGGAAACACGGCTGATAGATACTCCCTCTCATGCGCTTTGCATGCTATTAAGCATGATTTACTGCATATGCAAATTGTTTGGTAAAGGATCGGCTCTTGGCTCATTTCTTTGTTATTTGTTCAGGTGTTTTAATAACCCTGGAGAACCCTGGCTTATAGGTTTATTACATCTGAGTTTCTTCTTCTACAGCTGAGTTGATTGAAGAGGAATGGTCAGTGATGCTAGGTGGTGGGAAAAGCTGGATACATCTTCAAGGTTCTTGAAGAAGCAGGAACATTTTTAATGAAAAATAAGAATAATATATATCTATATATACCTATATGTATCCTATTTAATAATTTGCTAAAACGTGCATAACGAAGCAGTCATGCACAATAGAGACTGTTGTGTGTGCTGCAGTCATGCGCAGTAGAGACTGCCAGTGATGAGGTGATATAGTGCGGGCCGTTCCGAAGGACCGGCTGCCAGTAGCACTCTGGCCCGTGTAACGGACTCTTCAACTAGTATTTATATATAGAGATAGACAGATTACAATATATGGATTTTCATGCAGAGTAAACCAAAGGTACTCTCTCTCTCCAAAATTGTCTTTTTTTATATTCGGTCTGCAATTTTCTATTTGATGTCATCAGGCTGTGCTGTTCTTATAACTTACTATGGAGAGCAGTAGTCTGTGACTCAAGATCTCCTGTAGAATACATTATAAAAAGAAAAAAAATGGTGCTGTTGCTAAGTTTGATATAAAAAATAAGTTGAGCTCTAATTCCTTCTGAATGTGAAAATCCCTATGTTATGTATTATTTCTTTAAAATAGTTTACTCATCCATTGGGTACCTCTCTGGAACTCAAAAAGTTAAACCTTGTGGGTGCTTTACAGTTTATTCATGCTTTAAACCCTTTGTGTGCTTTAAAATACATTGGGTGCAAAGTGTTGGAGACCTCTTTAGCATACAACGGGTTATAAACTTCTCTGGCTGCAAGACACAGTCTTTCCGGACCTTGAACTTATTCATACAGTTATTAAGAAGGAATGGAATGCACCAAATAAAGGAGACATGAAGGAGGCAGCACTATTTTTCAGAGGCCATGCAGTGAAGATATGCTCAGACAATGCTACACTGGTGGCATGCTTTTCCAAACAAGGGGGCACCAAGAACAAAACACTTCTATGCCTTATTCAGGCAAACAAAGGACTCCTTCATCGTAATTGCTTATCTACACTTGTTTTACACTGATCTCTTCCTCAGGGAATTGTAAAATGGAGATAATACCTATCAGGACCTATAAAAAACCAAACTCCTCCACCAAACTACCTTCACCTGACAATCACTAAGATTCAGTCTCGATACATAATAAATCTCACATTCAGGATATCCATGTGTCAGACATGACAAACTTGCTTGCCTAATATTTCATGGACTAACAAACTAATACAATCTTTAATTAAAATAAATAAATAAAAAATATATTATTAAATAAATATAAAAATGTTGATACCTGTCATATGGTAACCCTGTGACCTGTACACTGTAATCTATCTGAATCAAGAGATCACAATTTAACCCCATCATTGTACCAAATTACAAAACAATACATGCATATTTCAAAATAACGTCTTCTTAAAGTGACCATATAACTTAAATGTTTGGGCATTACCCAGTGTCCTATAAGTAAAATTTTGTAACAATGTCTGATGGGCATTGGTGTCACAATATAGAACATGATCTAAATATTCACTAATACCCTGTAACTTGAATATCTGAACATTTAAATAATGCCCAATAAACATTAATCTCACAAAAAAACCCATAACTCTATTGTGGCCCCAATATACTAGAGGATCCAAACATGTAATAGTGTGGATATCCTCCACCATGTGCCACATATACAAGACGCAATGTTGATTATGAATCCATTAGTCTCACAATATAAAACCAATTTTAACCCTATCATTACCCCAATATTACAAAATCCAAAAATATAATTGTGTGTGTGTCTGTGTGTGCATGCTCCACACATACAAGACGCGTTGTGAGCGGTGAGTCCATATGCCCAAGTTTTAAGTCAGGGCCACTTATGATCAATCAAGATTTATAATCAATACCCACAAGGGCCCGACCTAACCCAAGCCAACTGGGCCCATCAAAAACTCATCGTATTCCAATGGTAGAGATGGAGGAAAGACAATTATATAACAATGTATTTATATACTAATAAATTAATACCTAAATCATATCCAAATCCTCTTTATTAAAAATAAATTCTGTGTACTGTATCATCGTGAAATAGACACGGCACAGGATATATATATATACTGCACTGTAAATGTGAGATTTCTGTGGGAAAAGCAAGTCTTATGGCTTGACTGGTGTGTGCAGATTTTTATGCACAGTAATGTGCAAATATTTTAGGCAGGTGTGAAAAAAATGCTGTAAAGGAAGAATGCTTTTAAAAATAGACATGTAAATAGTTTATATTTATCAATTTACAAAATGTATAATGAGTGAACAGTAGAAAAATCTAAATCAAATCAGTATTTGGTGTGGTCACCGTTTTCCTTCAAAACAGCATCAGTTCTTCTTTGGATTTAGGCAGCCTCATTTGCTTTTTTCTCTTCATGTAATCTCAGACAGACTCGATGATGTTGAGATCAGGGCTCTGTGGGGGACATGCCTTCACTTCCAGGACTCCTTGTTCTTCTTTACACTGAAGAAAGTTCTTAATGACTATGGCTGTGTGTTTGGGGTCTTTGTCATGCTGCAAAATAAATGTGGGGCCAATCAGATGCCTCTCTGATGGCACTGCATGATGGATAAGTATTTGCTTGTATTCAGCACTGGGCATACAATTCCTTCTGACCAAATCCTCAACTCCATTTACAGAAATGCAGCCCCAAACTTGCAAGGAACCTCCACCATGCTTCACTGTTGCTTGCAGATACTCATTCTTGTATCGCTCTCCAGCCTTTGGTGAACAAACTGTCTTTTCCTACAGCCAAATATTTAAAATATTTGACTCATCAGCCTGGAGCACCTGCTGCCGTTTTTCTGCACCCCAGTTCCTGTGTTTTCATGCATTGTTGAGTCGATTGGCCTTGTTTCCATGTTGGAGGTATGGCTTTTTAGCCTCAAGTCTTCCATGAAGACCACTTCTGACCAGACTTATCCAGGCAGTAGATGGGTGTACCAGGATCCCATTGTTTTTTGCAAATTATGACCTGATGGCACTGCTGGACATCTTCCGATTGCGAAGGAAAGTAAGCATGATGTGCCTTTCATTTGCTTCACTAAGTTTCCTTGCCCGACCACTGCGAGTACCGTTCTCAACGTTGCTTCTTCAAAAGAGCTTGGACAGCACATCGGGAACCCTCTGTCTGCCTTGAAATCTCTGTCTGGGAGAGACTTTGCTCAGTCTTGCTATGGTGTATGACTTGTGGCATTAAACTGTCTTCAGCAACCTCACCTTGTCAGCTGAGTTTGTACTGTCAATTTGTTGGAGAGATCTTTTGTATCCAGCGGATTACATTTATAGGAAAAGGGAATGTTGACTGATCAAATATGAAATATAATATTTGCATGTTTCCAAAAATTGGTTCCCAGACACAAGTCCTTTACTTTCTACTTTTGGCACCCTAGAAGAGCCATCCAATCATAGTTATACACTTAAACATTCCCTAAAATGTATGATACATTCATGAAAAGGCACAACAGGCCTTCTGTGGCAGAGTGGTTTTAAATTCACAGCTCCTGTACATTTTGCCAATTGGAATATCAGTGTGTGTGTGTGTGTGTGTGTGTGAATTACAACATTAGCCTGGCTCAGAATTTGATGACATTGATAAAGACTAATTACTCCAGGTAAATGTAATATTTCATGTCACTATTGGTTAAGAAACGCAAGCAAGAAGTAAGAGAGGAAATGATCCGTATGTGACCCTCTCTTTACAAGTGACAGTCTCCACTGTGCAGAGCATAGGCATCCAAAAGACGTATTACAGTCAGTGCCCCACACTTAGGAGTTTTCCCTCAGCTCTAGCCTACAGTATTTTCAACATAATTAACATTTAATTTGTCACAGCAGCTACACAATCTCTAGAAGTGCTTTGCTGCTAGATGGACTCTCAGAGACTACCAGGTTTTTGTTTAAAAAATCAGAAATACCTTTTCCAAAGTCCAAAACTATAGGGGCATGAGTGTGAAAGTAAAATTTGGACAATTCTTGACCATGGAGATGGGTGATATCTTCTGGTACTGTTGTTTTTGGGAGACATTTTGCTGTTTAGTAAATCAAAAAACATGTTTTGTGAGACAAGTTTCATAAGTGTTTTGTACATTAAACCAACAGAATCACAGGAAAAGCAAACACATGATATCAGAAACAACTCACAGAGCAGCTTTGTGCAGCTGCTTGAAACTGATTCCAGTGTATGAAGCCAGGGAGGGCTATAGTGCTTACTGGGTGAATGTTGACCCTGATTTTCCAGTTGACAAAGGGTTCACTTTTAAAAAGTTGCATGCAAAATGGAGTGAGACTACCGGTTGCGGTCATCATGTCGCCATGATTAAAAGGGCTACATGAGAATATCTCATTGCAGGGCAGCACAAGATTCTCAAGTCGTGCCTTCAAGTCCCATTATCCTTAACACCTGATTTACAGATCCCACGCTCAACACCAAATAAACTGAACTAACTAAACTGAAATAGCTATAGTACAAAAGCAATAAAACCCTGCTTGTAGACCTTGTAAATACATAGAAAAACTTGACTGAAGTGTAGATTGTACATGAAACAGCACTCAAGTAAGCCGCTCCGGCCTCTCTCTCCCCTTCTCTGCGTGCAGAATGACATTGAGGTTTTATTACTTATGTCCCATAGCTATTTCAGTTTAGTTAGTTCAGTTTATTTGCTGTTGAGTGCTGGGCTCTGTAAATCAGGTGCTAAGGATAATGGGACTTAAAGGTGCGACTTGAGAATCTCTCGCTGTCCTGCAATTCGTAATTCTTATGTCCCCCCTTTAACCATGGCAACATGATGACTGCAACCTGTAATCGCACGCTATTTTGCATGCAACTTTTTAAAAGGATACTTTGACCAAGAAAGCAACAGCCTTGAGCACCAAATGTGGAGAGGCACCTCATCTGTGCCAGCTACACTCACATAAACACTCACATAAAGAGGTGATATACCAGTGTGTCCAATACACCTGCCCCATTATCTCTTTTCCTGTTTGTGGTAGCTGATTTATTTACATACTTCTTTACTAGCAATTATTTAACCCCTTGGATGCTAGAGAGGTCTTCAGTGCATTGTGAAGTCCGAGTTGTAGTTTTCTCTACCATCCAAGGAGTTAGGAACTTCTTTTGTATTTGTACATTACAGGCAAGGGGTATTTTTTGTGCCAGGTTAACAGTGGTTGGGATCGGGGGATGTAGTCATCTGGGAAAGGGGTGTGGTCATGAATTGGTTTAAGAGCACTTAAGGTGTCACTGCTATTTCTATTACTATTGTTTTAAATTTGGCCCAGGGTTGTTCTTACACCATAGAGACAGGAGTGTCCCTGGTTTGCAGAATCTGGAAAATTCACTGTGCTTTGATTAACTACATAGCAGGAGATTTTTCCATTTTTATTTAATTAAAATAAAGTGGAACTAATGCTGCAATCATTCTGCAAAATACAAGTACGTATATGCATATCGCTACTGTAATTAGGATTTGGGGCTTAATATAAGTTTGATAATAGGTCCGCTTTAAGTATTTAGGATGCAGGTAAAGGAAAGCGAACCCTTCACTCTTCTATGAAATAACATGTGACAACATTCACAGATATATATATATATGATAATGTTTCAAGACATTGATGCACATTTTAGGAATCTATACTTCTTATAAGTCTTTATCACTCAAACAATACATTTCTAAGCTGCTGCTTCTAGTAAGTGTTAGACTGGATACCTGGGATACTGGGGGGTCTCCCGGAGTGCATAGAGTCTTCATGGGCCCCATTCAGTTAATTTTTGGTGGGTATCTATTGACTGGCCCATCCAGGGAGGGAACTACAATATTAGTAGAATGCCAGATGTTGTGCTTTGGATCCATCCACCTATAAGGACAAGGTGATAAAATCTTTTTTATTTAACCTTTTCAGTGCCATAGGCTGGGATCACCCTCTGGCACTTAGGATTTATGCTTTCACCCCTTCCTTACTCTTTCCATCTTATTCCTTTGCCCAGTTTCTCCCCACATCTCTCTTTATAGTGCTGTGCTCCCTCTTGTGCTTTTACCCTTCTTTCTAAGTTCTCATACCTTCCTCCTTTCAGCTTCTCCCTTCATTAACAATTAGCCATTTCACTCCCTCCCCATTCAGGTCCTCACTTCCTCTTTCCAACATCTTTGTCCTTCCCTGTCTCCCTCTTTTCAGTTTCTTTCGCTCTCTTTTCTGATTTTCCTTCCCTTTCTCCCTTGTCTTCCTCCCTTCTTTCCTCCATTTTTCCAGATTCTCCCTCTTTCTCTTTCCAGCTTATCTCTCCCTACTTCTTTCCAGATTCTCCATCCATCCTCCCATCTTTCCTGCTACTCCCTCCTTCCACCCATCTCTATATCTAGCATCCTCCTTCGCTCTTCTAGCATCACCCCCTGCACCCCCTCTTCCCTTTCTCCATTCATTTCTTGCTTTTTCCAGCTCTATCTCCATCCTTATTTCTAGTACTTCATCCTTCACTCCCCCTTTCCAGCTAAAACATCATACCTCGTTACAGCTTATCTCCCTTATATAGCTACATTCTCCATTCTTTTCTCTTTATAGTTCCTGCCTCCCTATTTCTAGCTTCACTGGCACCTCCCTCCTTCCATCCCTTCCTCCCTCTTTCCACTTTCTTCCTTCCTCTTTCGATCTACTCCATCCAACCCCGACTCTCTACTTCTTTCCAGCTACTCCTCTTTCTTCCTTCCTCTACCCCTTCTTTTAGCTTCCTCCACCCCTTTCTCCATCTTTCCAGCTTTTCTCTCCCTCCTTCCCTCCAGGATTTTCCTTCCCTATTTTCCCGTTTTTCCTTCTCTGCCTCCCTCTTTCCAGCTACTCCTCCCATCCTTCTTTCCATTTTCTCACTCCCTCTTTATAACATCTTGTTTTCTTCCATCCCTCCCTTTGCTAGCTTCTACCTTCCCTCCCTTTTCCCTTCTTCTCTAACATTCTCTCTCATCTTCCTATCTCCTTCTTCTCCATCTCCTCCACTGTCCCTTTGTCTTCTCATCTTTTTCCTTTCCTTTTCTTCCTCATCCCACCCTACATTTCCTTCCTCCTACAACCCTTCCCTGCACCTAATGTTTATTTACTTGCTTATTTGTTTATAATAATTCTCCTCACTAGTGGGCCCTGAAAATCTATTTTGCTGGTAGGCCCTACTCACCAGAGGTAAGCTAAGCTGATGCAGCAAACACCTCTATAACTCTTTCCCCTTATAGCAATGGCAGTGCTTTATTATGATATATATTGGTGAACATCCCATAAATACAGAAAATTCAAATATACTCAGCCTGGAGCTGCACCCAGCGACAAGACAGCACTCATAGTAGTGAAGATGAAAGCAAGTTAATTTGTTGCATCAATGTCTGCCAAGCACTTTTGGTCCAAGAAGGACCTTCCTCAGGGCAAATGGCCAACAGCATGTGAAAGATTGGTTTATATACATAACAAACAAACTTATTCATGACCTCAACCCCCTCTTGCTTGCTCATGTATCACATCTTCCCCTATGCTAATCTTTGACAGCTATATATTTTATACATGAAGTTTATCTCATCATTTTGGGAAAAGTTAGTGTTATACCATTTAAGAAAACAAACAAATACAGGGATCCTTAATATTACCTCATTAACCTGCAGATTTCGCAATGTCACATGTTCCTCTACCACAATCCACTAGCTAATAAATAAGGTTCATGAACACAGACACTGTACAGTTTATCTTGGTACATCTCTATAAAACCTGTTTGTCACTCTTTGGAGATTTTCTATTCGGAACAACTGGACTCAATCCTATTACTACTAGGGCCGCAAATCAGTACCAGACATCTTTATAATTCTTTCAAGGATTTTCAGCGAAGGCTTATGCACCTAAATAGAAATATATATTTCTATAGCATGAAAAAGTGTCCTAAGTATTTGTAATTGTGGTTTATTAATATTTTATCCCTTTCAGTGTCAATTAGTTACACAGCGCTCTGGGGGGCTTATGCATAAAGCAAAATATAAGTGATATTGGACCAACTGCACCGTAGGAGACAAGTAAATATTCCTCAAAGTCCCATTTATTTCATTTAACCCCTTTAATTCTTCACAATGTATTGGAGATCTCTCTAGCATTTGAGGAGTTAAAACTCACATTCAGAATCAATGGGGATTGACTTTTAATCCCCCTCCCCCTTCCCTATGGTGCAATTGATTCGCTCCAGAATTTCTCATCTTTTGATGAGAAATGGTTGAAATGGCAAAATGCCCATAGTGCTATAACATAAAGTGCCAAGATTTGGACTTCTCTCAAGCAGAAAAGAATGCTACATAAATTGTGTAATTTAGAAGTGAGCGGGGAGAGAGCTGGTCCTGAAATTAATTTGCTAAAAGTGACATCAAATTATTTTTAATTAGCAAAGCTCAATTTATATTCCCGAATGTTTGTATCTGTCTGAGTTTAAGGCAAGTTTTTTCTCCCTGTCTAGCAAACGCTAGTGCTTCTCCATAGAGAATCAAAGATTTATCCTAATAAGCTAGTCTTTGGTACAATGTTAACCTTTTTTAATTCATCTATATTTATTGAATCATTAATTACCTAGGCTTAATTTCCCTTGCTGTTACTTGGAGGGAATGGTTCAGAGTGAAAGAGATGGAGGAAGTGAAAAGACAGGTTATCATCACTTGTTATGTGCTCACAGCGTAATTAAGCTTTAGCAGAATGATTTAGATATATGGAAGTTATCATCCCATGAGAAGGGAAATCATATTTTCTGAATATTGTGACCTAACACTAGTAGATGTTCAGTAATGGATTTACCATTGGGCAGAATAGGTAACTGCTTGGCAATCTAATTGTGAGGGGTGGCCTAACTGTACTGGTGATACCCTCTTATCAGATAATATAGTGTGGCATAGTCAGTTTAATCAAAGGGCAAGTAATGTGAAAAAATAAAACAAATTTAAGTTAAAGCTTAGCATTTTACGCCTTCGTCACTTGTACTCTCACCTCTGTGAATAAAAGCATCTGAACTTTGAGTCGTCAGTGGTGGATGAACTCTTAAGGTGTATTAGGTAGCTTCTAGAAGTACAGAAGTGAGGGCTACATTGACTGAGAGGGGCTAAATGAAGCCTTTGTTACAGTCAGATTTATCCAGTAGGTGAGGAGTTCAAGCAGTTTGTGTCTCCATTGGGGACTATGACACTTTCATAGCGAGTGGTATAGGCTATCTTGTTATAGCCTGGTGGACAGGGGAGGGCTGGCCTGGGGGGCAGAGGGGCAATTGCCCCCTGGGCCGGTCATATGTCTGGGCTGGTGGGCCACTGCCTCACTCAATCTCCTTCTTGCTGCTGTAAATGGAGCTACACTAGTGATACCACAGAGCTTACAATTGAAATGGAGCTACACTAATGATACCACAGAGCTTACAACTGAAATGGAGCTGCACTAGTGATATCACAAAGCTAACAACTTAAATGGAGCTGCACTAGTCATTCCTCGGAGCTAGTGGTACCTCTAGTAGCATAACCCATTGCCATTGTAAGCTCTATGGAATCACTAGCGTAGCTTTACATTTTTAAGCTCTGTGGTATCACTAGTCTATCTTCCATTCAATTGTAAGCTCTATGTTATCTCTAGTGTAACTCCATTTGAACTGTATGCTCTGTATTATCACTAGTGTAGCTCCATTCCAGTTGTAAGCTCTGTGGTATCATTTGTCTTACTTCACAGCATTAATAACAAGTTTAAAATGAACAAAAGGGGATGGGCTGGGACAGTGGGCTGGAATGATAGCTGAAATGGACCACTTGATTGTATTTGCCCCCCAGGCTACAAGTTGCCAGCCCTCCCCTGCTGGTGGAGGTACTCGGCTGTCTCAGGCAAATACATCCATGTAATTAGGTAAAGTGTTTCTTGCATTACCTGGCAATGTGGTGGATCTGCCAGCAGTGCTTGGTGTGGGCACCCAGCACTTACTGGTGACAGTGGGACTACCAGCTGATATTGAGGAACTTGGAACTTTCAGAACCAGTTTCTTGCTTCTTGTGTGGATCTGGTACGGTTAGGCAAGTGCCTTACCCTCACAGTGATGCCCAGATGTTTGAGGAGAAACTTAGTCTGCAAAAGGGGTGGGCTTATCTGGTTTAGTATGAAAATGTCGCTGTACAAATTTCGTTCCTCAAAAGTGCAACTTAAAAATGTCACCCAGAACAAAATGGCATACTTCAAAATGTGTCCAGACTTAAAATGGCAAAGTCAACATGTCGCTGTTTAAAAAGTCACTAGTGTTGACCCAACTCTGTATCTGCACCCCTTGGCCCAGCAGTGAAATCTACTTCTCTTCCTCTACTTAAAGGGATAGTAATATTTGAAAACAATTTTATTTTGTACTGTAGCCCTTAAAAAACATGAAAAATGATATAAGTCTTATCTCCCAAACCTTTATGGTATGTGAGATATTCACAAGTAAAATAAAGTTCCCTCTTCCTGGCTGTTTCAGGCAAGTCTGCCATCTAGTGGACAGATTTGGAATTCAGTCCACAGATCAACCGGCAGTTCTTTATCAGTGCCGAGATCACGATCTTTAAAAAGAACTACTTAATTGGAACTGTGTACAAAGTGTGCCTGGCTTGCAAGCACACTTTGTAGACCATTCCAATTACAAAATTATTTTCAAAGATCGTGATCTAGGCACTTCTGGAGAGCAGCAGCCGGTCTCGGGACCGGATTCCAAATATGAGAGCTAAAACAGTGACGTCACACGGGGGAAAATGTGCTTGTGAATATCTCCTGAACCATAAAGGTTTCGGAGATAAGACTTATATAATTTTTCATGTTTTTTTAAGGGCTACAATATAAAATAAAATGATTTTCAAGTATTACTATCCCTTTAATGCTGAACATAAAGATACCTTTGGTGGGGAAAAGAATGTGAGAGAGATGAAGTCTAAAAACAGCTGTGAACAAGTAGCAGTGAAGTGAATAGACCACTGACATAATGGAGGAGGAAAAGGAGCAGCCTTCACTGTGAGACCTAGGGGGGACAGATGCAGCGATGGGTCATCACAAGCAAGAAGGCAGCTTTCAAGAAATAGATGGAGGTGTGACTGCTTGCCCCGGTTTAATAGGGGTTGCTCATATTTCATCCTTGAATGCACGCATTAAGCAAATTATCTCCAGTGTATCTAGTATAAAATATGTGACAGTATTATTGGATTGGTTCATATTATCTCCCAAAGATTTATCCCACTTCTACTCATTCATCAGTACTTGTATTAGACAATATCAGAGTTCTGTCATGTGTGTGAATGCTCCATTCACTTCACTGCACAGCTGTTGTTAGACTTAACATCTCTCACATTGTTTCCACCTCTATATGTATCTTTATGTTCACTAATAAGTATATGAATTATTCATATTGTCACATATTCTTCCTTCCTATTACCTTGAATATACCTTGCTTAATGCATGTATTCAATGATGAATTACAAAACTAGCTCATAGCAATGATATACAACATACACAAACACTGACATCAACAACTTGATTCACACACTCACATTATGAAATGACGGGAGAGGTGAGAGGTTAGAGAAGAAAGGGATAGGTGAAGGGGTAAAATAGGGAAAGTGGATGAACAGGGGGCAAGAGGATGGAAGGGAGATAGAGAGGATAAAAGGAGAAAAGGTAAGTATGAAGGGGTGAAAACTAATGAAATGGAGCAAAGAATAAGTGGATGCAAGTGGCACTAGAGAAAGAGGACGGATCCTGCTGGAAGAAAACTAGAGGACACATTGCATTTCTTCACATGCTTCATTTCCCCAACCTAAGAGATAGTTGTGGAACACCATGTGTATTGGAACTTTCCTTTTATTCAGCAGACACCTGTTGGAGCTCTCAATTGCAATCCTTTTGAGTATGTCTTGAATCAGGCTCACAACAGGTGACTGCAGAATAAAAGCAAAGTGCCAGTCTACATGGTGGCAGACTTAAAGGGATAGTAATACTTCATTTTATCTTTATTTTATTTTGTAGGCATTAAAATAACATGAAGAACGATATAAGTCTTATCTCTCAAACCTTTATGGTTTGAGAGATATTCACAAGCAAAGTTTCCCGTCCCGCCCCTTTTACCTAGTGTAAGCCATCTCTTCTCAGATGTGGAATGCAGTCCATAGACCAGACAGATAACAGAAGGGGACACTCTTATTCCTATGAGAACAATGAAAGCCCTGCCCCCTTGACAAGTTTTTCAGGTTTTCCCTGATCTTAATTGAAGATTGTCCCTCACTGCAATCTACCTGGACACTCCCTTCTGCTGTAAGCTGAGCAGTGTTACATCAGTAGAAGGGGCGGGAGGGGGTAACTTTATCATTGAATTACTCCTGAACTACAACTCTGACAAAATTGAAATAACACTCTCCAAAGTCCAAATACTATGATTATTAATTAGAGGTGCTTTTATTATGAAACATTACTATACCTTTAATGATTTTTGATCAATTAAATAATTTTAATTACAATATGAACATTACCATCTGTGTTATTCAAGAAGACACAGAGCCCTCTCCACCTGCATATTATGTCTAAGCAACTGTTCTGACCAACACGACTGCATGGAAAGATAGGGTGAATGTATCTTTTCATTAATCCCTTGAATGCTAAATACCTCTCCAATGCACTGCAAAACAATTGGGGAATATTATTTGTACTCTTTGGTGCAGTTGGTTTGCCAGATTTGCTCTAGTTCATCTTAGTACATCTTCCACAATGTCCTTTAAATGGCAGGTGCCACATTTTACTAAGGGTGCTACGAATGGAGGAGCATTAGCAAAAATCCTAGGGCAACACCAAAATGGCTGCTAGCAGCTGTTCGTGGAGTTAGAATGTGGATCACATGGCTGGAATGCAATGTGTTGGATATCTGCCTGCCACTCAAAGAGTTAAAACCCCCTTTAAATCAATGGAAATTTGGATTTGACCCCTATAGTGCAGTTGGTTTGCTCCAGAATGAGTCCACTTTTCTTTTGAACATAGGGCCATAAGTTTACTTTCATAGGAGCAGACACAGGAAAAAATGTCTCTTTAGTACCAAGAGTCACTCAATATCAGCATCTAGTGTGAAATAATACAGGAGCAATAAACCATTTTCCTGTATGATTTAACTAGGCAATGTTTGGCTTCTAAAGAAACAAGGCCAATGAATAACAGAGAAGGGCAGCCATTGAGCACCCGGCTTTGAACTTTACTCAGGATTAATGTGAAATGCTCCTTAGAAGTGCAGCCAGAGACTTGGGAGCTAATGGCCTGTGACTAGGGAGTGATGAGTAATTAGCTGTTTGAAGTCAGTAAGAAAAATATGACCTGCCGTTACAGATTTGTCAGTGGAGTATTTCTCTGGTGTTTTCTGAATGCAAAAGCAAGAGGAGCTACAAAGGACTAGAAGTTTAGAATCTTTTTTTGGCTATGTGCTGTGGGGTTGAGGACAAGACTGAGAGAACCTGTTACCTACGCATTTTACGTTTATATATCATCTTGTTTTCTTCCCTTTCTCCTTTTCCATTAAATGTAACCCTTTTGCATGATGCCAAATGAATGGAATTTGTAACTGAATAATCTTTTGGCATAGACTTAAAGGGCACTGCAATCAGTCACTTGTTTTATATTACCCTGTGTCCAAGACATTATTAATATCTAGAATGGCTTACACTAGCCACATCCATGTTCACTTAGGAATTGGCAGTGATTTCCTGGTTAAATAGGATGCCGAACCTATGAGCTGTTTATTGGAAATTAAAATATTGTACTTCTTTGTACTTAGCTTATTTCATGTTGAGAATTACAAAACAACAGATCCTACTTCATACTGTCCATAAGATTTCAGCTACATTTAAAATCTCCATGGCAAACTCATAGTTAAAGGGGAATTATAGTCTAGAAAAAGGTATCTCTTAATTTCTTCAATATTTAGATTTATATAGGTAGTTTCTTTATAACGTAGCCAGTTATATTTATTATGTATATTTAGTTTCTTGTATATAGTGATCTCTGTTTAATTCTGCTATCAGATCAGTGGTTTTCAACCCATGTCCTTTATGCCCACTACTAACAGGCCAAGTACTAAGAATTTCCCATCTTGAGCATAGTTGAGTTAATCAGAGGTTTAGTCATATTGATTCACATACCTGTGCACAAGCAAGAACATTCTAAAATCCTTGCTTGTTAGTGGGCCCTGGCTGCGCGGGTTGGGAACAGCTACTCTAGATTATAACTACCTGCATCAATCAGTGTGCTTCAATAGACCTTGGATTGTAAGAGTCAATTGTCTTAATTTACTGAAACAGCCAACAGTAGATTACAACAGAGATTAAATGCAAAAGAAAATAATAGCATATAGATCTAACTGACTGTTGTTTGAGGGACACTTACCTAGACAAGTATTTGTGTTCAACAGATTAAGAGCCACTTATTCCTAAAGCAGGGGTAGTCAATTGTTAGACCTTCAGCTTTTGGGGATTACTGTACAACTTCCATCATCCCCAAAAAACAGTAGGCTATTATCTGCTGTAGGAAGCATTTGTGACTGGTCCCCTTTAACCAACCAACTACTATGGTGGGGTGAAAAAAATAAAGACGCATAGGATTTCATGTCCCTTTGGTGTTCAAATAGGATTATGTCCTAAGAAGAACATCAATATTTATATACTTTGCTATAGGACTAAGTCAAAGAACTTACCTTTCTAGGGGTCCATCATATAGCAGTCAGGTACTTTACTATGCATTTGAAATCTAGTGTAGTTGATAGCGGAGTCCTTTCAGATCACAACGTGCTGAATACAAGAGATGATATTTTGTCAGAAGGTATAACTGTTAGACAGAGTAAAATGAAGATCACTAAATAAAGTTAACTGCAGATACATTGAGAAATATACAAAATCTCCTAACTTCTGTTAAACAAATTAAGAGATTACGGCTCTAATAGCCCTTTCCTGCCTCAAGGACCAGAGGGGTGTGCAATGGATTGGTTGCTCACCTCACTGCTTCTTAAGGGGTTAACCCTTTGAGTACCAGAGGGGTAAGCAACGCATTGCAAAGCAATGCGTTGCTTACCTCTCTCGCATTCACAGGGTTAAACTATACTGTGTTCAATGCACTGCTTTTCAGCAGGTTGGAGCAGTGATTTTTCTCTGCGGTCATCATTTCCTGCTCTTACTCATTATAATATACTAGTTGAACAGCCCGTTACACGGGCCACAGTGCCACTGCCACCCGGTCGCGGGGCAGTCTTGCGCAGTAGAGACTGCCCGCGCCACGGCTGAAGGAGCGTCCAGCTCTGTATCAGCCGCGGCGCGGGCAGTCTCTACTGCGCAAGACTGCAGCACACGCAGCAGTGTCTACTGCACATGTCGTGGTGTTACACACGATTTAGCAAATTATTATATAGGATGGTGCGATGCAAGAAATGTTCGTATCTGCTAAAGGCATTTTTGTGCGCAGATAGATTTTGCGCATGTTCTAATCCAGGAAGCTAAATACCAATGCTTCTTTGAATTGCGCATAAAAAAATCCTTTTTACGACAACACTACACAGACGTATAAATTCATTCTCAATAGCACTTCCTGCATTAGGCGCATTCACTATTCCACTTACACAGAAAAAACCATACCCACAAAAAAATAAATATGTGCAACTGTTCATTAATCTTGATTTTTTTCATGAGCAATTCAACAAAATCATGCGCAAACCTATTCCCTAGTGTTTTTCACACAGGAAATAGCGATTGCGCATGTTTCTTGCATTGCACCAATAGTCTCTAGAAAAGGAAGTGAACAGAGCCAAGCAAAATTGCTTCCCCAGCTTGTAAAACAGTATATGTGATATCATTTTCATTAGGGGTCATGGAATTGAATTATTGGTGCATATGCCTGTCACCTATGTAGTACGTTATCTAAGCCTAAAATGATCAAAACACTACATCGTGCACCAAGGGGAGGGCAGTGGGCAGTGTAAGTTCATTTTGATTCAACTGGTTCTCTGCTCGCTGTTTAACCCTTTGGGTACCAGAGGGGTACGCAATGCATTGCAAAACAATGTGTTGCATACCCATCTGGCACTCAAAGGGTTAATGCACATACTAACAATGCACAGGGGAAATCACCACAGCTTTACTCCTTTATCCTGCTACATGTGAGGCATCCAGGATTTGTTTGCATTAAATTCTTAGTGATAGGAGGAATCAGCACAACTTATCCTCAGTGTAGGTTTTAGGTAGTTTTCTGTCTGAGCACCAGTGTTTACTTAGCGCATCTCTCATTCTGATTAGTTCTCCTATGCTAAGGCAGGGAGATCATTAAAACCTGCAGTGTTAGGGGTACTTAAAGACTGCAGTTGAGAAACTGCACTTAAAGGGATAGTAATACTTCGTTTTAACTTTATTTTATTTTGTAGGCATTAAAAAAACATGAAGAATGATATAAGTCTTATCTCTCAAACCTTTATGGTTATCCCCCCCCCCACCGTTCAACCAGATCAGAAGGGAGGTGCCCAGGTAGACTGCAGAGAGGGACAATCTTCAATTAAGATAAGGGAAAAAGCTGAACAACTTGTCAAGGGGGCAGGGCTTTCATTGTTTTCATACAAAGAAGACTGCCCCCTTCTGTTATCTGTCTGGTCATACAACCAGATTCACATCTGAGAAGAGATGGCTTACACTAGGTAAAAGGGGCGGGGAGGGGAAACTTTGCTTGTGAATATCTCAAACCATAAAGGTTTGAGAGATAAGACTTATATCATTCTTCATGTTTTTTTATTGCCTACAAAATAAAATAAAGTTAAAACGAAGTATTACTATCCCTTTAAAGGGATAGTAACACTTCATTTTTTCTTTAGTTTATTTTGTAGGCATTAAAAAAACATGAAGAACGATATATGTCTTATCTCTCAAACCTTTATGGTTTGAGAGATATTCACAAGCAAAGTTCCCCCCTCCCACCAGTTTTACCTAGTGTAAGCCATCTCTTCTCAGATGTGGAATCTAGTTGTAAGGCCAGACAGATAACAGCAGGGGACAATCTTCTTCCTATGAAAACAATGAAAGCCCTGCCCACCTTGACAAGTTTTTCAGGTTTTTCCCTTATCTTAATTGAAGATTGTCCCTCTCTGCAGTCTACCTGGGCACCTCCCTTCTGCTCTGGCTGAACAATGTTACATCAGTAAAAGGGGTGGGAGGGGGATACTTTGTCATTGAATTACTCTTGAACTACAATTCTGACAAAATTGAAATAACACTCTCCAAAGTCCAAATACTATGATGATAAATTAGAGCTGCTTTTATTATGAAACATTACTATTCCTTTAAGTGATTCCAAGAAGTGCAACCACGTGATTTTATGACCTAAGTCTTAGAGCAGAAAATGAGCTTCACTGAAAAATTCCTACATTTTGCCCACTGAATTCTTTCACATAATGGAAGCTTTACACAGATAGATGTAATTGCAACAACATTTTTATTCTTAGAAATGCAAAATATGTTAACATTAGTATTCTTTAAAAAAAACTCTATATGTAAATAATTATAATTTTTGTAGGTAGTGGTTGATGGATGTAGATTAAGATTTGAAGCAAAAACCTACACAATAAAATAAACCATTAACTGAATATTCTGATATACGGCCCATTTTACTTCCAGTTCTATTCCTCCTGTTTTATTGTAACACGTTGTGAACCTCTTTGGCACGCAAAAGGTTTTGGTTGTTCATCATAGAACATCCCTTGTCCTACCACCCTTATGTTTTTTCTGCCTATCTTCATACACTGTCACTCCAGTATGTCTTTCACCTTACTCCTAATTTGCTGCGAAGGTATAATCTGATTTGAATTGTGAATGTAAATATTAACATAGAAATTGAGGAATTTCAATATTGAACTTGCAGATCGGGGAGAAACGGCTGCAATTTCTGTGAGTAATTGTGTATACACATGGGCATCCGGAGGGCCTCCATGTAAACATAGGGGAGAGGCGGGCTGGCCTGGGGATCATATTATGGGTCCCCCCCCAAAAAAAATTCTGACGATGCCCATGTGTATACATCCTTATTTTATAGCAAAGGAATGTGCTACGTGATCACATTTAGTCTACAGACAGCAAACCTTCTGCCATGGTAGATCACATAAGCATGCTGGGATCATAGGGTTAAAACACTGACTCTTTGATTGCTAGAGATGTTTCCAATGCATTGTGTAGTTATGCTTTGCAAACCTCTCTAGCATCGAAAGGATTTAAAAGTGGGAAAATAACTTAACCCTTAGATTGCCCAAAGGGTATCCAACTCATTGCCAAGCAACCAGTTAGACAAGCCCCTGTTACTCAAATGGCTGAGTATCTCATACAAGTGACATAAATCATTTAAGTAGCAGAATTGTTGTATTCTGAACAATATTCCTTCTACATAGAAACATAGAATTTGATGTCAGATAAGTTAAATGACCAGTTTAACTCTATTTGAATTCTTAGCCGTTCTTGTTCATATAGTTGGGATGCCTCAGAATTGCACTTATTCTTATCAGTATACTGCCCTCAAAGTGTGAATTTATGATCTTAACCCCTTAACGACCCTATGACATGCCAGGACCATACGTTTTACTTAACAAGCTCCTGAGGGGGTGCTGTAAGTAAAAACAGGGAACCCCACTGGTCACACTGGTACACATAACAGATCTCTTGTGCCGGCGTGTCGGCATGCATCAAAGTGTTCCTTACGGGAAGGTAACTTCCCTGGACCACTAATCCTTAAGGAGTTAAACATTCCACAAACTAATTGTAATGGGAAAACGTTCCTTGATATGACAGCCAGATCTTCTTCTTCTCCTCTTCCCTTCCCTCAACCCTTTGAGCGTCAGAGGAGTACGCTACGCATTGCAAAGCAATGCGTTGCGCACCCCTCTGGCACTCAGAGGGTTAAACACTGAGTTTTGGAAGCCATTTCACCTGTCAGTGCGTTCCTCTCCTTTTTTTACTGATAGCTCTTCATTAGGCAACAACCAAATTATTTTCTGCAATGGAGATTAGATTTTTTTCTTCTAATTAAGCAGTTTCCAGTCATGCTCCCCTCTCTCGCTAGACCTAATTACTTAAAGTAAAATGGGAGTTTGGAACATAGAAGCGGGAATATAACTTGGAAGAGGTCAGAAGATACAATACTTTTACGCTGTAAGCACTAATAAAAGCGGAGAAGTTCTGCAGCAAACCAACTGCCCCATGGGGGGGGTTCAAACAGGACAATTCCTATTGATTGAAATGGGGATTTTAACCCTTGAATGCTAGAGAGGTAAGAAAAACAAAGTAAGGGTGATACAGAAAGGTGGGCAGCTGCAGCATAGGGAAGAAATAAAATTACCACCGATTTAAGAAGGATTTTTAACCCCTTGAATGCTAGAGACCACTCTAGCATTCAAAGGAGTTAAAAGATTGATTTAAATTAATGAGAATTTCTCTTTCATCCAATGTGGAACACAGGAACCATGGGGTAAAGTCTCTTCCTCCAGGAGAGCAGGGCACATCAAAAAAGGTCTCTAAAGCAGAGACTCCATCCTCCCTTTCACTTTACCCCCACATGCTAAGCACAGTTTTAAGTGATCTCATGATCATAGAGGCTACATGCGCATAGCTCTCTTAGTTAGCTTTCTTTTTTATTTTTATTCCTTAGTATATTTGGCTGTATAGTCCCCCATTAGATGGGCTCCTATTCCTGGCTTCCTACTTCATTGATTGTCCAGTGCATAGGTTCATTTTTCAGGACCACAAACTTGTGAATGTTGTCTTGCCTTTTCAGCCTTTACTTCACTATAAGTTCTTAGAAGCCTTCTCATTCATTTTACATGGAGCCTAAAAACAGAAGCTTACATGTAAGTTAACCTATTGAGTGATTTGGTCCTGTGTGTATGTCCAAGTTATCTGGCATCCACTTATTTAAGTGGCCGATTGCCTGGCTTGCACTCCCTGTCTACATATGCTGTTGGCTGCGTACAAGGATGGAAGTGATTTTAGTGTGTTTCTCACATTGTAAGGGTTTTTAACCCCTTAGATGGCACTTAACCCCCACTGAACATTTTTTTCCCATTTGTTTCAATGACTTCCGGGACGTACATATACATCCTCTGTCCACCTGGGACATCCACTCGGGACGTACATGTACGTCCTCGGGCGGTAAGGGGTTAACCCCTTCTGCTTTTCTACCTATTTGGATACATTCTCATAAACTGTCCCCTTCAGACTCTGGCCTTTTTATTGATTCACCCACTCTGTTTTACTGTTTTAGGCTTTTTTAGCCTATTGTTGAAAATTTGATGAATTTAGACATAGCTCATTTAAGAATGGATGCCCACCTGGTGGTCATTTTGGTATTAACACACACCTCTTCCATGGGACATATCTTGCCTCTGGTTGCACTTAGGAGGCAGTGGGTTTGCTCACTGTGCTTCTTATGATGTGCAGTGACCCCTGTTTGATCCCCTCATGTTACTGGGAGATGCCAATTTTAAATTGCTGGAGAGCATGATTACATTTTGCATGATTACATTTCCCAGAAACTAATTTTTCATGGGTTTTATGGCATGGAAAGAAGTGGGAGTAGGATAATCCTTTTTCTTTTTGGAATCTGCATGCTGTGCAGAGGCCTGTCTTTCACTCCTGTTTGCAAACGTAACTACTTGCAGTCAGATAAGTACTTTTGCATACTGGAGAGCACGACTGGGTAATTACTTTCATGAAATCTCTGGTTCAATCCCAAATCCTTCATTTTCTCAGCATGAAACTTCATACCTTCAAAGAGAGAGGTTCCTTCTAGTGTCTCAGGTGATATTTTGGCCATGGTGTTGAAGTAGGTTATCTGGTCTCTGTCCATTTGTTCAATGCCATACATGGGAGTTACAAATGGACAGTCTCAGGAACTGGTCCAGGCATCAGTCTGATCTGTCTCATGTCATATCTCTGTCCCTTCATACAAAGGAGGACTTTTGTGGTGGCTTCAGTTGTCCAACCTGACTCTGGGACATCCGTTGGATTACAACCTGATGGGCTGAGGTGCTATTCTGTACTCCTAGATGGCCTTTGGAATAGGGAGAAGAGCATTCTGGACATCAATGTGTTGGTAATCTGGGCAATTTGCATTGTTCTGTATCACTGGCCTGGTCCAACCCCCTTCAGGGGTGCCCATTGTGGATTCTGTCTGACAATATCACTGAGGGAGCTTACATCAACCACTACGGAGGGACCAGAACCAAGCCAGCAATCAGTTTCAGTCAGTTTTGGAGGAGGTATCTGTGCATGGATTCAGAACTGGTTGAATGATAGACATGTTATAAAGGTTACTTTTTCAAGTTGGTCTAAAGTTGTGAGTGGAGTGCCTCAGGACTCATTCCTTGGTCTGATACTTTTTCACTTATTTATTACTGATCTAGAAGTGGGTATTGAAAGTACTGTCTCAATCATTGCTGATAGCACTACGTTGCGTAAGGAAATACCTACAGAGCAGGATGGTATTTCTCTGCAAAAATATTTGGACATATTTGGCAGAAATGTGGCAGAGGAGTTTTAACATAGATAAATGTAAGGTTATGCATTCAAGCTGCAGAAACACATATGCTACATATACCCTAAATGGAAAGCTACTCAGGGAATCCTCATTAGAGAAAGATTTTGGAGTACTGATAAAAAATAGACTTCACAGCAGTGTGCAATGTTATTCAGCTACAAGAGCCAAAGTCTACTATTCTTTTTTTAAAAAAAGGGTATAGATACACAGGATGGGACTATCATTTTACCTCTATATACATTTTTGGTAAGGCATCATCAATAATATGGAGTAGAGTTTTGGGCATATTACTGAACTTGCAAAAGTTACAGTCTGGAAAAAGTTGGAGAGACTCTCGATGCCCAGCTTCCCAGCCTTGTCCAGTCGTAGCGTAGAACCACACATACTGACCAATACTTATCCCACTGCACTTGTAGCCATAGAACCACACACACACTGACCTCCCAGCCTTGTTCTCTACACTGATAGCCAGAGAACCACAAATGCTAACCTCCCAGGAGTCCCAGTTTTGTACCACTGCACTGATACCAATAGAACCATTCACATTGATTCTGCATAGCTGCGGGAATTCTTTGTAATAGGCAGAAAATGGCAACATTCTCACTGGAAATGTATTGGAGTTTGCACAAAGGAGAACATTAATTAGATCTGAAATGTGCAGGAAAAGCATGAAAATTTCCCACAAGAAAAAAAAAATCATTATTTTTGCCCATTTCTAGAAGAGACGTCTAAGGGGTGATATGATTACCATATACTAATATATTCAAGATTAATAAAATGCTCTGGAAGGTACTATTTACTCAAAGAGCTGAGCGAAAAACAAGAGGTCATCCATTAAGAGTAGAGGAAAGGTGCTTCTGACTAAAACAAAGGTGGAGTTTTTTACAGTAAGGGCAGTAAAGTTATGGAATTCTTTGCCTTTGGATGCTTTGCTTGCAGTTGCTTTTAATAAAGTAATGAATACCTTTCTTACTTTGAACAATATTGAGAATTATGACAGTTGAATAGGATAGGATATTGATCCAGGGAAATATCCAACTACTGTTTAGTGTTGGGAAGGAATTTTTCTACCCACTTGCAGTCTAATTGGAAGTAGTGTTTTTTTTTCTTACCTTTCTCTGCATCAACAAGGATGATAAGGCATGGGCTAAACTGGATGGAAGCATGTCTCTTTTCAGCCTCATCAACTATATTATTTTGTTAAAATGAGACACCTTGTGCTGAGGTCTGACGGATTTTCATCTGGGTTGAGGTCCAAGTGCCGAACCTCTACTCAGTTTACATTCCAGGGGTAGAGAAAGTTGTAGCAGGATTTATCTGTCATCAGTGCCTTGATCACGGCAATTGGAAGCTCATTCAGAGCATATTCAACTTGATTGTCCACAGTTGGGGGCTCCTGACGTGGATCACTAGTCTGAACTGCAAGGTTCCTCACTTCTGTATCAGATCCCGGGATCCATTGGCTCTTGCAATGGATGCAATTGTCACTCCTTGGGCCTTTCCTCTGGTGTATGTGTTTTCTCCAGTTCTCCTGATTCCAAGGGTACTGAGGAAAATCAGGATGAAGCAAGCTCATGTCATCTGTTTCTTTCTGGATCCATTAGGCTTGTTTTCTTATCTTCTCAGTCCGTACATTGTTGAGCCTTTTTGCCTTCCCTTGCTTCCTGACTTCTGATTCAGAGCTATTTATGCTACCCTCTGGAGAAGAAGCTAGCTTTGATGGTTTGGCTCCTGATGCCTGTGTCCAGAAGAAAAAGTTTTCTCCAAACTCTGTTATCTACAGGCTACAAAGCTAGTTTATTTTATGGCCCATCATAGGTTTGGTCTCTCTTCTACAAGTAGTGTCCTGACCAAGGCTCGTGGCTGTGACCTTTTCTGCTTCCAGTAATTTTGACCTTCTTTAGGATGGCTTTCATAAAGGGCTTAGTTTTAGTCCCATTAAAGTGGTAATGTGGTTGCCGCTGCACGCCTTTTTAAACACTACTACTTAATGTGCTTGCCTCGGTTGACGCCAGTTTTGTCCGGAAGGTATTACATGTTATAGGGCCTAAATAGATGTCCTTGGGTGTCTGTGAAAATAATCCTTTTGGTTTCTAGTTCTTTGGGTTTTCACATTTGGTGTATGTTGACACCAGAGATTCATGTACCAGTTTAGTGCTGTGGATATTGGTCTGGGACGGAATGTTTTTATACTCTTTTTTTCTTAGCTGGAATCTTGGTGGATAGCATTGGTATATCCCCATGCTTCCTGTGTTCCTCACTGGATGACAAAGTAAAGCGTATTTTGGTGTACTTACAGATACATGCTTTCCTCTTGCTCCATGTAGAACATAGGACTCCCTCCTGGGGAAATTGCTGGTTTGAGTCTCCTTGCAGACAGTCCTCTTTGCTTCTCTGTTTAGGGGATTCCCTTTTTTGAAGTGCCCTACTTTACCTCATGGTTTGTGTATTCCACATGGACAAAGAGAAAAGAGTTTACCTGTATTTATACAATGATCCTCTTTTTAGGAATTTGTATTTGTCCTCTAGGATAAAGCTGGTTTGCTGTAGAATTCCTCCCCATTTTTCCTACATATGTCTGTTTTAGGATTAGAAAATAATGCAGGAAATGCTTACTGATTTCTCTGCAGTTCAGAAAATGTATAACTGTGATGTCCTTTCCAATAAGAAAATAAGGCTGAATATGTAGAGGTTTTTGGGTCATTGATTCAGCCAGAGATTGTGGAGTAGGAGGAGGTCACTGTGTGATGGCAGATTTGCCCTGTCAAGAAAGTCATTTGGAGTGGCATCTTAAGCGCTAAGGGCGAGAGGTCAAAATACCTGCCAGCTGCACTGTCAGTCTACTAGCAGTGACTACTGCTACTTAGATAACTAATTCATATGGTGGAACCTTCAAAGCTTGTCACAAGCTGTGGACTACAAGAGAATGCCCATTTTTTTTTCTTTTTTTTAGCTACAATAATTATAAATATTAACCCATTAGATAGAAGGGTTTGCAGACCTATCTAATGTCCAAAGTGATAAAATCAAACATAAAGGAGCATGTATAGCATATGTCTGATTTCATTGAGGTAAAGACACTAGGTAATATAGCACAGGGTATATGACATATTATGTCTTTTTTCCCCCACATGATTTAACCCTTTGAGTACCAGAGGGGTACGCAACACATTACAAAGCAATGCATTTTGTACTCCTCTGGCACTCAAAGGGTTAAACACTTTCAGTGCCAGACTGGATCCAGTGCATAGCACCCTGCCCAACCTATTTAGACTTTCTTACCCTGTCTTATTCCTACCTTAATTTTAGTGAAAAATAGTCTAAAACTATTACAAATTTGTACTTGTCTATATGCAAACAATGAATACAAATATTTAAAAAAACATAATTTCCTTGGTATTATTTAAAGTTATAGCAACCATATTTACTGACAGCTTTTACTGTGTGATCAAATTATATTTGGAAAGTCTTCCCTGATGTTTCTGCTAAAGTTAAAGGGAAACTAACAATGGGGGTCATACACTTTTACATATCACGCAGAACCAATCAACATCCATAAAAGTAATTATTTTGATGTAGATACCTTAAGATATAATGAGATTATCTGAAAAGGCGACCTGTCCATATATCCCTTTAAAACAAGGACAGACAGGACACGTAAGAAAATGTCATTCTGCAGTACTCCATTGATATCAGTGCAACCCTGCTGTGTGTGTTTTGTGTCCCTGATTTAAAGGGATATGTCTTCACCTTACAGTTTCCACAAACACAAGGGGATTTCCTCCCCTCTCCCAATTTGCTCCCAATTTATTCTACATCTTTCCGGTCATTAAAAGGTTAATATGCCATAGCTATCAGTCATGTTTTTTTCCCTCTTTTTTTCTTTTTTAATGCTTGTATTTTCTGTTCATGTCTCTCTTGTCCTTAAAGGGTTAACTAGATAAAATTAAGCTGTACATTTCAAATTTTTTAAGCCTCAATAATAATAATAATAAATATGTCCAAACTAAATCAATGGAAAATGTTATTTGTACCCTGTGATACAATTATTTTTCCTACAGTTGCTTATCTTTTCTTTTGTACAAATGGCACCCAGTTAATAATTAAATAATAGGAGAAATAGGGTCCTATGAGGGTTTATAGGAATCAGACATGAATTGGTATAGATCTGCAGTCTCAAACATCTGGAATATATGTATAATATGTGTGTGTATCTCTCTCTCTCACTCTCTCTCTCTCTCTCTCTCTCTCTCTCTCTCTCTCTCTATATATATATATATATATATATATATATATATATATATACTAGCAATGTGGGACGGCGCTGCCTGTCAGGATATATAGGGAATTAATGCACACACATGGATGCAAGACATACACACACAGAGGCACACACGCAAATGCACACGCATGCACTGAGATGCATAAAGAGCGACACAGTCATACAAGTATACATGCAATGCACAACATGCAGACACACAGAGTGTGATACAGACATGCAACACACACAGATAGGAACACACAGGCACACACAGAGACACACACAGAAGTGAGTCATAAGGGGGTGACTTATGTGTCATTGTAATGAGTTTATGTTTGTACTTATGCCTCCACTGTGGCATTCATTCATATAGTTGAAATGCATGTGGTAATTGCACATACGATGGTGGAAGGTGGATCGTGTTGGCTCCTGGGGTGTGAGTGAGTGTGAGTGAGTGGCATTCATTCATGTAGTTGAAATGCATGTGGTAATTGCACATAGTATGGTAGAAGGTGGAACGTGCTGGCTCACGGGGTGTGAGTGAGACTATGGTGGAAGGTGGATCGTGCTGGCTCCCAGGGTGTGAGTGAGTGCGTGTGAGTACGAGAGTGAGTGATTGCGTGTGAGTGATTGCATGTGAGTGATTGCGTGAGTGTGTTAGTGAGTGTGTGTGAATGTGTGTGATTGAGTGAGAGTGTGTCAGTTTGAGTGAGTGTGAGAGGGTATATGAGAGTGAGAGAGTGTGAGTGAGAGTGTGTGAGTGAGAGTGTGAGTGAGAGTGTGTGTGATTGAGAGCGTGTGTGATTGAGTGAGAGCGTGTGTGATTGAGTGTGAGTGAGAATGTGTGAGAGTGTGAGTGAGAGTGTGTGAAAGTGTGAATGAGAGACTGTGAATGAGAAAGTGTGAGTGTGTTTGAGTGTGTGTGATTGAGTGTGTGAGTGAGAGTGTGTGTGTGATTGAGTGTGTGAGTGAGAGTGTGTGAGTGAGAGTGTGTGATTAAGTGTGAGTGTGAGTGAGAGAGTGTGAGTGTATGAATTATTGTGTGTGTGTGATTGAGTGTGTGTGAGTGTGTGTGTTTTTTGGCTGATGTGTTTGTGTCTGTGGTGTAGGAGCGAGTGGGAGCCATTTTGTTTATTCAGTTACTTGGATAGTGGTGGACGGGCTGGATAGTGGGGGCAGGCCAACTCCCTGCATGATTTAAATCACTCCCCCATTGAATCACCCAATGGGAGCAGTAACTCCTCCTTACTTAACCCTTTGGGTGCCAGAGGGGTATGCAACGCATTGCTTTGCAATGCGTTGCGTACCCCTCTGGCACTCAAAGGGTTAAGTTATGTTACCATAGCACTATAACACACGGTAGCTCTTCAATTGAGGCAGCGTAGCAATATGCTGAGGGAACAAATAGATAGTGGTGTTTGAGGATTGCCCTCTGTAACATACAGCAAAGCATCTCTCTCCCTTTAAAGAGAAAGGGTGGGAATCAGGAAGCAGGAAGTGGAGGAGTGATAGCTGAAAACAGTTAGTGAGTCTGACTGAAGAGACAAAGAGTTAAATAAGAGTTGCTATTAAGTCTATCCCTGAGTTTGTATTTTATGGAAACATTACACCCTCATACTGAAACAGAGTGTATGGAGGGGTACAATTATCTGTGGGAGGTGAAACAGTGTGTTTGTGGGGTGTTGATCCTGAGTGAGAGTGTGTGTGGACCAGGAGAAGTTATTGATATCCCCTACTTCAGGAGCCAGAGGCAGCTATATTTTTTTTGTCAGTTGGATAGTGGTGGGCGGGCTGGAGGGGGCGGGCCAACTCCCTGTATGATAAACATGCCCCCATTGAATCACCCAATGGGAGCAGTAAAGTCCCCATTGAATCACCCAATAGGAGTTGTGTCTCCTAATGAGACATAAATTATGTAATGAGGCATTCTGTTCAATGTGTGTTTGTTTTCTGAGGAGACATAAATTATGTTCTGTGTGTAAGGTACCATGAATTATGCAATGTGGCTTATTCTTTTATATATATAGATATTTATTTATGTATTTAGCAGTATATGTGTCTCTGTAGGTACTTTACCAGTTGTTCTGTTCTTACCAGCTCATCAAGTTGCCTGCTTACTTGTCTTTATCCACTTGTGTGGTGTCCTGCTATGTCTTCCCAAACTGGAACATATTGTATGCTAATCTAATGGGTGGATTTCAGTTCAGCACCAACATCACTGATCCCTAGATTTACACGGCCTGTTTTAAATGCATCAAATGCCTGAAAACAAATCCCTTTTAGACTCTTATTGATGTTCTTACAATGATCCAACAAAGGAACTTGCAAAAAAGAGCTGTTAGAACTCTGAGAAAATTAACTCTTTGAGTGCCAGAGGGGTGCAAAATACATTAAAAGGGTGATAGGGGGCAGTAAACTTTTTTGCAATGATAAATATGTTGTATTTTCTTGCTGAATATATTAACCCCTTAAGGACCAGAATGCAATGCATTGCACACCCCTCTGATCCTTAAATGGTTAAGATTAATCCAACTGCCAGGAGATAATTCAGTCATAAATGAATACAGATCAAAGTTTTCTTTTTTTAATTGCAATTTTTGTTTTACTGCGAATGCTGCGGATTCTTCCACTTACTGTGAAATGCCATTGTCTATGATAAAGAAAAAAATAAGATTGCTCTGTAATAACTTATAACAGAAAATTCTTCCATCAATGGGAACAACATTGTTTTACTCACTGGGGAAAGCCCTATAACATATTTGTACTGCTTCTGTAAAGGGCATCTATCATGATAAATTCAAGCATGTGTTAAAACCGATGTTTTCTAGTTTATTTTTGTGGTTCTCATCTCTGGGAATAGCAACATTATAAACTTACATCCATTAGGGTTCAAGTCCCACAGAGCTGATGCTGTGAGCTCTAGAGAGGAACTTGTGATTCCTATTGGCTGTTTTGACATCATTAGATACTGAAACAAATAACTTTATTGGCTTCTGTAGTCCTCATACATCATACTCTGTAGAATGAGAGCACTGGAAGGGATAAAGTGGAAGTTTAATACAAAACAGGTACAGGGATACAGTGGGCCAAGTGGAGCAATTGTGGAGCAAGTCAACTACAACATAGAGCAGAAATGTACATTCCCCAAACTCCCATTGATGGTATTGGACTTTTTAACCCATTGAATGCTACCAAGCTGGACCATTTCTACGTTGGTGCCAATGGTGCATGCAGTGTAACCCCTGTGCAAGTTGGAAATATAAGATCTTCAATAATTTTTAGCAAACTGTAACTTAGACTTTTGTTCCTTATTCTTTCCATTGATTTGGATCTTATGGTAAACCTTCTGTGGTCATGCTGGTGTATTCTACTCTTTGTCACTTCTATGCTTACAGCTTGATCTGTCAATTGTTGAAAATGTTTTTTTTTTCGCTATTTCAATGATTCTTCGTTCATCCACAACAGTGGTCTTCCATGGTGTACCAGGTCATTTACTATTGCTGAGCCCACCTGTGCATTCTTGCTTCTTAACAATGTATCACACTGTTGATTTTGACAAACCTAATTCTTTGGCTATGTCTGTGATCTATTTATTCAGATTTAGCTTCATGATGGCCTTCTTTACTGACTCCAAATGTAAATACCACACCACATCCGGAAACACTAGACCTTTTGTTAACTCTCTTGAGCTTGATCTAATGGTGCAGTGACAAACAACTGGCCAAGAAACAGCTGAGCAGCCAGTCGTGCAGTTACTTTTGGTCTCTTAAAATGGAGGTACTATGTATAAAAAGAGCTGTTATTCCTATGCGGTTCAAGGTCTATGGATGTAAATACCCTAAAATTTAAAGCTGACAGTCTGCACCTTATCCTGCTAGTTATTGTTTCATTTCAAATCCAAACTTGAGGAGCAGTTTAACCTCGTCAGTCAAGAGTTTTACACCATCTTTGGTGGACAAGTGGCCCAAGTCTTCCATGGTAAAAGTAGTTTGAGGTAGGAGACATCTTGTCTTGGGGCTCTGAGTAAAGAGCCGCCTCTGGATCTTTGGAGCTCGAGGGGTGGGGCAGGATAATGGCTCTGTCGGCCTCCGGGGAGCATGTGTGAGCGAGAAGGAATTTGGTGATAAATCCGCGGGAGTGGAGTGAGATTTTCCCTTTCTCTGCCCTAGCATTAAAGTAGTGTTAGTGGCATATAGCCCATAACTTATGAAATATCAAATCAAATAAAAAGAATAAGCTGGTCCTGACCTGGAGCAGCACACTAACTTGTACATGTCACTAAAAAAAGGTACAGGGTCACTGACCTGGCATGACATGCCTGAAAATCAGCTCCGGTATTTGCTTTTACATTTTCTCCAATAAATCTTGTTTTCATTCTACCCAAAGTAGTTTCAGGTACTTTTTAGCAGTCTGCAGGATTCTCTCTGTATGCTATATAGATTTCACATCCACCTGCACAGCCAGTTGGAATGAGGCTGCCATGTGAATGTTCAGCTCTTGCAGGAAGCTTAGGGTGGTGCTCTACAATTAGGCCTGTAAGTTTATAGTGTACCAGCGGTGAGAGTCGTGATTATTGAATAGTAAAACACAAAGTTTTAACATATGTTTTTATTTTAGTTGCTCTTTCAAGGTAAAGTAACAACTTAAAAAATCACAATTCTAATTTTTTTCAACAAATGAGACAGGTAGTTGTGTTTTTTATTAGTGTTTAAGAAAAAGTCAGTTTGCAAGTAACTGCTCGTGCATTAGACTACCAGGAGTTGTCACGATTTGCAATATTATTACGGATTGGTTATTCTACATAGGGGCCTGTGGATTAAGGTCAGGAGCTCAAGCATTTCATAAAGATGGCTACTTTCTCCATTAGCATGAAAGGTAGCATTTATTTTAGTTTCTGAATTTAACCACTTAATGATGGTGGTCCTGGAAGTGGATTCCCCTTAAGGACTGCTTTTATCCCATCCGGAGAGCCGGCACAAGTGACTAATCACACATGCTGGCTTGCCCAACAAGGATCGGTCAGGTTCAGACTCTGGTAGTGCTCACAGAGTTCCCACAGGAGAGCTGTAAGCAAAAAACCCATGATGTGCCAGGACTATCATCAGTCCTTAAGTCATCTTCACCGATGATGGTCCTAGCATGGCATCGGTTAAGTGGTTAATGGAGATGCATTTTAAATAGGTGCTACTTCTCATTTAAAGGGATAGTAATACTTCATTTTATCTTTTTTTTTATTTTGTAGGCATTAAAAAAACATGAAGAACGATATAAGTCTTATCTCTCAAACCTTTATGGTTTGAGAGATATTCACAAGCAAAGTTTCCCCTCCCGCCCCTTTTACCTAGTGTAAGCCATCTCTTCTCAGATGTGGAATGCAGTCCATAGACCAGACAGATAACAGAAGTGGAGAATATTCTTCCTATGAGAACAATGAAAGCCGTGCCCCCCTTGACAAGTTTTTCAGGTTTTTCCCTTAATTGAAGATTGTCCCTCTCTGCAATCTACTTGGGCACCTCCCTTCTGCTCTGGCTGAGCAGTGTTACGTCAGTAAAAGGGGCGGGAGAGGGATACTTTGTCATTGAATTACTCTTGAACTACAACTCTGACAGAATTGAAATAACACCCTCCAAAGTCCAAATACTATGATGATTAATTAGAGCTGCTTTTATTATGAAACATTACTATCCCTTTAACTGTGCATAAGTATCTACAATGATAATTAACACTTTCACTCCAGGAAACAACAACTGCCAGCTGAGGATGGTGGGAATTGTGGTCCAACAACAGCTGTGGAGCTGTAGGTCCCCCTTCCGAGTTGTATACTGTTACACAGCATCTGTCAGTGTAAGGGTTACCAGGAAGCATTCACAAGGTTTATCTTGTGAATGGCAGGGTTGGCTTGAGTGATAAGGTCATTGAAATTAATTCAGCCACCATTTGTTGAATTAGTGAAGATATTTATTTTGCTCTCAGATTCCTAGAAAATGGCATTCTAGCTAGTTATCAAACCTCTGCACATTTTATATTGTTTGTGCAGCTAACAGCAGAGCATCCACTGGTTTATTTCTTATGTAAAATAACAGTATATCTGCCAGGTATTCCTCTGGAAGCTATTTCACGAAGGGCAGAAAAACAAATATATCACTGGCAAGCATCAATTTTAGTTTGGTGCAGACTTCATGAGTTTTCTCTTATTATATTACATGTAGGTTTTCTGGAAGTTACATAGACTGTTGAGAACTACATATTGATTCTAGATATAGTTGAGGCCTTACATAGAAAGCTAAAGAGATGAAATTCTGGAGCATGTCAATTGCGTCATAGGGGACAAATGATTTATTGATTTAAATGGGGCTTTTAATCTCTCTAATTCTAGAAATTTCTCCAATGCATTGCAATGCACTTAAAGAGCCAAAATTATAATGTGAGCAGTAGGCTTAGTCTCAGGTGGGCTTGTGTGTGTGTGTGTGTGTGTGTGTGTGGGGGGGGGGGTTGTGGCTCACTGAGTTTGCAAGCAGGCCCATCTATCCAGATCCTTATTTTATTGAACACATACATTATAAGTATTAAACATTGGGTAGTCTTCAGCTAACCTGTTTCAACACCATGCCCTGCTAAAAACAAAAATTAGCCCTTGCTACGCAACTGTTCAGCTAAAGGAATATAAAAAACAGGGGAGTAGATCAGGATTTTATATACTTCTGCTAATGGAGCTTCTACTAGTGGCTTAACAAGACCATGGAGGGTCCTATTGCAAAATATATTTCTGGCCCCCCATAACAATCAGATATATACAGTTCTAGCATGTATACAGTTATAACAAGCCATGTACAAATGAATAAATGAGGAGCTGAAGGAAAAATGGGTGTGGCAGAAAAAAAGGGGGACCCTGAGGAAAATCCAAAAAGGATGAGTAAAATAAACAGGGGAGATGGGGGGAATAAATAAGGAAATCCTGGGGGGGTGGAGCCTAGGGGTGAGATAGAAGGGGAGGACTCTGGGGGATATAAACATACCTGGGAACTCTCCGGATTTCTCCCGGAGACTCCGGTTCTGACAGAGCTTTACCGGGTCTCCGGGGCAGAGGCTGATTCCTCCGGATGTGGGGCGTTTCTATTGAAACTCTGCCACATCTGCTTTTTCTCCCACTGTTCCTCCGTCCCCAGCCTTCTGCGTGATACCTTTAAACCCTGCCCGTCCCACTTGCGTCAAGCCCCACCCCTTTTTGACGTGATTAGTGTCATTTTTGTCACCCCCTGCTGAACAGAGGACTCCCCTCTGGGAAGCCCTCAACTGGAAGTTCCCAGGTATGGATATAAGGGGAGTTTAGGAGGGAAATAAAAAGGAGAGCCGGGGGGGTGGGGGGAGGAGAGCCTGGGGGAGGGAAGTCTGGGGGGATTTTCTAACCATAGTAAAGTGAGTGAGGCACACCACGGGGAGAAGAAGAGCACTGCATGAAGTGGCCACACACAGCCCACATGGACCACACATTTGAGTATGGAGCACCAAGTGACCATTGCTCTGCTTTTTGATTTTAACCCTTTGAGGGTCAGGCAGGTATACCTGCCTGGCACTCAAAGGACTAAACATATGCCTCAGTATGTTTGCTTCCTTAATACGTATCAGTGCTGCTGATCTACAAAATCAGGACTCTCCTAATGTGACTCCAGCAAAAACTCTGATCCTGTTAGCAACCCCTTAGATGGTAAAGGGTGTTGAACACATTTCAAAGTGATGGATTCCAAGGGGTTAATCACCCTCACAACATGTTCTGAACCCCAGCCATACAGACATTTTTAATGAACAGATTTAAATTTGTGATAGATGATAAGGTATTTAATTCTCTTAGTCAAAAGTACATCTAAAAGTAGTTCTTAAAATCCAGGATAAAAAGATAGATGCTGGCTTTGCCTTCTATAAAATGAATGCTTTATATCGTATTGACATTCCCATTATTCATCAGCAGACTGGTATGTTTGTGGAGCTGTTAAGACTCATTTACAATAACCATATAAGCAATATTCTCTGCAGTGCATTTGTATGCCCTTTTCTTCTCGATCCATTCACTCTGTCATTCCTGATGAAGGTCACCTGTTTCTGCCTGCTTCTTCATTTAATACTGATTACTAATGGTCTATTCATTCACTATGACGCCTTATTATATATGAACTATTGAATCTTGCAAAATCAATCATTATCAGTATTACCTCAAGAGAAACTCACAAGCCTGCTTTTCTAAGTCAAGAGCTTCCTAAGAAACATTTTCTAGTTAGAATTCTGTACTAACTAGTAAAATTGAAAAATGTGTTGGTTACTTGACTAGTGCTGTTTCACTTTTTTATGGGACGGACCATACATTTCTTAAAGGTTTGTTCACGCTGGCAGTGTTGCTGCACTATTGACCTTAAAGTGAAACAAACACCCCGCTATCAGCTGACCACATGGGCAACTAATGTTTACATGGTTAACATTACATAGCCTGTTGCAGCGTCCTTGTGTTCAAAGCATAATACAGAGAAATTGCATGCAAATTGCAGCAGGAATGATCAGCATAGGAGCCTATGGTGCAGCTGTGCAGATCATTCACATGGATGTATTGGAATTTAAGGGGATAGTAATGGATTGTTTAAAGTTTATTTAATATTGTAGTGCTTCAAAAATGAAATAGAATGCCCCCAGTCCTAAAGGTTTGAGAGAAAATCATACTGAAAGTTCCCCTCTCCCTCCCCTTTCCCTGAAGTTAGCGTCTAGCTGACTGCAGGGGAATCCGGTCCCGGGACCGGATTAGGCTCTTCTGCAGAGCTGCGATCACATTATTGGCAAAGAACTCCTTCACTGCAATGGTCTGGTACGTGTGCTTCGAAACCAAGCAAACGCTGAAGACCATTACAGTGAAGGAGTTATTTGCCAGTAACGCGATCGCAGCTCTGCTGCAGAGCCGCCGGATGATCCCAGGATTGAATTCCCCTTGACGCTGTCAGGGAAAGGGGAGGGAGGGGGATCTTTCAGTACGATTTTCTCTCAAACCTTTAGGACTGGGGGCATTCTATTTCATTTTTGAAGCACTACCATATTAAATAAACTTTAAACAAACCATTACTATCCCTTTAAGATGCTCATAGCAATATCCAGTTGATGGATGACCCATGTGTATGTCAGCCAGTGATATATGTCTGACATCAATGTGGGCTGGCCATCTAACATGTATCCAACAGCCACATAATGTATATGAGACTACAGGCAGCACAGGTATGGAAAATCACTGGCAAAGTTTACACAACATTTTTGAGTTTTTTTCTCCCTCATCAAGTGCAAAATAAACCTAATGAAGGGTAAGAGACCATTATAAATGTGCTAATTCTATGGATATTATTAATAAACATGCTGTTATAGCGTGTGCGTGTATCTGATCTTACCTTTACAACCAATGAGATAGCTCAGTTGACTGACATCCAGCACCACTGTTCAACTTTTGAGATGTGGAGAGGTAAAAGGTTTTTCTAGATTTTATGGGCCTTATTGAAGTCCTCTCTAATATTCAAAAGATCAAAACACAGTTAAATAGGGAGAAATAGGGGGGCTCACGTTTTTATCCATATAGCTCAAATAAGTATAAACATTGTGTTGTAGACTGGGGACTACCTAGGTACAAACGCCTTCAAGAAACACAGGATTCCCCATTCCTTTTTGGGTACTTCCAGTTATGGGGCTGTATAAATGAAGTGTAGATAGTAAAACAAGGTACCAGTGTCCCAATAAAAGGAATATGTATTTACAAAGAATAATATAAACAGAAACAATGAATTTCCAGGCTCTTTAGGCATTTTATTCAGCACTTTAAGCTCATTAGAATGACAGATCAATAGGCAATACAATCAGTGTGTATTTTCATTGTTCTGCTAGGGTGTAGTCTGTTAGCTTCAGAATTGCACCCTATAAGCTTGATGTATCAGAGTCCCCAAATTATCCCCCTATGGTTCAGCTGGTTTGCGTCAGAATTGTTTCTGTTTTGCTTTATGAAAAAGGCCCTGTGGCCCATATTTATAAAAGCAAATTGGAGCTATTCTGGAGTAAATCAATTGCACCACGGGGACAAATAAAATTTGCCGTTAAGTTAAATAGGGATTTTAACCCCTTGAATGCTAGAGACATTTCCATTGCACCGGATGCTGATCCAGGGAAATATCTGACTGCCATTTCGAGTCAAGAAGTATTAATTTTACACACTTGGGGCTTAATTGGAAATGGCTTCAATTAATTTTTTTTGCCTTCCTCTAGATCAACAGGGATGATATGGCTTTTGCTGAACTTGATGGATGCATGTCTTTTTCCATCCTCATCAACAACTCTGTTACTATTTTGGCAATGACTCTTGCAGAAGATTTAGTGCAATGGATCTTTATTACCTCATGGGGGAGATGCACTTGCAGGAGATATATGGCAGTCACTTCTCCATGAAGATTAAGACACATCGCCATATGCAATAAGAATTTTCTTTTCAAGGGGAGGGGGAGCGAAAGTAATAATTGCTGTGTAGGGTTGTTATGCTTACAATGTGGATGGCAAGTGGATGTGCTCAAATGTTATTACAATTCAGCATACAGCATGATCTCAGACTTTAGCACCACATATGCCACCATCATTCCATAACCCTTTTAGTGCCCTAAGGATATGCAGAGCTGTGGACGCCATTACTACCATTGATTTTTTCAGTGAGAGAGCCGTCAGAGAAGCTGTAACGTGTAACGGCTTCTCTGCCATTCTGTATTATTGAATCAGCTGTTCTGTAGGCTATCCTTCAGTCAACGCACTGAGGTAAACAAAGGACTCGCAAGGCACTCTGCAATGTCTTGTGAGTCCTGGACTTAATGATTTCACACTATCCGTAGATCAGCTGATTTAGGTTAACAGAGGACTTGCAAGGCACTCTGGAAAAAAAAAAGTACCTTACAAACTTATTTTGTAATTTTCATAAATAAAAAATAGAACAACAGAAATAACAAATAGTAAAGTAAGAGTTGAGAGCTAGGAGGAAAAATGTGTGTTGGGCCCAGCAACCAAACAATCACAATAAAGTTGGGTGTTAGTCAAAGTGATATCCCTATATCTATTGGCTGCCTCCTTCTTAGACTTAGACAATACATAACCTAAAACTGATCTCTCTTTGCAGCAAAACCAAAGGATCTGTCAGCTCCTTCAGTCTTCATTTCTGTACTATGATGGAACACACACACACAATAAATCTATCAGAAAATAACATTGCACAACAATATATATTCCACAGAAAGCAAGATTCCCTGACGAAGATCAAGGGGTTACATAGAATAAATATAGCTAATGGTGGACAGGGGAACAAGACTTTGTTGACCCTCTCCTTGTGTTGAAAATGGAAACATTTCACACAGTGCAATGTTGTTTTCTGATAGATTTATTGTGTGTGTGTGTGTATGTGTGCGTTCCATCATAGTACAGGAATGAAGAACGAAGGAGTTGACAGAACCATGTGCAATCTAAATAAGGCTATGGCATTGCATGTGTGACAAATGACATGCGTGACACCAGTAAATACATGATAAATGTGGCCCTTTCAATTCAAAATACATTACTGTAAAATGTTCAGCAACCTTTTTCCTGTTTTTCTCCCACCCTTTTCATCCATTTCAGTGCCACCAGAGTTTGCAGAACTTTGCTGCATAATACTTTGCACATCTTTCTGCCTTTCAAAGGGTTAAATTGTTTCCCTTTTTTAGAATGTTCTCTCCATCTACCATACTTATAGTGGCCTGTATTGCAATGGGAGCATCAGAAGGAACTTCTGCAAAAAAAAAAACTCAGAAAGATTAAGGGGACTGACTCTTATTAACCACAATATAATGGGAATGAACCTGATTAAATAGGGAAAAAAGCAACTTTTCTTTTTTAAATCCCGTTACGAGATTTACATGTCTTTTCGTCTTCAATATAATTAAGGAGGATGATCAAAGGATGAGGAAAATGATATCTTTTATCCAGTCCAGCGGTTGGCCATTTCTAAAGGTTTCTGACTCCAGTAAGGAGGATCTAGTCGGCAGGAGGCACTTCTGGTAATTAATCGCAGTTCCTTTTGATAAGTGCAATTCCCAGAAGGGATGAAGGAGAGAGAGAGAGTATCACAGAGAAGGGAGAGCTCGCCTCTGTTATCTCCTAATATGGTGTCACCCAGGAGATAAAATATACCTTTTTCATTCCTCGATCAGAAACCTACAGCTAGAAAGAATGGAGGTATATCTGCTCATATAACTAGAGCAATATGCAGCCAACAAAGAATGGGATATAACACTGCAAGCAAATTCTTATGTGAAAGAACGTGCAAAACTTTTCATACATTGAGAGAACTTAACCCTTTAAAGAGCAGAAGAGTGTGCAGCTTCTCTATGTGTTTCAAACTCCTCTGGTCCTTACTGGGTTAAAGGGAAACTGTACCTACAGAGATAAGTGATTCTTAAAGGGATAGTAATGTTTGCTTATAACAACGTTTAATATTGTAGGCATTAAAAAAATGAATGGATTGATGTCCGGTCTCTCAAACATGTATAGTTTGAGAGATATACGCTTCTAAACTTCCCCCCTCCCACCCCTTTCACAGACGTCAGCGCTCTAGCTGACAGCATGAGATCCAGGACTTGGGACCGGCCGGTGGCACTTCAGCAGAGCCGAAATAGTTCTATCTAGAAAGAAATACTTAATTGGAACAGTTTACAAAGTGTGCATGCAACCCAGGCACATTTTATAGACCGTTCCAAAGAAGTATTTCTATCTAGATAGCACTATTTCGGCTCTGCCACCAGCCGGTCCCAATTCCTGGATCTCATGCTGTCAGCTAGAGTTTAGAAGCGTATATCTCTCAAACTATACATCAATTCATTTATTTTTATAATACCTACAATATTAAACGTTGTTAAAAGCAACCATTACTATCCCTTTAATTGACTTACCTAGGTAGGAGTTCTCCCTACAGCGGCCAGGCATATCTATGAATATATTGTTTAGGAATCTCTCTAGTAGCTAAATGGTTAACCCTTTTTGTGCCAGAGGGGTACGCAGTGCATTGCTATACAATGCCTCGTGTACCCACCTGGCACTCAAAGGGTTAACAGAGGAATATATTTGACATTATCACTTGCTGCTAATGTGGTATGTTATATAGGGCCTTTTTCATAAAATAGAACAATTGTAGAGCAAACCAGCTGAACCATAGGTAAGAAATAAATATCCCCCAAAATTTCCACTAATTTAAATGGGGATTTTAACCCCTTACATGCTAGGGAGGTCTTCTAATGCATTGCTTCGCAATAGGTTTGAGAGCCCTTTAGCATTTGAAGAGTTAAAGTGATAGTAATACTTTCATAAATGTATTTTGAATTCTGTAGTTATTAAAAAACTAAATTAATTCCACCCGGGTCCTATCTCTCAAACCTCTATGGTTTGAGAGGATATAAGCTTTGAAAGTTCCCCTTGCACGTTCATCAGCTTTCTGAGTTAGAGAAGGTCCATAGACCATCCTGCTCTCTTCAGCAGCACCGTGATCGCACTAGTTAGGCAGAAATACTTCATCTGAACAGTCTACAAGGTATGCTTTCAAACCAGTGACACGTTGTAGACTGTTTAAATGAAGTATTTCTGCCTAACTAACGATCAGTGAGAAGTTTTTTGTCACCTAGGTTGCAGTTGGTTTACTTCAGAATTGCCGCCACACACACTAAATTCTGTACACAGCACAGTTTTCTCAAAATAGAATTACCTCCTAGAGAGTTTAACTCTTTGAGTGCCAGAGAGGTGTCCAATACATTGTTTGGATTACTAAATGTATACTGCAAATCCAATAGTTTTTCATTGTTTACTTCCCTCCATTTAGTAACATCACAATGCCCAGCTTTATTAAATCAGACTGGATTCAGACTGTATGGTGTGTCACAGTGCTCCACAGCAATAAACTCACATTAATGTTTGCTTAAACTTCAGTATATGTGTTTTATAAGTTAGTTTGTGTAAATAAAATACTAATTTCTTCAGTTACACAAAGAGTTACACAAAGAGGTGTGAATGGGTCAGGAGATGACCTAAAAAGTCACTGACCACGCCCCCAGCAACACCACCTAAAACAAGTGTCCTTCTTTGGCCATTTGAAATGTTGGGCGGTATGTAGGGGAGAAATAAATATCTCCAAAATGTCCCATTGATTTTAATAGGGGTTTTAACACCTTGAATGCTGGAGAGGTCTCCAATGCATTGCTTTGCATTCAAGGAATTAACATAACCATTTAAATGAATGGGAAGTTTTATTTGTCCCCTATGGTGCTCTTGGTTTGCTCCAGAATTGCTCCTCATTACTTTGTCAGTAAGGTACATACAGCCTTTGGAAGGTTGTGCTAAACAAAATGAAAATTAACCAGAGATTCTGAAAGAGGTATTTTCACAAGAATGGGCATGGAAATAGGGGCAGGGGCATAACTACAGGGGGTGCAGAAGGTTCAGTTGTGCCAGGGCCCAGTATCTGAGGAGGTCCAATCTGCCCAGGTCCTACATATGCATCTGTATTCGCACCACAGCCCTCAAATGACTAGTTACGCTACTGATACTGGGGGGCAAGTTAAATCAGCACATAGCAAAATAAACACTGAAACTGATATCATGCACAACGTTGTGGGTACTTTGTAACTTTATGTTAAGAGCCTTGCACATCAAAACAATAACTTTGTGAATAATGTAAATGTGAAAAAATAAGTATTTTTCAAATGCTGATGTCTGTGAGTCAGCATTTTTCTGTTTTTGGCCGAAATATACATTTACTTTTTTACTTAAATGAAACCCTAGAAGCATCAGGTTGCAATTCTGTGGTTGGTGATAGTAGGCTACTTTAAGTAAAGTGATACCCTCATTATCTCCATAGACTTCAATTCTCCATTATGTGAACATATATTCTGTGCTGGCTTTACCATACCAGCGCCAGATTTCCTAATAGGCAGAGTAGAAAACTGCCTAACCTGCAAATTTTGAGGGCACCTCCGCTGTGCTGGTCATGCCAACATTCTGAACTGTGGCCAAAGCATTCTCAGTGTCCATACACCAGTTTTATTCACCTTTACAGGCTATTCGCTTGTTATAGACCCAGGGTATTTTCTGTGCCAGGGATCAGTGGATGGGAATGGTGGTGGGGCTTTGTGAAGGTTGTGGTTGTGGTATTGGGTGGTGCTAATGGCATCTAGAGTGTCTTGCCAAAGGGGTGCCTGGGATGTAAATGCAGCCCTGTACATTAAACTGAATATGGCTATGCTTCAGTGATCCACCCGTCATCATACACCCCTTTCCCTTTACCTCCTTACCACACATATATAGGTATTTTAATTTTCCTGATGCATTTCATCTTATCAGCTTGCAACCTCTGGGAAGAACTCTGTGTAAGTCTAGCATATGTGTGCTTTGGTCTCCAGAACTGAACACAATAAGGCAGAAATGCTAAAAAAGAAATGGATGAATCATTGGGCAAACCAACTGGGACAAAAAAAGCTTTCCCATCGATTTACTTTATATTGAGGCCAATAATGCCACTGAATGCTAAAGAGGTCTCCAACGCATTGCAAGCAAATCAATGAGTTGGGAACTACCCAAGTATTCAAAGAGGTTAAAAAGTCCAACTTAAATCAATGGAAATTTGGTGAATTTTTGTCTCTGATGACGCAGTTCGTATGCCCCAGAATTGCTCTAGTCCTACTTAATACATCAGCTTTAGTATTTTACAGTAGGCTTTGATCTTGATTTGCTGGAGAAGCTGTCCAATCGAATGATGGTATTAACTCAATTTCAAAGAATAAAAAAGAAAAAATATTGTACCTGATATCTTAACATTCATCTATACCAGAAGTGGACAACATTGATCTCTATCTGTTGTTGGACTACAACTCCCATCACCCAGGAATAGTAATCCATTAATAGCTGGAGGGCTTCAGGTTGCCCATGCCTTCCCCCCATAGTACAGTTGCTTTGCTCCAGAATTGCACCATCTCTAACGTATCTAATTGCACCATAAGGGCTGTATTCCAGACACTAAACAGCAGGAATTCTGGAGCAAACCATTCAGGAACAAATTAAAATATGCAATTATTTAAATCAGGATTTTAACCCATTGAGTGCCAGAGAGGTCTCCACTGCATTGCTTCTCAATGCAGTGAAGACCTCGCTCGAACTCATGGGGTGTAAAGCCCCATTTAACCCTTTGAATACAAAGCAATGTATTGTGAACCCTTCTGTCGCTCAAAGAGTTTAATTAATTGGAATCTGGGGATTTACTTTCTTCCCTGTTGCTCCAGAACTGCAACTATAGCTTCTTGAATACAGCCCAAAATAATTGTGTGCTTGATTATGAAAACTACAATTTTACAACTTGGTAAATGAATTACAAACTCTGTAATTCAGCTTATATTAAATACCAGAAAGAATACCAGTTTGGGAATTGGAATTTTAATTTTTGCTGCAGCTACGAGACAGATGTACCCAATCATTTTCTCTGCATTGAACTGTATCTCTGTGCAATCAAAATGTCATATATTACCACAGTGGTAGTAAAGAATCCCCATGGAAAGATCCTGCCAAACCATCATACCCATAGGCCTTTACAGCAATGTGAAACGCTTAATAAACTTTTGGTCATAAAATCTTTATGGTCTCACTGTGACACCATTGCATTAAATCTGTATGGATACAAAGATAGGATTTCTTACTTCACCTCAATGAATTGGAACCTATCTATCTATCTATCTATCTCTATCTGTCTGTCTGCCTATATGGAACCATCAGCAATTTGGACCATTATCAAGGCAAAATGTCCAGAGTGCAGACTACAACACTGACAAACCTTGATTACAATCTCTAAGGGCTGTATGTTCAAAAGAAAAGTGGAAGAGTTCTGGGGCAATCTGTTTGCACTCTATCTATCTATCTATCTATCTATCTATCTATCTATCTATCTATCTCTCTATCTATCTCTCTATCTATCTATCTTCTTGTCCTCAGCCCCCAGAATAAAAAAAAGCTAGGGTGGGAGTGTGCAAATGGCACAATTTGCACCTTCATGTGGGTGGAGCTTAATCAGGGTGGGAGGGATTGTGATGAGGAAAAGTAGAGTTTGCCATGAAAATGGGATGGCAGTTGGTGGAATAGGCAGAGGAATGAGCAGGGTTACCAGGCAGCTTGCCAAGTTGGAAGCCAAGTTTGTCCCCTTAGGGATTTAGGCCCATATTTATAAAAACAAACTGGAGTTGTTCTGGAGTAAATTAACTGCATCACCTGCGACAAATAAAAAGTCCTAAATTCCCATGCACTTGAATAGAGCTTCAAAATGCATTGAAGACCTCTCTAGCATTAAAAGGGTTAAAAGCCCACTTTAATTTAACAGGAATTTTTATTTGTCCCCTATGGTGCTGTTGATTTACTCCAGACTAACTCCAGTTTGATTTTATAAATATGGATCTACTCTGTGCAAAACTCTTGTAACTCCACCCTTTCCTGCCTTTGTTTTATAGGAATACACTCAGGGGAATGTGCAAATGCATCTCTTCGCTAATATAGTTTCTGGGGCATTGGTAGGAAAAAAGACAGCCATGGGGTCTCATCTTCTCTAGGACCCCCCTAGTCAGTTCTCTGGTACAAGGAAAAACACATATAAGTTCTTTCACCACAGTACACACACTGATGTACGAAGAGGAACTAGAACATGCCATAAGGAAAGGGGTGATCCTCACACAGACATGTTGCTTGGGAATAACAGGTCATAGCTTTATTTTAAATACATCCATTAACCTTATTATTTAACCATCATAATTAATCATTACACTTACAGTCCTTGCCAGTCTAAAATTACTTGACCCAAGCATGCTCATGTTAGAAATCCCAATGTTCTTCAGCATCTTATAGCTGACTGCAAAGGAATTACCCCATTGGCCATACACCTTAACTTCAATGGGTAATGTCACTCCAGTGATCTGAATCGGGACAAAACTTCACAGAAGCTTCAGCCCAAGGACAACTAAACATAGCTTTAGCACATAAATTATGGATTTCTGAAAATCCAGGCAAGAACTTACAGCCCTGCCAACTCCAACCACAAAACCGTCATAACACGGAGAGAAGGAGGGATGTTTCTCCTTGTCCTCTCTTTGCCGACTGGCTTCCTGCCACCACCACCCCTTATATCCTTCTGGTCTCACTCCTCCCCTACAAACACCTTTCATATCCGGATCAATCCTCCCCATGGCATGCTTCTTTCTCATTCTGGGGAAGTCTATAATGGAGCAAATCAGCAACACCATTGGTGACCACTAAACATTTTTAGAACTGCCATTGGAAAAGTCTCTAATGCATTGTATAGCAATATGTAGGTGGCCACTCCATCATTCAAGGGGCTAATCTTTTTCAATCACTATTCAGACATATTAAACAAAGCATGCATTGCTCTGGTGGATTTCAGAGTCTCATATGTGGCCCTTGGGGTGAATCTGGTTGCCTGGCACTGTGGTAGGGACATGTTTTAGTGGGTCTCACTAGTAAGTGTGTGTTACATATATATATATATTTCATAATCAACATAATTTCAGCCGTTGTCGATCCACTGCAGGATGAAGGCCTCCTCAGCAAGCCTCTAACAACTTTGGTCCTATGCCTTTAGTTGTCACTATGTACCAGCAAATTTGGTAATTTCATCTACCCATCTTGTCTTTGATCTTCTTCTTCTGAGGCATTTAGTATTGAGTGGAATATACCATCAAGTGTTCTTGCTGTCATAGACCTTTTTTTGCTGAGTGTATATATATATATATATATATATATATATATATATATATATATATATATACACTCTTCTTTGGTAAAAAAAAAGTCTCTCTTCTCCACTACACTTTATTTTTTACTATATAGTAGCAAGGAGCTGGGCAAGATATAAGGGTGGTGTTTGGTGCTTGCACATATTAGATCGATGGTGAGAAAGACAGCCCAGGGCCTCTGGTTCAGAGGGAATACAATATAACTTCTCTCCCTCATCATTTACACAATATTTTATGTAAAAAAGCACACATGCCTTTTCTTTTACCCCAAACCAACGTCAGTCAACATGAGGCCCTCCATCTGTTGCTGGACTACAACTCCAGTCATCCTTTGGAAGGTCTTATGTTGCCCACTTTGCCTCAGAAAACACCTTCTTTTACATGTGCAATGTCCCAGGAGGTAATTCTTTGTCAGACCCTATTTAGAATTGTAAACCAAACATGTGGCCCTTTGGGAGTGTTTAGTGCCACATATGTGATCCCTGAGCTGAATGTGGTTCTGTGTGAGTAGTGTGTGCCAGGATGTACTGAGGGAGTCTGCACATTAACACAGGTGCAGGGGTAGGTTTTTCAAGTAAATGCAGTAAACTGACTGTTTTTCAGGACTGATAAGTTCCCCAGAAAGAGTTAGACAGACTGAGCCATATGCACAAAGTAAAGTGGAGACACTGTGGGGAAAACCAACAGAACCATTGAAGATAAAGAAAATTATCAAAGTTCACATTGATTTAAATAGCACTTTTAGCTAAATGAATGCTAAGTAGGTCTCAAATGCATTGCTTTGCAATGTTTCAGTGACCTGTCTAACATTCAAGAGGTTAAAAATGCTTTTAAATCAGTGGAGATTTTTATTTTCGCAATGGGGCAGTTAGTTTGCCCCAGAATTTCTCCTGTTTACTTGTTGTATATTGCTCACTATGTCATTATTCATTTCAGTAAAATGGAACTTAGGGCCTTATTCATCAAGAGGTGTGATTCTGGACAGGGTCGGATTTACATCTCAGGAGCCTGTAGGCACAGATATCTGAAGCGCTCCCAACCCCCCGGCCATCTCCACAATGCTCCAAATCTCCATGTTGCTCTCACTTTGCCCCCCAACACCTTCACATTACACCCCATCAGCTCCACATTGACCCCATCAGCTCCACATTGCCCTTACAATGCCCCCCTTCGGCTCCAACTTGCTCCCACCATCTCCATGTTGCCCTCACATTGCCTCCCTCCCATTGTCCGTTTCCTAGCTCCCTGGCAGATCTGTCGTCTGTGCCTCCTTTGGCACAGTCAGTCCTGTAAGTGCTGGAGCTTCCGCGTGGTTTCCTATTCAGGAATGCAGAGCGCTGGGAGATGATGTCATCTCCCAGTGTTCTACATTCCTACAGAGCCGACGAGGGAGCTCAGCACTTACAGGACTGTGCCAAAGGAGGCACAGATCTGCCAGGGAGGTAGGAAATAGACAACGGAGGGGGGTGCAGTGTGAGGGCAACATGAAGTGGGCGCAGAGGGCAGCCAGTGAGGTGACTATTTTTTATTTTTTTTTAAAGAATTAACCCAAAAAAAAATCCAATTGGCAGGCGCCCCTCGGTGGCGTGCGCCTGTAGGCAGGTGCCTACTTTGCCTTATGGCAAATCCGGCCCTGGTTCTGGAGTGAACAAACTGCACCTTAGGGGGGACACAAATTTTGGCAAATCTCCATTGATTGAAATGGTGCTGTTAACCCCTTGAATGCTAGAGAGGTCTCCAATGCATTGTTTAGACCTCCCTAGCATTCAGGGAGTTAATCCTTTGAGCGCTAGATAGGTATCCCAACGTTGCAATGGTCTGGGATACCTATCTAGCATTGATACGCAAAGTGTTGGATACCTCTTTGGCAATCACAGGGTTAAGCCTTGTTTAACCCTTCCACTGCCAGAGGCGTATGCAATGCATTGCTTTGTGGGGATTTTCATTTCCCCCTATGATGCACTTGATATGCTCCAGAATTGTACCTCTTTAGCTTGGTGAATAAGGCCCTTAACTCTGTGGATGCTAGAGACATTCTGAGTGCATTTATAAGCAATGCATTGGAGTTGCCTCTAGTATCCAAGGGGTTAAAGTTATATAGAGGGGAAAGTTAAGCTTACTGACAGCGTTCCTCTTATGGCACAACCCTTTTGGATTTGTGAACCAATTGGACTCCAGTACAGCTTTAGCTGTTAAGTAAAACAAGACCACTCCCACAGCTGTCAGTTGTTTTATTCAAAAGTTATAACAGTTCAAATAATCAGGAAGTGACGTAACTGTGTGTTTACTTCCTGGAAGTTGTAACTGAAAGGAAATGACCTGATAGTTTCTGTCACATTCTATGGAGAACTGTATGTCACTGACTTTCCTCTCCATTAGAATGTAACAGAAAAACTAATTAGAAATGGACCACTAGAGGGCGCTGCTAATGTAAAAAAAAAAAACCCATGGGTTTAAACTAATAACGCCAGAAATATGCATCTTTCAGCAGTGAGAGTACCTTTATTTTACTCAACAGGAAAAGCCATACAATACATATTTTTTCATAAAAAGTGTACTGCTCCTTTAACCCCATCGCGACGATGGACTTACCAGGTACGTCATGCAAAAATGTCACTTAGTGACAGATGACGTACCTGGTAAGTCCAGGAAGTCATTCGCTAGAATAGGAACCCCCCCCCCCCCCATTGTTAAGTGCCGGCTGTGTGCGCGTGGCCGGTCACTATGGGGTTAAAGCTGTGCAAATGCATAGAGAGATTAGAGCCCTTAAAAGGATAGTATTACTTTAAAATTACTATCCCTCATATTGTAGCCCTTAATAAACTGAGTTAAATGACACCAGCCGCATCTCTCAAACCTTTATGGTTTAAGAGATAGCCGCTTTCTCCCCTGCTGTCAGCGTTCTGCTGCCAGCAGGAGAATCCGGTCCCAGGACAGGCGGAGGCTCTTCAGCAGAGCCGATATCTCATTATGGAAGGAAAAATGATTCATTGAAACAGTCTTCTACGTGTGCTTGGTTACCAAGCACACGTAGAAGACTGTTTCAATGAATCATTTTTCCTTCCATAACGAGATATCGGCTCTGCTGAAGAGCATCCTCTTGATTCAGAGACTGGATTCTCCTGCTGGCAGCAGAACGCTGACAGCAGGGGAGAAAGCGGCTATCTCTTAAACCATAAAGGTTTGAGAGATGCCGCTGGTGTCATTTAACTCAGTTTATTAAGGGCTACAATATGAGGGATAGTAATTTTGAAGTAATACTATCCCTTTAAGTATAGAGATTAAACTAGAGCAGTTCTTAGGAAAACCATCTGCACGATAGGGGACAAATAAAACTACCCATTAATTCAAATGGGTTTGTCAACCCCTTGAATGTCAGGAAGGTCTTCAAATGAATTTTGAAGTAATGCTTTGGAAATCTCTCTAACATTCAAGCTGTAAAAAATGTTAGATTTAAATTAATGAGAATTATGTGAATATCTGCCTGTAAGTTTACCCTAGTGCTTTTATACAAAAGTGCTACAGTTTGTGTCAGAGGAAGAGTGATATATTTTATTACAAAGCACAAACCCTGTGCAGTATATCACTATTTCAATGCATGTAGATAGAAGTGTTCAAGTTCTTTTTCTCTGCAGTTGTACATCTGTTAAAGGGGAAGTAAAAAATCATAATACTGACCCCCTTTCATTTAAAAAATCCTAATGGCCCTATGAATGTTTTCCTTGCTCTTTAATTCAACAGATAGCATCTCCAATCAGTCTTGGACTCCATGTTCATTGTGGCAGACATCACACCTGCTTGCATGTCCACAGGACGCAAACTCCATACACTGCACATGGTAATCTGAACTTTTTAACTATTTGTGTGCCAGAGGGGTACACAATGCGTTGCTTACCCCTCTGGCAAGCAAAGGGTTAAGGACCAGGGTGGTGTAAAACTCATTGTGAAGCAATACGTTGCAAACTCCGTTGGTCCTTAAAGGGTTAAGTAGGCCCATGTACTCTGTCTGCTTCAGTTTAACCCCTTAACGACCAGCCAAGCAGCGGCACTGCAGGCAGTCAAGGACCACGGATCTTTTTTTTTTTGTGCAGTGAATTCAGGGGTACCCGAGTGATGTACAGCCCCCTGAATTCCATGACGTGCCAGAACCATCATGGGTCCTTAATGCAAGTTTACCCATGATTGTCATGGGTCCTTAAGGGGTTAAAAAGAACTGCTAGCACCTGTCATGTCCAACTCTCTGGGCATTATATCCAGAACTGAACAAAGGTAACAAGGCAAAATTCAAAGGTGCCGTTAAGATTTTCTGCCCACAGAATGGAAAGGAGGGATAGTTATTAGAAGGTGTTACTTCACCTTTAACCCCTTGATTGTCAGTCTGGTATGCAATGAATTGTGAAGCAATCTGTTGAGCACCTCTCTGGCGCTCAAAGGGTTAATGTAGTGTATGCTCAGAGACACCAAAGCAGCCAGAAGTAACACTCTGTTATTCACACCTACAACTTTTCACCCTCTGAGTGCCAGAGGGGTATGCAACGCATTATTTTGCAGTACATCGCATACCCCTCTGGCACTCAAAGGGTTAACTCTCTGTCTCACACCTCACACTTCATACTCTTTCTCACACATACAATTCTGCCCCTCTCTCGGTCACACACACATGCACGAACACTCCTCCATTACTAGTTGTCGCAAACCACCTAATCCATGGCAGGGGATAATATTTACCAAATTTTACTTGGGGCTGTTAAGTCTTTGCATGTTAGAGACATATCCAATGAGTTTGCAGATCAATATGTTGGAGACCTATCTATCATTCAAGGGATTAAAAGCCTGATTTAAAATCAGTGAGAATTTTCATTCGTCTCATGTAGTGCAGTTTGCTTTAGAATTGTAGTTGTTTATCTTGGTGAATAGGTCTCCTAGGGACATGTTTACTAAGCTGTATAAGTGATGTGTTGTTATGGCTCATTCTTTGGAGACCCCTCTAGTGTTCAAAGCGGTGGGGGGTTAAAAGCCCCATTGAAATAAACAGGACTTTTAATTTTTTTTTTATTTATTTAAACCCTAGGGTGCAGTTGGCAATTTCCAAAATGTCACAGTGTTTTGCTTAGAATCGCTACCAGATATTTATGTTTACTCTCTGTCTCTCTTACCCGTTTTGCTTACAGGAAGCAGCCTCTCAAAGCAAGACTGGGCCATTCAATGGCCAGCCTCAGAAACAGGGAAGGAAAATAACCCCATCACCCAGCAAGAGACTGCACAGTGGATCCGGACTCACCTTTCACAAAGCCCAAAAGTACAGTCAAAATGCATCCAGCACTACTGCCATTTGCCTGTAGCTCATGGGACCATGTACACGAATGTAGATAGATTGACTGTTGAAACGTACCCTAGCTTGTGCCAACTTTCTGAGACTGGGCATCGATCCTTACCGCCTTCCCCACGTCAGCGACATACAGCACACAACAACCCACCACGAACCCCTAACATAGTCACCACCATGACCCCTCCTGGTACTCCCCCTTTTAGACGGAGGAACAAGCTTAAACCTCCAGGTACCCCACCTCCTTCATCAAGGAAACTCATTCACCTCATCCCTGGATTCACGTCACTGCATCGGAGCAAGTCACATGAGTTCCAAGTGGGCCATCGTGTGGATGAGTCTCATACACCCAAGTAAGTCAGCATTAGATAATCAAGCCTATATTTATTAAAAAGGTTATTTCATACTTTTTCTTCCAATACTTGATGACGTGTTGCATATTCTACAAATTAGCCACAAGAATTAAGTTTAATGAACCTTTGGTCTTAGTACAAGACCAGATAGTCCATTGAATTCATTGTTAAAATATGATATTATGGGACTTGCAATGTTTCTTAGTCTACTGAGTACCCAGTAGTACCCACCTCCTAATAATACACTCCCACTTACCTTATCTGGACAGAAAATGCTAATAGCCTCTGAATCAATTGTATGTACATTGGTTCTTCAGAATAAATCTTTAGTTAGTACTGGATTTCTTTCCCATGGAGGCAGACATGATTTTTTTTTGTTCCAGGACTCCTAGAAGCCAGACTCGTCTCACTGAAGGCTTCCTAAGGAGATTGAGTCCAGGAGCCCTGCAAAAAGAATCATGTTTGTCTCCATACACATAATATCCAGTACAAAATAAAGATTCATTTTGGGGAACCAGTCCACATAGAATAGATTCATAGTAGCCACTAAAATGTTCTTCCCAGAATAAGGTAAGAGGCAGTTGTTGCATAGCTGAAGAGACTTATTTGAAACAGATTTCTTGGCCTAAAGGTTGACACTTTAACACACAAATGTATCTTTCACAAAGACTAGTAATTCCATGGATATATTTTCTTATCTATGTTGGATATAATATTAGCTTCCAGTATGCATAATACTCAGCATTTATCAAGATTTCTGTGCAGGCGCCATCCATAAACATAGTTGCTTTGCTTGGGAAAAAAAAAAAGAGTCCATCAAGTCTAACCTATGACAGATCTTTTTGGTGATCCAGAAGAATTCAAGCAAGCCACCACTGATGTAATTTTGTAGTTTGATTCAAGGGGGATAATACATTCCTGATTCCTAAATGACAATCATGTTTGTCTCTGGTTCAACAACTTGCCTAGCTGTCATAGTGCTGTGTTTTGTTTTGGTTTTTTGCCAGTGAGATAGCCAATACTTTTATGAACATTCCTACTGGATATGCCAACACACAAAAGCAACAAAAATGACATAAATATACATTAATTAGAAAGAATGACCCAGCAGGCACATCTTTTTAGATTTCATTGGAGGGTGTGTCTCCCTGTCTGGGCTGTAATATTTTCCTTTCTCTTCCTGGGATATGCTAAAGAGGTGTACAACAAGTTGCAAAGCCGTGTCTTTTAGAACTCCCTAGCCGAGAGGATAAAAATGTATCCAAAGACTTCAGGAGGCATCTGTGAAACAAACAAAGTAATAACAAATATCTCCTACATGGAATCCAGCTATGTCTGCAATACAGTTTTTCATCAGAAGTAAAATGGCCTGACATTTGGCAGTGAAACTTGAAATTTAACCTGAATGATAGGCATTGTTATTACGGATCAGGGTGACACTTAGTATCCTGGTAACGTGAAAGAGCAGATCTATGCCAGGTAAAGCAAATCACAACACCTTAAGATGGGATCCAAAATGGGGAATGCTACTTTAACCCTTTGAGTACCATTGAGTACCAGAGGGGTACGGAATACATTGCTTTGCAATGCTTTCCGTACCCCTCTGACACTCAAAGGGTTAACACTTTGAGTGGCAGTGGGGTAAGCAGTGCACACTCATCTTACACTCAAGCGTTTAATAATATGCTTTTTTCTGCAGGTGCTATTATATCTGTGTATGATAAAGAATGCCTAATTAATGTGATTACTTTCTTTTTGGTGCAGATTGTATCCAGGGCTTGATTTCCATCTCAGATGTCTCTGTTGAGGCACTCTAGGTGCCCCAGCATTTCCCTCACATACAGACCATCCTAACCCTTCAAAGACCAGAGAGCTGTGTAGTTCAGGGGTAATGCATTGCAAACCACCCTGGTCCTTAAAGGGTTAATGTATAACATACAAAAAGGGACAATCTCTTGGAACCTATGTATAGAACATGGACACGTACCAGTAAATAAACTGTCCAAATTAAAGGGATAATAATGTTTCACAAAAACAGTGGCTCCAATTAATCTTCATAGTATTTAGGCCATGATGAGTGTTATTTCACTAGGGTCAGAGTTGTAGTTCAAGAATAATTGAATGATAAAGTATCCCCCTCCTGCCCCTTTTACCTAGTGTAACACTGTTCACCTCAGATGTGGAATCTGGTCTTGAGACCAGACAGATCACAGCAAGGGACAATCTTCTTACTGTGAGAACAATGAAAACCCTGCCCTCCTTGACAGGTTTTTCCTTATGCTCAGTGAAGATTGTAACTCTCTGCAATCCATTCGGACAGTCTTGCTGCTCTGAGGTGCGTGGTGTCACAATAGTAAAAGGGGCAGGAGGGGGATATTTTATCATTCAATTACTTTTGATCTACAACTCTGACAGAATTGAAATAATACTCTCCACGGCCCAAATTCTATGAAGATTAATTGAAGCTGCTTTCATTATGAAACATTACTATCCCTTTAATATTAAAAATAGACATTATAACAATCTATAATCTATCATCTAAATCATTCATTCTACCTAATGAGAAAGCTGTCCCTGACTGTACCACAGTTATTCTCTCTTACTTTACCTTCAAGGGTGATTTTCTATGAAGTAACCTCACGTGTCTGTCTTTGCCCATATTCTCACCATTACATGAATCCAGCAGGACAATACACCATCCAATACTGTAATGTACTTTACTCTTGGTGGTGTTATAGAATTGTGTATTAGATGGTTTCATATAGTACCAGGTAAAGAAATGCTACTTTGTTGACCTGACTAAAAATTAACCATGCTTACTTCTATCACCCATTATATTTTTGGCCACAGTTTGGCAGCATGTGGGTCTCTAGCTGTAACTGGACTACATCTCTCATCATCCTCAACCACACAGAGGCAGAATGTAGAAGCAGAGGATTACAGTCCAACAGCTGAAGAGCCACATGTTGTTACTCTTGTTTTAGCAACTCTGTTTAATTGAATTTCCATGAAAACATCAGTCATTGACTGATTGAGGATGAAGGGAATTATATTCCAACAACTGCTGAACGTTTATGGATTCCATATCCCTGTTTTAGACACAGAAGTTTCTATTTAGGATTATGCTGTGTCTAATACATGCCTTTAGCAATCATGTTTATCAAATATGTATCCACTTTTTGGAACCCCTTTGAAATGTTGTAACTGTTGCTTTATTTGATGCAGAGCAATTTTGTATGTGGTTCATTAGTTTGTAGCACTGCTCCAAAGAGAGAGAGGCAGCTGAAATTATTTTATAATTGCTCTACATTTATCCAGCCCATGCTGTACATACCTGTCCATGAACCTTAACCCTTTGTGTGCCGGAGGGGTACACAACGCATTGCTCTGCAATGCGTTGCGTACCCCTCTGGCACTCAAAGGGTTAAAAGAGAATGCAATGTTTTTGATAGCACATAGGTGAAGGTGGTATCAGGACTTTCCATTTCCCTGTAAAAACACAAAGTAAAACAGCATGTATGGATCTTCTCTGCTTGCATTTGTACTGAATTCCTGGTGTTAAAGCTTGTATCTCCACACAGTTATCTACATTTCAGACTTCATACTTCCCCTTGTGAATAAAGAGAACATGGAGTAGTTCTGGGGCAAATTTTACTTTTAATCTGTCTCTCTGAATGTCAGAGAGTCAATGCTTTGGAGACCTCCCTGACAGATTCAAAGGGTAAAAAGACCCATTAAAATCAGTGGGGTTTTGGAGAATGTGTATTTCACTCTATGGTGCAGGTAGTCTCCCCCACATTGGCTCTACTGTGTATCTCTCTCTATATATAAGGCACCACATGAAACAGAATCAAGGCTATATAGAGAGGCTGATATACAAAGAAGATATGGGGGGGGGGGTTATGCACAAAGACATGATAAAGAGGTGTTAAAGTGGTGATAACTTATCCAATTCCTATGTTATTCTATGGAGCCTATGCACTAAGATCTCCAAAGATGGAGAAATCTTAGCCCATTGGCTCCATAGAATAACATAGGAGTGGGAGAAGTGATATCACTGGAGAAGTTATCTCCACCTTATTACCTCTTTATCATGCCATAGTGCATCTTCCCCAGAGAATTTCTTGAATAAATCAATTCCATTATAAGGGAAGAAATAAAATTCAAATGTAAATGACAGCAAGGACATAGACTAATGGAAGACTAATGGCTCTCACCACACTCCTGGCCCTAGAACTCCAGTGTATATAGGTCACAGTTCAATTCCAGAGGTGCAGCTCCAAATCAAAGTCTTTGGTTAGACTGCAGCTATGTGCACGGAAAAAGCACCAGACGCACACTGAACTCTGTCAGCAAATTGGGAAAAGGCAGCTCACGTGAATAGACAATTTACTGACTAAATAAGCACATCCATATAAACAAAATGGGGTACAGAGATAAGGGGGAACCGATTACCATAACAACAGATGACTTTCGTGCAGATTGCAGCAGTTTGTCAGAGCTGGTGTGTATTGCTGATTGTTCCTTTTCTCCATTTTCTGATTGGTTTCAGTGTGCTTCTGATATTTCTACATGTAACAAATAAAAAATCCCATTGATTTTATTGAGGATTTAGCCCCTTGAACGTTGGAGAGGAATCCACACATTGCAAAACAATGCATTGGGGATCTTTCTAGCATAAAAGGGGTTAAAAGCCCTATTTAAATCTTTGGGAGTTTCAGGATTTTTGTTACTGTATGGTATAGTGAGTTGACTCCAGAGTATGTGTGGAAAACTACATATAAGGATATGGACAGCTGCCCAGTCATACAAATATACATTCTGGCTGTCAGATAGTAGCACATACACTGAACAGGCTTAACCCTTTGGGTGACAGAGGGGTATCCAATGCATTGCAACACGCTCAAAGAGTTAATTTGTTTTTTTATGTCCTGGACAGTCTCAGCCAAGCAACACAGAGATGATTCACTTTGGGGTTGTAAATAATCTTGCACGCGAACTGTAAACCCTTGTGTCCCAGCAGGCAGATGGGCTTCAGCTTCATGAATTAATTACAGCAAAAATCATAAACGGAGATGGATGTGGGAAGCAGGACCCCTTATTCTTCTGCATAATATGTTTCCTGGATCTGTGGTTTAATCTGCTAATTAGCAGCTGTTGTGGACCAGAGATTCCCCTCTCCCTTTGTTAACCCCTGGGCCCTTTATTGTGAAGATGATGAAATTCTTGTTAACCCTTCCAACTGGGTCATTACTAATGTGAAGTGCAATACAGTATTATTCAGAAGACTTGACAGCAAGCAAGACATAAGTTCTATTGTAATTGTTCTTACAAGAATATTTTGCTTGTGTTGCCAATAAATCTATCCATTTGAGAATCGGCAACAAAAGTGATAAAAATTATATTTCTGAAACAATTCCTTTTGACATGGGAAAAAAATAGCAATCACTTTTATCGCTTAATGTATCAGGAAGTTGTCATGGGTAGGAAAGTTACCAGGTCACCTTATTCTTGGTACACAAAATGCTAAAAAAATGTCAGAGTCACTGACAAAAGTTATCAGGCCACAAACAAAAGGTACAAGGTCACTGACAAGGCAAAGGGCCATTGTCGTGGAATGACCTGGCTGAATATCTTTGATGCTAGAGACCAAAGTTAACTGCCTGGTTTTTACTTTGCTGAGTGCTCTAGGGAAGCCTTACTGCAGCCTACGTTGTGTTAAGGATGCTGGCCATGAAGCCAGATAAAATATGATAACCCTAGATGCAGCTACTACTCACTGAGGCAGGAATCAGTATATAAAACCTACCAGAAGTACAGTTGTCTGCATTAGAATACTAGAACTAAGAACTAGGTGCAGCTAAGTTGAAGCTTGAGGAGTCAAAGGGGTCAGACCGTATGGGAGATTGATGAAGTCGAGCTTGACATTGTGGTCGATAGAGTTGAACTTGACAAGGTGGGTGCAGAAGAACCTCTGGAGCTGAAGGGAGAATGGGCGACAAGCTGAGTCGGTAACAAAGCAGGCAGAGACGGTACCAGGGATGAGACAGGAGAATAGTTGAACAAGCCATGATCAAAAAAAGTCGGGCAAAGGCAGTACACAAGGAGCAGGCAGAAGAGGAGTCAATGAAACAGAGCCGAGATCAAATCAGAACAGGATACAGAGCTAAATAAACAGAGTAGAAGGAAAGCAAGGTCAAACACTGGATTCACAGGAAACACTACTGAACTAGGTAGCTACAGAAACACTTTGATTGCATAGTGACACAAGGTTCCAGTGATTGATTAAGGCTCTGCAAGCGCGTCTTAAACACAGCAGTGAAAATGAACAGAGGAGAAAACAAAATATCTGGCAAGAAATGCCAGGAAAACCTGGAAAGGCAGGAAAGGACATGACAGTATCTACTCTGGTATTGAGCTTTTTATTCCCTGAGGATGGAATTATATCCAAAGTTGGTTTGCTCCAGAATGGCCCCTCTTTAGCCTCCTGAATAGCCCCGAAATCTCTTGTAGTCGTCCCCCCCAACAGCTATAATACCATAAAAATAGAATTTGACAGAAGAAAAGAACCATTCGGCCCATCTAGTCTGCCTATTTTTCCTACTGTAAAAAACCTCAGCTCTCATTTGGTCCTTGGTCTTGTCTTACCATTCCATAAATCTTTAAGTGAAAACTTTACAAATCTCTTGACCCTTGTCTCTTTGAATTGGGTGAAATGAATGAGATGGAAATAGATTAGCGCTGATTCTAGTTGTGAGGCCCTACTCTCAGGGCCAGGGTGATACTTCTTTTACTACAATTTGCTAAAGGCACTTGGAAATAAAGCAATTGTATAATATTTAATGGGTCTTATAAAGGACTTAATATATGTTATGAAATCTTCCACTGCCTGAGGGGTGTGCCTCACATTTCAAAGCAATGCATTGCATACCCCTCTGGCACTAAAAAGGGTTATTACAGTACATAGTCCCCTTGTATTTACCCAGCAAGACAGAATGGTACCTAGCTAGACCTTTCTGGTATGGAAGGAGTGCCCATGTAAGTCTTGGAGTTATAGACAGGAAGAACACTTTATTCTATTTGGTGCCCTTACCAGGTATACGTGAAAGAGAAAAATAAAAGGTAACAATAACATTATATTTAGACTGTTCAGTAACTAACCTGCAGATGTGCTCTGCAATTGCAAAACGGCTTCTCAGTCCTGTTCTGGAATTCAGAATACTGAAAGACGTGGCTGGAAGTGACAGGGGGACATTAGAGACTGAAGTCCGCTTTTTCACATGGGGCTGCACTTCTCCCATAAGCAGCATCTTTTAGAACTCACCGGCACCCTCTGTTGGCTGTAGGAGTATTGTATGCAGCCTTTGCAACTGGAATTCGACATTTCCAGGTTTCAAGCTTTTTTTTGGTTAGTTTTCTGACTCCTGGACTGGCTGTTTGGGTGGACAGTGGGGCTTTATAACGTAGTTCCTGTATAATATAATGTATTATATAATGTATTCTGGTCAGCCAGCCCCCTCTAGCAGCAGGTAACCCTTTGAGTGCCAGAGTGAAAAAGGAGAACTTAGACTTCCTAATAACACCTCCCAACTTACCCTACTATAGCCAGGAAATCCTAATGGCCATATAAATGTTCCCCATCCCCTTGATTCACTAGATAACATCTTCAGTCAGTCCTGGATTTAAGCTTCATAGAGATGGACATGACTGTTACTGGCAGGACCTTAGGTAAGGATGGATGAAAAGTCCAGATTTGTCCCCCTGATAATCTTCATGAGAAAAGCATGATTTTCCACCTTTCGTGTGGCAGTTCCCATCCATAGAGAAACCCATAGATTCTCCATTGTTTTGCTAACACCACACATTTCCCATGAGAAGGGTTCCATTTACTTTCTGTATTTCAATGGTGGGGAAACATTCCTCCCCACTAAAAAATCCAGAATTTTCCGCCATGCAGCATGGTGTAGAATAGACAGAAAAGAGAATGGAAGGAGACAGAGAGAGAAAAATAAATACATTTAAAATAAATATTAAAAAAAAATTAAAGTTGTTTCAAGTGCTGTCTAACACTGACCACCATTGTTAAAAAAGGGAGAATCGGGATGAACCCTGATGCTACTGATAAGAGGAGGAGGAGGGAGTCATCAGTACAGTGCCAAAGGGAACCCACATTCCCCAGTCCCCTGACATCGTCCATTGGCAGAACTGGCTAGCAGTATGCTACATATGCCTGCTATTAATGCTCATACTCTCTTCCGCACCAGGAGAGGAATGGCCTTCTTATGAGGATGAGATGACAAGTGTGACAGCAGGCGACCTTCTATCACATTTGTCATCATCACCCAGCAATCCCACTTTCATAGAGCAGCAAGAGACTGGTGGTGGTGATGAGAATGGTGGGGAAGTTGGTGTGGAGGAGAGTATGAGAGCATTTTTGCCATAAAACAATAGAGAATGGGAGGAAGAGATGCAAATGGCGATGGGAGTCACCACCACCACCACCAACAGTGATATTCTTGAGTTTAATGCTGCTCTAATATATATATATATATATATATATATATATATATATATATATATATATATATATGAGAGAGAGAGAGATGTAGATTGTGAAATATTGAACAGCACTCCAGGGCTTTGTTATATAAACCAGGTCAAGGTTTTGGCCCTAATTTGGACCTTTATTGAGATGATGTGCACTCATGAAACCCTGTCTTACATGCAAATAACCAAGTATAGAACCCACTATGTTTCCTGTTGGAAGTCCACGTCCAACTTTCAACAGACAAATGTTAACATTTCAGAGTAAAAGAATGATGATAGCTGCATAGAATAACTGGTTTAAGGTCTACTGAGAAAATTTTATTTTTAACACCACGTGAGCACAAAGTTTCAGAGATGTACCCCTTCATCAGATGCTGAATAAACCCACATCCAATCCTGTTATAAACAAAAAATAGCACCAAATTCAAACAATCATAAAGTCAGATAGGTGTACTTAGCATAATAACACACGTTCAACAGCTGATAACCCAAGTCGCAATAAAGTACTGTGAATTAATATCAACAATTCCCACCAAAGTGGTAGCTTCAATTTGTGAATAAAATAAATGAACAATGTAAATAATGACATTTCAACAAAAAGCCTTAATCTTGTACTGGGTGAAGAACAATATAAAGTATTAGAAAATAATTACTGATCTTTTTGCAGTCTGTTTTTATCTAGAGGACAATGTTCATTTTTTCTGCAGTTCTTTTCCTGTAAAGAAGAAGGAAGGGCTAGTTCAAAGACATAAAACATCAATTTTAGCATCTAAAGAGTGTTCATTTAAATCCATTCCTTTAGTCCGTTATTGGACTATCAAGTAGCACTGGAAATAAATATCCTGCACCGTGATCACAAGGAGTGCAAGGATTAAAATCCATGTCAAAAGTTCACCTTAGTGATGAAACTTATACATGTATTGTTCAAACTATTAAAAACATATATACTTGAAATTAGCATGGTCTCAGTATCTCACTTTATCAACTATTAAATATGTTTTTCTTTTATTTCCTTATTAGAGATTACATAGATATACTATTATAGTTAGTCTAATTCAGTATCTTTCTGAGTTGTGCTTTATTATATTATTGTACATGTAGGTAAGACCCTACAACTTTTAGAGAAAGAGAACAGTACAACATTGAAGTGCAATTAAAAATGCTCTTGACCTTTTTACACAAAAAAGAAGGAAGTGTTTAGAACAACCAGTAGTGGTTGACTTTGCAGCATCAGGTCATGATCTCATGGCTTTACATACATGATAATAGTTCATGTCCTTATGCTGATGGGAAGCGTTGTGGATTAATACACTTGAGACAATAGCTGTAAAGGGCCTACATGAATATGCCTAAGCTGCTTTCTACAGGGCTGGTGCAAGGATTTTTGCCACCCTAGGCAAAACCTAATTTTGCCTCCCCTTGGCTCTGCCCCTTGTGTCCTACCCCTTTATACCCCACTCTGTATGTGTTTAAGTGTCAGTGTGTTTGTGTGTTCCCTATATGTGTATAAGTGTCAGTTTGTGTGTGTGTTCTCTATATGTGTATGTGCGTGTTAGTATGTGTTCCCTGTATGTATATAAGTGTGTCAGTGTGTTTCCTATATGTATATGTGTGTCAGTGTGTGTGAGGATATCAGTATGTAAGTATGTGTGTGTGCTTCTCTATATGCGTATCAGTGTGACAGTGTATGTTCTCTATATGTGACTCTCTCCCCCTTTGACGCTCTCCCCCTCTTGACTGTTGATCCCCCCTTTGACTCTCTCTCTCCCTTGTCTGACTCTTGATCCCCCTCTTGACTGCTGATCCCCCCTTTGACTCTCTCTCTCCCCCGTTTGACTCTTGATCCCCCTTTTGACTGTTGATCCCCCCTTTGACTCTCTCTCCCCCCATCTGACTCTTGATCCCCTCTTGACTGTTATTCCCCCCTTTGACACTTTCTTTCCCCGTCTGACTCTTTATCCCCTCTTGACCCCCCTTCCACTTACTCTTCCTGGTGCACGTCTCTCTCTCCCAGTGAGTACGTTTTGGTGCTTTCCCTTGGCTGGCTATTTTTTTTAATGTAGCACAGTGATGCCCGTTTCTCTCTCCCCCTCCACTCCTTCAATCCTGGTCCAGGGCACCGAAACATACTTTTTTTTACTTGGGCAGTAAGTGGTGAGTGAGGGGGGGCCCGATGCTCCCCCAGAGAATGTGCGCCCTAGGCCGGCACCTACCTCGCCTATAGTGGTGCTGGCGCTGGCTTTCTATGATGTTGAACAAGTAATAGTGTAAAACAGTCATGGTGAAAAGGGCACAGTAGAGTCCCTATAATCTTCTAAATGGAAGATCTGTGATTATCAGCCATGAAGTGGTTCACAGAATGACAATATTCTAAAAATACAGTTGTGTAATAAGAAAGTGGCAGGGACTGGAGCCAGTAGACTATATAAAAAAGAGTAAGTATTATATGTATTTTGGCAGAAATACCAAAGAGAAATACAAAAGAAACACTACTTATAAACGTGATTTCTCAGCAATAAGATTGTGACAGAATATCACTTAATAATAAACAAGAGCATTTGGAGGTGCAACAAGGGAGCAGTAAAGGATAAAAGCTTGAATCAGATAAGACTTCAACTTTGTTTAGTTCGCTTGGCTGAGAGCCCAGAATCTATTCCTAAACTGAATAAAAAATAACATAGAATTGGACTGACTATATATCTATGGACAGTCCGATAAGGATAGAAAAGAAAAACATAATTGATAAATTTGGATCCTGAGATCAAGCCATTTACAACTATATATATATATATATATATATATATATATATATATATATATATATATATTACATCACTAGGGTACATTTTTAACACCTGTCTTGTGACCTGGCTTAATTAATTTAAACAATTTTTTTGTACAAATAGAAGTCTTGGAGTTCCTTTCAATATTTCAGAATCTCCTTTCTGAGTTAAGTTACTTCTGGAAAGACTACGTCTCAATGGAGGGATTTGGGGTGTTGTTTTAATGAGGAGAAAAGGAAGTCTAGGGCTGGGCCTGCATTAGTGGAAGGGGCTGTAGGGTATTTAAACACCCGGCACCCCCTTCCTCAAGGGGCTCACAGTATAGGAAATCAGATAGTTTTCTTGCAGATGGTCTCCTTCTCTTATCAGAAGTGGCAGGTAGCTGTGGATCGGATCAATTCATCTTCCAGCTCAGACACTTCACGTCTGACGTCACCTAGAGTCGCACACTATTCAGCTCGCTCCTCTATTCAAACAGCTTAGTCGGAGCAACTTTGGATAATTAATAGAGTTACTTGCTTCCCTCTTTTGCCTACCTACGTTATGCCTTACTATAACTATGTTTGCCCAGCATTAGCCCTGAGTTCATCAATGTAGTACAAATGTAGGACGGAATACAAACAAACACAACTTAAATTAAACACTGCTTCTTGACATGCTCCTAAGTTACTTGTACTTGGGCGGCTTAGCCCCTTAATGCATTTTCATACTAATTATTGACACCCTGCCACTTCTGGGTATACCAACCTCTGCTCAAGATTCATTAAATTGCTCATATGGCTACATGTAATATCCCTGTCAATGTGGTACATATGTGTATATAACACAAATAGAGATAATGACTAGATATGTTCATTCCAGTCTACAATTTAAACCAGAATAATCCGTGAAATTTAAGATGTACTTGTTAACATTTTTAGGTTCTGTGATGCAGTTTTGTTTAGGTCCATGGGACCCATTTGTTTTTCCTTTTTCCTTCCAATTAATTTGTAAGTACTCATACTCACATAAGGGGTGGTTAAATCTAAGAAGTAGCTAGCATGGTGTCAAGTTAGAAACTAATGGGAACCTGTTTCTTTTGTCTATATACACTATTCAGCAGTCTACAGATTCTAGAGCCATCAAATAAATCATATCTATCTGTGCTCTCACTGTAATCTTTAGGTATAGATTTTAGAGCCAGGGCACCAGGTTCTTCATTCAACAGTCTCCTTATTTCACTGCATACATATGTTCTTTAAATACCACTTCTGTTTTTGTTCACAAAACATTGCTACAGTCATGGCCAAGCAACTGCATTCAGAAGTACTTATGCTCTTTCTTTTTACATGTTATCTGCCAAGATTTCTTGTTTTCTTAACTTCTACACTGCACACTGTCAGCTTACAAGCCTGTATAAACTCTGATTATAGGATATCCAGTTATACTCAGTTACACAAGTTCTTTTTATTATGTACTTTCTCCCACCCGTCCCAGCTAAAACAACTTGCAAGAGACGGGTTATCTATAAGTTGTCATAATGCTTTATTCCTAGGTAGTCCATAAGCAGGTCTTTTCATTTACACCATGTTTAGCTACTCAGTGTACCACATTTTGCCATTTCAGATCAGCATTAGACCTGCTCATCTCATAGAATTTCACATCAAGTTCAACGAATACTGAAGGTAGATACCAAGGCACTTTCCTTAGCTCTATACGACACCACACTGTTAAAGATTTTCTAGTATTCATCTAACATTCCTATCTCCCTTTCTCAGTTCAGTGACTCTAATTATTACCTCACAGATGATACATTCAAAAGCACTCCCCTCTATCATGCTCCCCACTCGGGCAAGTAGGTCTATGTTTGATCATCAACATATTTGTATATGTCTCATTGCTTCATGTCAAACCAGTTTTCACTGTCGTCCAATACAGGTCACTGGTACTCTGGGAGGCGTAAGTCCCCTTTAATAGGCAGGAACAATTATGCAAATAATTTGCAAGGGGCGGAGCCTCCCCTCTTACTTAAGCCACCTTCTGGCCAGAGCCACTCATATTGATTTGTTCCTGGTGTGCTTCCACACCAGGTAGAGAACATCTATGCATCTTAGTATTTTATTATTTTTTTTATTCAAATATGGAATACCACCATTAGGAGGGTGACCATGGCTGTGAATTGCCCTCTTTAAAGTGGCTGGTGCAGCTTCCAGGGATTTCCTGTGGACCTATACCCTGAAGAGGGGACAGCTTGTGTTAAGCAGCTCCCCTGTTGGGGAATTTACCTCTGGTTCTTTCCCTCCCTATCATGGTCACCTGAAGACAGAAGTCAGCAAGGAAGGTGAGTCACCCATTGAGTGCTGAAGGTCCACTTGTCCCCACAGTGTCCCTTTGATGGGCTTGTATTTGGGAGTTTTAATACACTCCAGCACTCATAGGGTGTTTTTATTGCATTATTACTGTTTATGCAATTTCTGTGTTATTCTCTGAGTTTTGGAGCATTGGGTATTCATTTATTTAGGTTTCTCATGTGTTTCATGCTTGTTTGGGCACTTTTTAATGTTTTCTTAAACTTTATTAAAAATGGTGTTCCGCGCCTTTAAGCGCGGCTTTTTCCCGCTCAGACGCAAGGGCTCCTTTACTCTCTATGGGAATTCACAGTATGGGACATATCTCTGGAACCGCTTGTCACAGCAACTTCAGAGAGGGCTCATTTTAATTCTAGGCTCCTGCTCTATCATCCGGAGTGTGTTTTATTTATGTGAGGTGTTCAGGGGGGCTTCGGGCACTGTTTGGGGTACTTGTAAGGAAAAACTACATTTCCCATGAGCGCTTGGTTCGCGCTCGTTTCTGATTGGCTGTCACGACGGCCGCCATTTTGTGGTACTTTTCCTAGGCGAGTACACTACGCAGGGACCGAGCCTTCTCTCTCCTCAACAGATTAACCCTTCGCTGGCCAGATAAGTCCGTTTTTAGAACATTTCTGGGGTGAAACTTTAATCTTAACACTTTTTCTGGGTGATAGTGTTATTAGTGGGGTATATTGACGCTGTGAGCATGTCTACTTCACTGGAGCTAGGGGCTAGACCCAAGTCTAAGGAGGATGGGGGGTCCGCTACCCCCATGGCGTTTTGCTCCTCTTGCCACATTGGGCTGGATGGCGATAATGTGGGGGATCTATGCCCTAATTGTACTGGTCAAGATAGCAACCCTGGGCTTCCCAGCCATGCTATTGAGCCATCTTGGGTGAGGGAGTTTAAAGCTGCCACTAGGGATCTCAGATCCACGCTTCAACTCTTTCCCTCTCAGGTACAGGGGGCTCTCCAGGTCTGGCAGACCCCCTCTACTATCAGGACCTCCCTGCCTAAGCCACAGGGAGCTCCTTATATCACTGATTCTTCTGAAGAAGAACTTTTACAGGATTCTGATGCTGAGGAACGTACTGTTATTGAATCTAACAGGTCCATTGGGGACCCCTATGAGTGTGACCCTGAAGTTTCGGCTGAGGGTCTGATCAGAGCGGTTCTGAATACGCTCAACCTTCCTCTGACTCAGGAATCCACTTACGATCCTACTGATGTTTTTCAGAAAAAGCCATCTAAGCCTGTTGTTTGTTTTCCAACTAACCCTACTCTTGCCCGTCTGGTCTCTGAGGCATGGAAGAATCCTGATAGATCTTCCTCTGTCTCCAAAAAGTTTGCCAAACTTTACCCTTTTCCTGAGGCGGAGCTGGCAAAATGGGTTCATCCTCCCAAAGTGGATGCTCCTGTGTCTAGACTATCCAAATCTACTGCTTTGGCTGTCTCAGATGCCTCTGCCTTGCAGGACTGGACGGATAAGAAACTAGAGCTATCTCTTAAGTCTATTTTTGCCTCCATTGGCACAGCCATGCGCCCCACTTTTGCTGTGGCATGGGTTAATAGAGCTATTGCGGCCTGGACTGAACGACTGACTGAAGCGGTTCGCCAGGATGCGCCTGTATCTGAACAGTTGCAGCTTCTTGCTAATATCACTGAAGCTCAGAACTATGTTGCTGATGCTGCTTTTGATGCTGTGCGCATGATGGCGAGGGCCTCCACTTCTTCTGTGGTGGCTAGACGCGCTCTTTGGCTGAAAATTTGGTCTGCTGATACAGCCTCTAAGAAGGCTTTGCTTTCCTTGCCCTTTCAGGGGAATTTGCTTTTTGGGTCTGAACTCAAAGAAATGATCAGTGAGGCTACTGGCGGTAAAAGTACTCTTCTACCCTCAGTCTTTAAGAAAAAGTTTCCAGCCAAACGCAATCGGTCCTTTCGTTCCTTTCAGACTGAGACACGCTCCTCGGCCCAAACGGGTCCTCCCACTACGCGCTCCTCCTCCAAGCCCAAACAGTCCTGGAGGCCCAAAGTTGCCTCCAAGGCCAAGACCTCCAAGACTGCTTCGGCATGACTCGCCGAACCCGGGTCCGCATCCGGCTGTAGGCGGTCGTCTCCGCATCTTTCGCCGGACTTGGGAGGAGTCAGTGGCGGACCCATGGGTTCTTCAGGTGGTGTCAGAGGGATACAGGATCCCTTTCTCTTCCCTTCCTCCTTTTCGGTTCCATTTTACTCGTCCTTCTCAGGAACCCACAAAAAGGCGTCTGTTCGACGACGCTATTCAGGATCTCTTGGACAAAGAGGTCCTGGAGGCGGTTCCTCAGGGGGACACAGGTTCAGGATTCTATTCCAACCTGTTTGTGGTAGCCAAAAAGGACGGAGGAGCTCGTCCCATTTTGGATCTCAAAGATCTCAATGCCTATGTGGTGACTTCCCACTTCCGCCAGGAGTCCCTGCGCTCTGTGATTGCAGCAATGTCTCCAGGGGAGTTTCTTGCCTCCCTGGACCTTCAGGATGCTTATCTTCACATCCCTATTCATCCAGAGAGCAGGCGGTATCTCAGGATTGCCTGCCACAGGGGACACTTTCAGTTTGCAGCGCTCCCCTTTGGGCTGACTTCAGCCCCTCAGGTCTTCCAGAGGGTGTTGGGCTCCTTGATAGCGGTGCTACATCAGGATGGGATCAGAGTGACCCCCTACATGGACGATCTCCTACTGAAGGCCTCCTCAGCGGAGCTTCTCCACCAGCAATTACAGATGTGCATGCACACCCTGAACCGTCATGGCTGGATCCTGAATCTGGACAAGTCGGACTTGATTCCATCTCAGAGGCTTCTGTTCCTGGGTCTCCTGTTCGACACTCGCCAATGCATGGTGTTTCTTCCAGAGGACGTGGTTCACCAGATAGCTGTCAGAGTGGCTGGAATCCTGGACCTGGACGTGATTCCAGTTCCGAAGTTGTCGTCCTTAGTGGGGAAGTTCATTTCCACAATCGAAGCAGTACCATTTGCCATGGCCCACTCCAGGGATCTTCAGAGATTCGTGATCCAGACGTGCAAGAATCATCCAGATCATCAACATCTGTCTGTTTCTCTTCCTCCTCATGTCGAGTCGAGTCTGCACTGGTGGTTAGATCTCTCTCATCTCCTGAAAGGGAAATCCTTTCTAGTTCCTCCTTGGACCACAGTCACTACGGATGCCAGCCTTCGGGGCTGGGGTGCAGTCTGGGGTCGCTTCAGTGCTCAGGGGAAATGGGGTCTGGAGGAATCCATGCTCTCCATCAATGTTCTGGAACTTCGAGCTGTCCGGCTGGTCCTGAGGCACTGGGAGTCTCAATTGACCGGTCTTCCAGTCAGAGTGGAGTCCGACAACGCCACGGCGGTGGCTTACATCAACAGGCAAGGCGGCACAAGAAGCGGTTCCGCCTGGTGGGAGGTCAAGGATATTTTGTCTTGGGCAGAAGATCACGTGCCTGTCATCTCTGCGGTTCATATTCCAGGCGTGGACAACGTCATGGCAGACTTCCTCAGTCGTCATACCGTCGACAGCGGAGAATGGGCTCTTCACCCAGAGGTGTTTCACATGCTCACTCAACGGTGGGGGATGCCTGTGGTGGATCTGATGGCTACCAGACACAACAGGAAGGTTCCGGTGTTTTGCTCCCGGTTGAGGGACTCCCTTGCTCTAGCGGTGGATGCCTTGTCGATCCCTTGGGACTTCTCCCTGGCTTACATCTTCCCTCCTCTTCCTCTATTGGTCAGAGTCATCCAGAAGTTGAAGAGGGAACGTTGTCCTGTCATCCTGATTGCTCCAAACTGGCCTCGCCAGTCCTGGTTTCCGGAATTGATGGCCATGTCAGTGAAGGATCCAATCCCACTCCCAGCCCGTCCGGACCTGCTTCTTCAGGGGTATCTGTGGAAAGAGGATGTTCACTCTCTCCGTTTGATGGCATGGCGGTTGAATCCTCGATTCTAGCAAAGAAAGGCTTTTCTCCTTCTGTGGTATCGACGATGCTCAGTGCTCGTAAGCCTGTGTCTTCCAAGATCTATCATCGCATATGGTCAACTTTCGTGACTTGGTGCTCTGACAAGAAGTTGTCACTTGACTTCCATCTTCCCACTGTCCTGGCCTTTCTGCAGGACGGTGTGGATAAGGGGCTCAGTCTGAGTTCCCTCAAAGTTCAGACTTCTGCCTTGTCTGTGTTTTTCCAGGAACGGATTGCTGTCCTTCCTGATGTGAAAGTCTTCTTCCAGGGTGTGACTCATGTTCGACCTGCCTTTAAGAGTCCTGCTCCCCAGTGGGATCTTAATTTGGTGCTGGGAGTTCTTCAGCGACCACCGTTTGAATCCTTGGCTTCCATTCCATTACGTCTTGTGACTTGGAAGATGGCCTTCCTCTTGGCTGTTGTGTCAGTGCGCCGGGTAGCAGAGTTACAGGCCTTGTCTTGTAAACCTCCTTACCTGGTGTTCCACAAGGATAAGGCTGTGCTTCGCACTACCAAGGAATTCTTACCCAAGGTTGTGTCTGAGTTTCACATCAATCAGGAGATTGTGGTTCCCTCTTTCTGCCCTAATCCTTCATCTGACAAGGAAAGAGATCTCCATCTGTTGGATGTGGTGCGTTGCCTCAAGTTTTATGTTCATCGCACCGAGTCTATCAGGAAGTCTGACGCTCTATTCGTCATTCCTGAGGGGCCTAGGGCAGGAAGACCGGCTTCCAAAGTTACCATTGCCTCTTGGATTAAGGCTACCATCCGTGAAGCCTATAAGTTGAGGAATAAGCATGTTCCCTTCCGGGTGACTGCCCATTCCACCAGATCTATTGGGGCCTCTTGGGCCTACAAGAATCAAGCTTCTGCTGATCAACTGTGCAGAGCGGCCACTTGGTCCTCTGTGCACACCTTTTCTAAGCACTATCGAGTTGATGTACTGGCTTCGGCTGATGCCAGTTTTGGAAGGAAGGTCCTGGAGGCAGTCTTGCCTGTGTAGGTCTTCCGCTCTGTGATCCTTAGTGCTTCTTTACTGTTGAGCCCGGTTGGCTCTAGTTCCGTGTGCTGTGTTAGTTCAGGGATTGTTCCCTTGGTTGGTGTCCGTTGACACTTACAGTTTGGGCTATGTTATCAACTGGTCATATCAGTTCTAGTGACTTGGGCCTTGCGCCTGGTCCTTGCCTTACTTCCCGCCTCTGGATCAGCTCAATGTTTGTACATCCCAGAGTACCAGTGACCTGTATTGGACGACAGTGAAAATAGGATTTTAGTCTTACCTGTTAAATCCTTTTCACTTAGTCCATACAGGTCACTGGTCTCCCACCCTGTCAAGGGACCAGTCTTGGCTCTCCTGTGGCATTCAGTGGGAGACCGTTCGGGCATGCTCACAGGAGTCTTTCTTTTTGCTTACCTGAGGTCAGTTTTTGGGGTCTCAAATCAATATGAGTGGCTCTGGCCAGAAGGTGGCTTAAGTAAGAGGGGAGGCTCCGCCCCTTGCAAATTATTTGCATAATTGTTCCTGCCTATTAAAGGGGACTTACGCCTCCCAGAGTACCAGTGACCTGTATGGACTAAGTGAAAAGGATTTAACAGGTAAGACTAAAATCCTATTATTCCTTCAGTATATCATTAAAGTTACTCATAGGTTCACCTTCAACAGATTTCACTTTCCTTCCAACCAGTCTCTACATTATCAAGACAGGTATAGTGGGCTCTATCATATCCCTCTAACCTCTATCCCCCACCCCTTTCCTCCCTCTTCAGCTTTCCTAGTCTCTAGAAGAAGGTATAGTAATCTTTCCTCCAAGAAACCATAGTGTCAGGCAGCTCAGTTGCTGAACCTGAAACATTTTAGGTATGGGCAGAAAACTCAGCCAGCTTAATCGCTGATTGTTAAAAGGTCCTCCAAAGTATTCCCTCAATCTCTGAGGACATTTACTCTTCATATTATAGGATATTCTTCCTCACATTGAGGTGGAAGGTTCAGTCAGCTCAGTCGCTGAGTGTGGACTGTTGTAGGCAGGCTTCTGTTAAAAGATTCTCTGGGATACTCCCTCAATGGCTGAGGTTATTATTCTCATAGCTGTAAGTCACCATGTTCCATGAAATATGGTAGGCCCAGCCAGCTCAAGGCAGTCTTAGGTAGGTTACCAGGCACCCGTTAAAAGGTCCTAAAAGGGCATACTTCCTCAATCGCAGAGGCTTTATGTATATTCTTTTATCATAGTGTATACCCCCTCATGTCGAGGTGGTAATTTGAGTCAGCTCAATTGCTGAGCATTGACTATTTTTAGGCAGGTTACCAGGTTCCTGTTAAAAGGTCCTCTGGTTACTTTCTCAGTCGCTGAGGTTCATATCCTTTTATTTCACATTTCTTCATTTCCTCATGCAGAGGCGATCGGCTCAGCCAGCTCAATCACTGAGCTACAAGCTGTTTTAGATAGGTCACAAGGTTCTGGTCAAAGGTCCTCTGGCACACCTTCAATCGCTGAGGGTTAGGTGTATGGGTATATGTGGGAGCTTGTGTGCATGCACATCTACGGGGGGTACGAACATCACTATTTTTTTTGCATGTAGCACAATCGAGCACTACATGATTGGTCACTAACAGTGTCCTAGCCATGGACCTGGGTCAGTGTTGCCTCATCCGGGTTGTTCAGTTGTACTGATGGGCTTCACGGATCTCCCTATGGACTCTTGTTCTCACCTGGTGTGAGAAGTCATTGGTGTTCCTGGCTCTTCAGGTCTCAGAGGCCACAGGGATCACTAATGCATGTTACACAAGTAATACATTTCTTCAGCAAGCCTTGGCTTTCTTTTTTGGTCTCTAATAAGGCCGTCTATTTGTCCTCACTACCTAGATTCAAGTGGAACCTAGGTTTGGCCACATCTTTCTCAAATCACACAACCCCTTCCTCAAGTGGCCATCAGTATAGGAAATCCCTCCCCAATTTCCCCCTCTTTTTTTTTCCCCCTTTTATAGGATAGTCCTCTAATCAGGCTGTCCATTCATCCTCACTACCTAGATTCAAGAGGAACCTAGGATTGGCCACACCTTTCTCAAAGCACACACCGTGAGTACGGTATCCATAATACTCAACCACAAACATGGGAATCATGACATCAGTCGGAATTCAAACTAGATATTTTGATGTACCATTTTTTGTCCTCTTACAGTGTACAACTGGGATGGGCAACATGAAGCTCTCTTACTGTTGTTGGACTTCAACACCTATCATCTTATCCTACCATACTGAGGATGATAAGAGTTGTAGTCCAACAACAGGAGAGGGACACTGGTTGCCCACCCCTGTAAATCAGGCTGAAATGCTGCTGAAGTTCCAAGTTCCTTAGGGTGAGATGTTCACAAAGTTGTGGTAACTGAAATTCTAATCTGTCTAAAAAAGTTCTTACACCATGGTGAATCAATTATCAGTCATTTCTTGCATCCAATTCCACCATCTCTGTCAAAGAGAAAAAGCAGTCCTAAAAGTGCGCATGGTTTAACCTACTGAAGTATCGTATGGTATTTTCAGAAAAAAAAATATCTCATGGCATTCACCTTTTTGTCTAATTTTTGTGATTTTTTTTCTGATAAAATAAAAATGGTCTAAACATGGAGAAGACAAATTAAAGTACTATTAGCAGATACAAGTGACAAGCAGCAGTATGAAGTTAACAGGTAAAAAGAACATGAAAGCAGTTAGAAAATGAACCCATTCCCTAATAGCATCTTTATTATACAACTAATTCCCGCCCCTTTTACACCTACTGTTCCTTTACCTAACCCTCTACTTTCTCGTCACCATGGGGGAAGGGCTCCCCTTCCCCCAGGTAGAGAGAAAGATGAAGGGTTGGGCCTGACCCCTTATGATGGCCTTTGGTTCATGCCTCAACCTTTGGCCATTTTGTATAATCTGGAGGCACTTGTGCACTAGTATGCACTTAAACATGGGTTTGAGTACCAGTGGTCCATGCAACACATTGAACAACAATGCGTTGCACATCCCTCAGGCTCTTAAAGGGTTAAGCTACTGTAAGAACATAGTAAATGGGTCTCGCTGGCAGATTGCTACATTACCCCCAGTATATTTCCACTTTTTTCCCAAATTAATCCTCAAATAAAATTTGACTTCTTCATCTCCTGCTCACAGAAAATTATACACAGATATGTTAATAGAAATAGCAATGATAGAGATCATTTCCACGTACACACAAACGTACATACAAACACACATTTTCAAAATCCTCCATTCTAACACACAGTCCTACAACAGACAGTTCTACCAGAGCAGCTAGGTGTTATGGGTAGTGACATGCAAAGGAGGTACATATTTATAATCCATCCCTGTGTTGGTTGTTATTTCCTGAATTCATATAATTTAATTATTTTAAGCATTCAAGTTTGAATGTAAATGTTTACAACAAAATATTCATTTGATAAAATTGCTACTGATTGTTTACTAATTGTTTCTGCATCCCTTGTCCATTGATGGAAATTATGGGTATAGTGATTAAGACTGGTAATATCGCAGAACAAGTCTGTACAAGGGAATGTACTGTAATCATGTATTCCCTGCTGATACCTTCTTATTAGTTGCTGATTACACTCATCAGTCTCTTTAACCCTTGCATGAAAGAGGGCTACAGATAAATGTGTTGCCCACATACATATACTTAGAGAGTATATGTACCCTTTTATTATAAAGGGTTATTTGCTTGCAAATCTTATCTATCCATTGAGAATGGTAACTTTTTCCCGTAAGGGCTTTGTCTTTATTTGTCACTTGACAAAAGCTGTGAAAGCTGTCAAAGTTACAATGATAGTGACATCCATTATGTTACTGCAGTTTCTTGAAATAAGGTGACTGTGAGTCCAATCGGCTATACCTACCCCGGAGAGAGGAAATTAAGCCTCGGCCCAAAGTTACTAAAACGGAACAGTTAAGCACTTTTTATTGTAAATATGTGTATGGGTATGTAGAGGGTATGTATGCGTAGAAAAACCAGGGTAATTACTTTTCTGGGAGATGCTTGATTCAAAGATTATTACAGACCAATATGTTATGAGATAGAACTAACAGTTGTAGAACTATAACATTCTTTGCAAAAATATAGCCTAATGTTCTGCTCTCTCATATAATGCAATAGAAATGCTTGTGTGGACACTAGGTGGCTCTGTTACAAGCAGTTTAATCCTTTGAGTACCAGAGAGCTGCAGTGCTTTAGATATCTCTCTGGCACTCAAACGGTTAATATTAATAAAAAAGACTGTAATAACTTTTGAATCAACCATCTCACCATACTTTACTCATCAGGAAAATGCATTTAAGAATATGTGATATTCATTATGGAACTTAGCTTAGTTATCTCACACACAGTGGTGGACAAACAAATGCTTTGAGTGCTTTACTTTCATAGTGTCAATACTTCTAGGCATATTCGTTTACATGCATGAAAAAAGTAGATATTTTCTATGGGGTATTTAACATATTGATACCACAAAGTTGCATGTTATTGAGGCCTCAGAGTATTCATAATATTGACAGGTAAATAAGTCTTATATGGTTTGTGTGCATTTTCCCTTTAACAACTGCGGGGACTTTATATGTTCTGAAAGTGCATAATATGTAAATTTAAATTGCCTGTACTTTTTTCATATTCATTTTTCTAACACTTTTATGTCCCAGATGAGGAGAAATCTGAATTTGTTTTCAGTAAGCATTTTGTATGGTACTGTAAAGGCAGAGAGAGAGCGAGAGAGAGAGTGCAACATTCTTAATAAGATGCAATGTAAAAAAAAAAAGACAGTGAAACAATGTAGAAAAGCCTGCCTCTACCTCTTGTAGAATACTCAGTACAGTAGAGAAACATCTCATCTTATCTTATGTCTGCTTTCACAGCCTGAAAGCTCTCTGAAACATAGATCTAGTTAGATCAATGTCAGGACATAAAATTGTAAAACATATAGTTGAAGGTGACAAAATAATAATAAAAAAATATAGGAAATATGACTTTTCCTATTATGCAAGAGTATGTTAAGTCAAAAAAAGGCTGGCTTTATCTTTAAATTTCTTTTAGATGGCTATGATTAAAGGATTATTGTGATTGTTGTCTAGATAGAAGACTTAAGTGAGTAATCACGAATGGAACAACTTACTAAAAATATTATTGTAAATTTTGCTCTAATGGACTGTTTTAGCGTTTCTCTATTTTTTTTAATCCATGACTTAATGAATAAAGCATTTGAGATGATTACTAAATACATCAGTCTACAGGAAGAAAATAAACTCAAATCATATATAATTAGTTGTTTTCTCATAAATCTCTGGTCCTATTAACCAGTATTGAACCTTAGGCTGTTAAAGACATCTCCAACGCATTATGTTGGAGATGTCTCTGGCATCCAAGAGGTTAATAAAGAGCTGAGGTACACAACCTTACACATACCAGACAGCCCTCGCTGAAACTCAGGAGGAAGGTCAATGCCAGGCACATTACTTCTTAGAAAAGAGAAGCAGCTCCGTTTACACTAATGCCTCTTAATAATTTGCAAGAAGCTAAAATGAGTCCTGTCTAATTTTCTCATTAATGATCCAGGAATATAATTAGTAGACAAGTATTTTTTATTGAGTATATTATTTATGATTTTGAGAGCATAAGATAGGAAACTTGCATAGCAGACAGAAGTAGAACATTTAGCTCACCATGTAATTATATACTGGAGACAACTAGTAAATAGTCATTGCAGTAACTGCACTGTCATCTTCAATCAAATTACAAATAAGCTGCAGTTCTATAAGTTAGAGGGGTGCAGTTCTGGAGAAGACCAACTGTACCATTCGGGCCAAATAAATCCCCAAATTATAATCAGTCAAAGAGGCCTTGCAATGCAATGGCATTCAGTAGGTTAAATCACTGGGAATTTTAATTTCTCCCCTATGGTGCAGTTTGTTTGATCCAGAACTGTTTCTCTATTGCTTATTTATTTACTTTCCACTTTTGTACTTGTGTTCAATTATTTATCATTGGATTTGTACACCTTTATATATATGATCACGGCGCTGCTGAAGAGCCACATATGGTCTGTTGAATGGAATCTCCGTCTCTAACTCGGAAACCTGACGTACGTGTAAGGGGAGGGAAATTTGAACTTTCAAAGCTTATATCTCTCAAACCATAGAGGTTTGAGAGATAGGACTGGGTGGAATTAATTTAGTTTTTAACACCTACAAAATTCTAAATACTTTTATGAAAGTATTACTATCACTTTAAGGTCATAACTAGGAACTCTCAGGGTTTGAACTCAGATCATAAGGTCTCAGGGTGAACAAGCCCAGGGTTAACTCCTTTTTCATCTGCACCAATTGACTGCTTATTTAGGCCCTAAATTGCTGTGATTTATATCAGAAAAACAGAGGGAGATGTCCTGTTTCTCTTTTGTATGTTTAGGCAATGAAAATTCTTACATTTCAGTATGTAAGGGTTCTTTGAAGGATGATAAATACACCTCCTGGTAAGCGCAAGCAGGGATATATTGCCAGAAATCTAGGTTCTGGAGACGTTTAAAGCTTAATATTTTGAAGATGTTAGGGTTGGCACATTTTGAAAGTTGCAAACAACAGAAACAGTTCAGCGCAGCGGTTCTCAACCTGTGGGTCGCGACCCCTTTGGGGGTCGAATTACTATTTGCCAGGGGTCCCTGAAAACAAAATAAAATCAATCAAAAAATCAGTCCAGGGGCGAACTGATCATTTGGCTGGGCCACACTGTATGCACTGCTCCGTGAGGCCTCGGCTCTCATTAATATACTGCTGCCAGTCTGCCAGAGACTCACTGCGCTGGAGTTGTTGTACTCTGGCAGCTCCTGGCAGCAAGTTCTGTTCGGGCTGACTTCTTTCTGTGCCTCTTCTTCCTGACTTCCTGTCATTGCGCGTAGCCCGTAGCAACTAGCATGCTGATGTCATCACGGGAGGCCCGCTGGGGCGCGTGATGAGGAGGGGGGGGCCCGGGACTGTGGGATTCAGCAGGACAGGAGAGAACACACGCAGCACAGGAGGAGGACTACTGGGGTCTGGGGACGTCGACTCAGAGATCACCATCGGCAGCAGTGTGACATAGTGACACAGAATTCAAGTGACACTGACAGTACACTGACCCACCTCCACGCAGCTCAAGTAAGCCAGTAGTATTGGAGGCAATGTGGAGCTGATGGGGGCAATGTGGACCTGATGGGGGCCAATGTGAGGGCAATATGGAGATGATGGGGGCAATGTGGAGCTGATGGGGGCAAGTTGGAGCTGATGGGGGCAATGTGAGGGTAATATGGAGCTGATGGGGGCAAGTTGGAGCTGATGGGGGCAATGTAGAGCTGATGATGGGGGCCAGTTGGAGCTGATGGGGGCAATGTGAGGGCAATATGGAGATAATGGGGGCAAGTTGGAGCTGATGGAGGCAATGTGAGAGCAATATGGAGATGAAGGGGTAATTTGGAGCTGATGGGGCAATATGGAGCTGATGGGGGGAAATGTGAGGGCAGTGTGGAGATGATGGGGGCAAGTTGGGGCTGATACGGGGCAATGTGAAGCTTATGGGGTCAATATAGAGCTGATGGGGGCAAGTTGGAGCTGATGGGGGCAATGTGAGTGCAATGTGGAGCTGATGGGGGCAAGTTGGACCTGATGGGGGTAATGTGAGCTGATGGGGGCAATGTGAGAGCAATATGGAGCTGATGGGGGCAAGTTGGACTTGATGGGGGGCAAAGTAGGGCAATATGGAGATGATGGGGCAATGTGGAGCTGATGGGGCAAGTTGGAGCTGATGGGGGAAATGTGAGAGCAATATGGAGATGAGGGGGCAATTTGGAGCTGATGGGGTAATATGGAGCTGATGGGGGGAAATGTGAGAGCAATGTGGAGATGATGGGGGGCAATGTGTGTGCATGCATGCAACAGTAATAGAGACAAAGACACATGCAACAGACATACACACAGAAACTCCCCCACACATGCACTGACATACATAGATAGACACACTCATACATGCAATGATACACACAAACGTAGAGAGAGACAATCTTGATTTGAGCCGTATATATTTATTTTGGATGGGGGGAAATCTTTTCCCAGGACTTGACCCCTGCTTAAAACCATCAGAAAATAGTGTTTTTGTAACATAACAGTAGCAAAATTACAGCGATGAAGGAACAACGAAAATAATTTTACTGTTAGGGGTCCCCACAACTTGGGAAATTTTAACAAAGGGTCGTGGCACAAGAAAGGTTGAGAACCACTGGTTCAGCGGCTCCAAGGAAATTTGACCAGTACAAGTCCACACTCCTGGGCTCTAAACTCTCAGATTAACTGAGTTCCTGTGCAAAGCCAAGGTCCCCTCAGGCCATAATGATACAATAGCATAGAAGTATGGCTGCACCTTATTCCTAAGGTCATGAATAAGCGCGCATAACGCAAAACTCGTAGACTAGGAACACTGATGTGCACTGTACATACCTGAACTTTGTGAGTTGTGGATGTCTGATATCTTTTTTTTTTATTTTATCATGAATTTGAATAAATTATATGCTTTTATACTATGCTCTTGGGACTATGCTTCATTTAACTAGTGTAGCATTACTTCTATGCCATTTTGAAAGTTCCCTGGTATGTTTAAGGTAAGGGGCTGGGGGAGTTATTAATAGGAGGTGTTACATCTCTGTTAACAAACGAATTACAGAAGAAAGCTGAGAAGTGTTAGACAACTGAAATGACCGTTCAAGTGAATAAATACTCTTAAAATCAAAGTATAAATACTATTGTACTGAGGTTGTGTTTGTGATGTATCTAAATTAATTCACTGGCATTTAGATTCAGGCTAAATGAGTTCAATGGTGCCGATCAAGCCATTTATTTGATTTCAGCATTAGCTCATTATATTTTTTTTTTCATCATTTCACCAATTATTGCTGTTGCAAGGCACAAAAGTGAATACATTGTGGTTGGATTACAGCTTCAGAGAAGCAGGGTGCCACTGTAACCCTGCCATGTTTATGTTCTGTTGTGTGTCCCAGGGCATTTATCGCTCACTCGACTTTTATTATTTATGCTAATTGGCATGTCCACACCATCTGCTTTATTTAGAAGAAATGTATTCCCATTATTGAGACATTAAAGGTCCTCTGCTGTGCACACCATCACATGACAGTTGCTTCGATCTCCCAAAAGGAAGTAAGGCACATATTTATAAAAGCAATATAGGGGACAAATAGGGGACAAATACAAATTCCTAAATTTCCATGCACTTGAATAGGGATTTTTAATCTCTTGAATGCTTTGCAATGCATTGGAGACTTCTCTAGCATACAAGGGGTTAAAGCTCAGTTTAATTTAACAGGAACCTGTATTTGTCCCCTATGGTACAGTTGGTTTACTCCAGCTTCAGCTTCTATAAGTATGGGCCTTTGTGTCATTCTATGAAACGTCCCCTAGTGGGCAGACATTGCACACCCAGTCAAGTGCTTATCATCTGTCTTTTTACTAAGTATGAAGAATGGAAGGATTTAGCTTGGAGGAACATAGAGTTACAAAGAAATAAAATATACAATTGACAGCTTTTAGAAACAAAACAATCAAAAACAAACTTTGTGGATTTTACACACAAAAGAAAAATGTATCAATTCTGGAGCAAACTATCTGTACCATAAGGGTCAAATAAAACTTCCCATTGATTTTGGGAATTTTAACACCTGGAATTTTAGGCATGTCTCCAACACATTGGTGTGTACACCTCACTAGTATGCATGGGGTTAAACCTTTTGAGTGCCAGAGAGGTATCCATCGCATTGAGTTGAATAACTTTGGAAACCTCTCTGGTATTCAGAGGCTTAAAAGCCATTTAAATTAAAGGGAATATTAGGACATTTTATCTGTCCCCTGTGCTTCAGTTTGTTTCCTTTTTGCTCTAAAATTGCACTTTTTATGCATAAGACCTATGAGACTGAATGAATAGGAAGAGCTGTAGCAATATTGAGGCAGACCGACTATTCTGTAGGGGCTTATGCAAACCTAGTGCATTATTGGTTCACTATTGATTCACTATTGGCACTGTTAAAGGTCTCAAGCTGGCAAGAAGAGCTTCAGTGCCAGAGGGGTATGCAATTCATTGCTGAGAAAGTGAATTACAGTGTAATTTCTTCCTGAAAGTTGTAACTCATGAGATGACTCAGCCTTTTCTATCATGTTCTATGGAGAAATAGTTGTCAGTAATTCACCTCTCCTAGAGAATGTGACAGAATAACTAATTGGAATCTGGCCACTAGATGGCACTGTTAATGTAAAGAAACACAACTTTAAACTGTAAGGACTCTGAAAATATGCATCTATTTAGCCTTTTCAAACAGTACATAGTAATGCTCCTGCCCATAGGGGACAAATAGACTTTCCATTTTATTTAAACGGGTATTTTATCACATTGTATTCTAAAGAGGGCTCAGAGACCTCTCAAACATTCAAGGGGTTAAAATCATCCATTAAACAAATGAGAATTTTGGAAACTTTTAATTGTACTTTGTGTCGCTTTGCTCCAGAATTGCCCCATTTCTTGTTATGAAATCAGCCTCCTTTACTATTTTCCTTAATGAGAATTTGAGAATACTCAGGTGGTCTTTAAAAAAACAGAAAACATTATGGTGAATTTAGATGGGCATTTATTGCAGATATCCGGGCCAATAATACAGGGAATTAAAGTCACACCAGTGGTGTGTCTGATTAAAGAGCAAATCAAAAGGTGAAGTAGGGAGACAACAGGCAATTTTGTAATGAGGGAGAATTAAATGCAAAATAATCTAATTTGTGAATTCATTAGAAGATGTTTTTCTCATAACACCTATGCAGTAAAACATCAACAAGGAAACTGCAGTATACAGGAATTAACCCACTGGATGCTCAAAAGGTCATCAATGTATTTACTTTTATTTCTTGGTGACCTCTCTAACACCTAAGGGTTAAGGGAATGGTAATGTTTATTTTAGGTTTTCTTATTTTAGATGTATAAAGTATATTACTCTATTTTACCTGCTGCCTTTTATTATGTACTAGTATAAAAGCCTGTGTACATGGGCCAAGGTCTGGGTGATGTTAACCTTTTGAGTGCTAGAGGGGTATGCAACACATTGCTTTGAAATGGGTTGCGTACCCCTCTGGCACTCAAAGGGTTAAGAGGCTGGTCCTGCTCTGTGTCCTGCCACCGATGCAGTCATGCACTGTAGAGACTGCCCAAAAGCACAGAATGCTCCCAGCACAGAACTTCCAGCATTCTGTGTGTTCGGGCAGTCTCTACTGTGCATGATGGCTTCTGACAAACATCCTAGCAAATTATTATATAGGATTCTTATCTTGAATCAGATATTTCATTTCAGTCTTCCTTACACTTACAGTAACGTAAGCGCCCACTACCTGCAGTCTGTAAAAACAGTCTGCAACTCAGCTGCATCTCCATAGAGTCATAAAGACTCTGGGCCATGTGTGCAAAGAAAAAGAGTAGTTATTCTGGCCAAACCCATTGCCACATTGGGGACAAATTGATTTAAACTGCAGTCTTAACCACATTGATGCTAGAAAGGTCTCCAATTCATGGCTTAAAAGACACATTGAAATCAATGTAGATTAGCTGATTTTGGTTTGACCTCTGGAGTCTCAGTCTTACTTCTTCTGTGTTTAAAGGGATAGTAATACTTAAGTATTACTAATCCCTATAGTAAAGTCCTATTAAAAATAAATGTATTGCCCCCAGTGTCATCTCTCAAACACACACATATACGCATTCACATAAACATAACCAATCACATACACACACACACATAAACATAACTAATTACACACACACACACATACATATACAGAGAGCTCTTATGAGCCTTTGTAGATTCATTTATGTCACAGACTCTCTTTTCAGGCAGCAGGCAGATGGTGCTGGTGTCACTAAAAGTGGAAGGAAGAAATGAAATAGCAGATACAAGGTAACTGTATAGAATTAAAGTAAAATATAGCCAGCATGTAAAGCATGTTATTATAAATGACTTAATAAGAAAAGTCAAACTAAACATTACTATGTGAATCAAAATGTCTCTTAGGTATATCTCAGGGACAAATTGTGGGACTTATTAACCCCTTGGGGACCACTAGTGTGGGAAAGGCATTGCTTTTCAATGTGTTGGAGATTTACGGTCTATAGACCAGAGCGGTCCATAAGATGGTGTAGCAACAGCGCCACTGTACAGTTTCAGGCCACTGTGATACTGCACCTAAAAATTCAACTTTGAGCTGTAATAGCTTTTGAATTAAACACCTTTCAGCAGTGTGACTCCTCTTCTTTTACTCAGGGGGACTCTACAATATATATATATTTAGATATTAAGTATTACTGTCCCTTTAAGGGTTTAAAGTCTGCAAAAAATGTGTAGTATTCCTACATCAAGTAATGATTGGAAGAACCCTGTATAAGGTATATAATCCTTTTTCATTTCTAGGTTGTTTTGTTATTAGAATTATGCAGTTGCATTTCATCAATAATTTGTAAAATAGATTGTCTTTTTTTTTTTTTTCTCTCCTTCATGTAATCTATATGAAGCTACAGTGTTGTTTCCCATGATTGATAAAACTCTTCAATATATCACTGGTGACCCTTCTGTTATTTACACTGTAAGGTCAGGATGCAGAATGGTGATTGCCTTCGAGAGCTGTTTTAGGTTCATACCTTACACATGCATTTAATTATAGGTATAGATGGGAGAGGAATTAAAAGGTCTGGTTCCATGGAAACCAAAGCAGGGAATCATTCTGCTTTGTGGACTTAGATTTTATTTTAAAAAATACAAAAAATATATATATTTTTTGTTAGGAGTAATAAAACAGTTTCATAATTATTCAAGTTATGTGCATGGGTTTGTGTAAACACATTTTTATTATCCAGCAAATTAAATACAAATCCCTTGCAATATTGCTAACAGTATTTTGTGGGTCAGTGTTTTTAGCCACTGTCCTAAACCTACCACAGCATACCAATTATTTCCTGAATAAACCACTGTAAATATACATAAATCTACATATATTGTTTAAATAATAGCACAACCCTATCACCCCTTGCTGGCAGAGTTTTATATAGTTATGTAGTTGTTAGAAACTGAAAAAGAACATGAGTTCATCAAGTTAAATCGTTGAAATATTGTCAGATCTGCTATTGTTGACATAGGAGGGAAATGAAAAAAAAAAGCCCAACTCACAATTAAAGGGATAGTAAAGTTTCACAAAAACAGCAGCTCCAATTAATCTTCATAGTATTTGGGCCATGGAGAGTGTTATTTCAATACTGTCAGAGTTGTAGTTCAAGAGTAATTGAATGATAAAGTATCCCCCTGCCTCCCCTTTTACCTAGTGTAAGCCACCTCCCCTCAGATGTGGAATCCGATCTCTTGACCGGACAGCTCATAGCAAGGGATAATTTTATTACTGTAAGAATAAGGAAAATCCTTCCCCCTTGACAGAGTTTTCCTTTTGCTCACTGATGGACAGTCTTGCTGCTCTGAGGTGAGCAGTGTTACATTAGTAAAAGGGGCGGGAAGGGGATAATTTAACATTCAGTTACTCTTGAACCACAGCTCTGACAGTGTTGAAATAACACTCTTCATGGCCCAACTACTATGAAGATTAATTGGAGTTGCTTTTATTGTGAAACATCACTATACGTTTAAGTCATTTCCAAATTTATTTGATAAAAAAATATCCTTCACAACTCCAAAAACGCTATCAGTTTTTTCCCTGAATTAGCATCCTACCTGCTTTAACCTGTTGCTTTGCAATGTGTTGCATACCTATCTGGCACTCAACAGGTTAAAACCAGCTGTCATAATTATCAATATTATTTTTAGGGAAAAATGTATCCATTGTGTTTTTGAACAAATCTGCAATATTTGCCAATACAGCTTCCTGAGGCAATTATTTCCAGATCTGTACAGACATTATTGTAATGTATCTCGTTTGCTGTTCCCCAGAGAGTTATTTGAATTGGTCTTGAACTTATATGTATAACTGTATATAATAATCATATCCTCTTTAGACACCTAATTTCTAATGTAAACAAACCAAATGTAACTAATCTTCCTTCACAGCTGATATTTTCTATTCCCTGTATCAATATTGTTGCGCATCAAAAAGTTTAAAAGCATATATATATATTTGTTTTGCAAAATACTAAAGATGCCCCCAATGTATTGCAAACCAATACACTGGAGATGTTTATAACATTGAAGTGGTTAAAGTAATTTGTGAATCATTGTTTTAAAATTTCCAGCGACTAAATAAAGAAATAATCACTATCACATTCTATGAAGAGAGATCTAGATTAACCCATTAAGGACGAGCGTTCCAGGGAAGTTTGATCCTTGCCGACGTGCCGGTACATATGACCTGTTACACGTACCGGCACACTGCTTTGTGGTCTAAGAGAGAGCGCTCCAGTCTTGGAGTTGTCAATTTTAGACACAGTTTTTACTTACAGCGCTTCCGGCAGAGAGCTGTTAGTAAAATGTATGTGATGTACTATGACCTTAAGGGTATAAAAATGGTGATGCTCATAGTACGTCATCTGGTCCTTAAGGGGTTAAGGCTTATACCCTCGCATAGAATCCAGTAGAAAAATTATGTCTCACACCACGGGGAAGATGCACTATTGTTTGATCTGGGTCTATTTTGTCAATATTGTGGACTCAAATCCATCTTGTGGTATGCACTAAAGGAGTCTTTTCTGTAAATACACCTTAAAGAAAGCCTACATCGTCAGGCTTCTGCCATGCCTTCACCAGTGGGGAGATTCACTAAGCGGTGATAAAGAGGTGATAAGGTGGAGATGAATTCTCCAGTTTATCACTTCTCCAGGTCTGGGGTGAGCACATCCTCCTTGCTACCCCCACTTGCCCACCCTAACAAATCACCAACTTTACACCAACCTCCTATGCTAATGATCAAAAGTATTGCCCTCTCCCCTTGAATAGATAATTCTAGGTGCATATGTGTGTTATATTCTCCATATTGATGTGAACTCAACACAGTTTGCCATTGTATCAAACATTTGTGTATCTCCTACGAGGCAGTGCTGTTAATAGCAGTTTAATGTTAAAAAAATCATTTGAGCTGTAATCACTTTTGAGTGTAGCATTTCACAACAATGGTACTACTAATTTTAGTAGAAAAAGCCCTAGAGTATAGAGTTTTCATAATAACACTTTACTGCTTCTTTAAATATGATATGAAAAGAATTAATGATATGCACTAGGGCCAAAATAATAAATGTCCCTTTTACTGCTGTAGGCAATGTTTTCCAACAGTTTGATTTTATGTGAAAAGCAATTCTGCAAATGACTCCTTAATATCTTATATTAGATAGGGAATCTCGTCACACATTACATCAAGTGAAATGTTACCATGGCCTACATATGCTTTATGAGCCGGCAGATTATGATGTGATGGCTATTTAAATTTTTTGTACTATGCACCATGTAATCTAAAGGACCCTCACATTAACCTGTAATGGATAGTACCTTCCACTTAGGGATAACAGACACATTTATGAATGATCACATAAGTCATATCTAACATATGCAGTTCCAGTGCATCGTGTCCCCTAGTTATGCTAATAATTTCAGCACTTGACTGCCTAAATTTTATGGTATATTAATGGGGGCACTTCTTTTATGCACTGTGATGTTGGCAAAAATACTGTAATAACTGGTGATTTAAAGAGGGCTTGTGTCTCAATCCTCCCTCGGGCTGAACCAACCACTCTTCCCTCACTAATATATTTCTTATGTATCACAGAGGACCAATTCAGATGGCTGTGTAGTCAATTGTTCTGTATCTGATGGAAAAGAATAGCCCTCCGAGTACAATAATCAGTGGTGGTGAGGGATTCTGCAGGATATGTTTTGCTTCTCAGAATAGGAAATCCAGACTTTTGATGGTATTTTTCTAGCCTCTCCATTAGCATATTGTAGTTCATGCATGATGACAATTTCTGTTCATTGATATATGACCCCCCACCAGTCTCTTTTAACCCCTTCAATTCTAAAGAGGTCTCCAAGGCAGAGTAGCAATATGTTGAAGCCCTCTCTAGCATCCAAGGGGTTAATGGCTCAGAAACACAAGCAGGCTTTAAAGTGGCACTGTCACCCAAAGACAAGTTTAGCTTGATTTTTCAGACAATTATTAAAATCTGCCTTTATTTTTCTGGAAACGTAATCGTTTTTGAGGAACTAGCATTTATATTTTGCTGACACTGTGTGGCACTTTATGCTAATTCTCTGAGCAATATTTCAATATGTAGGCTCTGCCTATCTTCATTCATGGTGTAGCCCAGCAAATAAACCAATTAGCATAAAGTTCCAGACTGTGCCACCAACAAATAAAGATTATATTGCAAAAATAATTTATATTATAAACAAACTGTTAGCACAGTTTTTAATTCTCTTTAAAAAAAGTGTTTTTCTTTAACCCCTTGATCTCAGAATACATTGCATATACATCTTTCTAAGTTCCCCTCTGACATGCAAGCAGTTACAGTTAAGTAAAGCTAAAACGTAACTTACTTTTATATGAAAAAGAAAGTTGTAACATTCACAGTTGTATTTGCAAAAGTTTCCATACCTCCACAGAACATAATGTTATTTGATATTGGAGTCCCTGTAATTTAACCGGGGTTCATGTCCTTTACCAGGAAACTAGCATATCCTTCATTTATCCTTCCCACTTACCTGATCCTGGACACAAAATCCTAATGGACAGTTCTGTGTGGAATGGTCCTTCAAAATGAATGTTTAATTAGTACTGGGCACCATGTCCTTGGAGGCAGACATGATTCTTATTACAGGATTCTCAGACCTCAAATGCCTGTGTTCAGATGAATATTTCAGTGGGAGGAGTTTGGCACCTTGCACTTTGAATAAATCTACCAAGAACTGATTCATAGTGGCCATCAGGATTTTCTACCCAGATGGAGATAAGTGGAGGTTTATTGTTAGGAGGTCCCACTGTTCCTTTAAGTTTCATGTAAAGGGAAGAGAAGTAGTCAGGGCATCTGATAAGGAGAGGGAGTGATTAGATGGGTGGAGTCGGCTTGTTGTGGGATGGTTTAGAATACCTCTTTGAGTGCTGGAGCAGTACGCAACAGATTGCAAAGCAATGCATTGTGTACCTCTCTGGCACTCAAATTTTTCCACATGTTAGAATCCCTTGGCTCTTCCTCACTTCCTTTTTTCCTTTCATGGGTAAAAAGTGGCTTTGTGGTTCCACCGGCCTATATATATATATATATATATATATATATATATATATATATATATATATATATATATATATATATATATATATATATATATGCTTTTTTTTTACCTTTGGATATTAAAATTTGTATAATTAACTGTTAACCCCTTAAAGACGATGCAGTCCTGGAGTGGGGTGTGCCATGTAGGCTCATTGTGATCATGAAATTACATGGCGTGCCAGGACCTTCACCGTTCATTAATGCCTGGACCATCGTTACGGTCCTGGTTACTGCTACTACTAATAATGCTTTTGGGACATAAAGTATATTTTTGCAATAACACCCAATTCTCAGAGGGAAAGGCTGTGCTTTAAGTGGTATCCTATTGAAATATCGTCCTCTATTTGGCGACTATGAATATGGTGAGATCATAATGTCACCTGCATCAAATGGGTGACATCAGAATGTCACCCACATCAAAAAGGGTGACATTCTGATGTCGCATGCTTAAGGGTTGGCCTGCTTCTTCGCTGTGTAAAGCACATTGTAAGCTGTCTAATCAGTTTGAGAGGCCAGTCAGTACCGCCTGGTGTCTATGTGTGTTGACACTAAGTATCTCAATTCTCTGTAATCTGATATTCTTCACAGTATAAACCTGCAATTAAGCTAGCTGAGGGATATCAGACTACAAGTCATTGATATACTTAGTGTCAACACACAGACATCAGTGGGTACTGATTAGTCTCTCAAACAGATTACACAACTAGATTACAATGCCCTTTTTTCACAGCGAAGGAGCAGGCTGTTTCTTAAGCGTGCAACATCAGAATGGTGCCCTTTTGGTGTGGGTGGCATTCTGATGTCACCCTTTTGATGCAGGTGACATTATGATCTTGCCATTTTCATGGTCACCAAATAGAGGGTGACATTTCAATGTTAAACCGCTTTATGCCATGGCTACCCAGAACATACTCCATTACTCTCCTAAATGCTGAACCATGACTTTTGAGAAAGAACTGAGGTAGGCCTAATTATGATTTTAGACTTACTATTTGTATAATTTCTAGGGAAACTTGTGATAAATTTTATTGTCACAGCTACAAAATTATTGATAGTGTATGGGGGAGTTTAAGCATGTTATAGCAAAATTATTTCAACAGTTTATGGCTAGGAAACCTGATGGTGGTGGATGAGAGATGCTCAGGATCTTGGGCAGTTGTTATTCCATAATGGTGATACTTAAATTGCACTTCAGTCATAAGTATTTTTAATTTGTTTGTATGATCTCAAAGAAATTATTAAAACTATAGGTTGTCCCCCCCTATTTTATTGGAAGTGGGTTGTTGGTAAGGTGGTTTTGGTTGGTGAGGGGAGAGTCTTCCCAAAATTGTTTGTCATACATATGCTGTTTTTCTGATAGCTGGGTGAAACCCTATCGCTTGCACTCTGTATTTCTTTTCCCTACAATGTAAGATGTAGCAGAAGTGTACAACAGAAAAATAATTCAGCTACTGAATTACTGCACATTCAAAGGCAAACACTGTCTTTTCTAGAATTTAAAATTTGGCGTCAGTGAATCTTTTACCTGTTAAGGATCAGAGATCTGTGCAACACTTTGCTTTCTTGCTTTACCCCTTGGTTGCTACAGACATCTCCAATGTAGGTACAGAGTCCATAATGTAACAGATTATTGGCATCCCATTAACTCAAATCAATATATATATATTCAGGATCTGTGAATGTTGTATCTTTTCATACATATAAATACCACCTCAAAGAGGCTCATTTTTGAGTAGAGAATGTATTACCAGTCATTATAATTACTACCATGTGCCCTTTTCATCCTGTATATAATAAAAGAGAATTTCATAGTGGCTGACCTTGTCCCATCATTCCTATGAAAAACAGGCAGGGTTAGCAATATATTAACAGGGTTTATCATGTTGGTCCTTACTGCTCAGCAGCTGTCATTCATATTGCAATAATCTGCTTTTCAATGAGTTTCATTTAAAACAGTGGTGTGAACTTTATAAAGCATCTATGTTTAAGCATTCATCAAAGTGATATCAAAGTGATATCATCTACGTCACTTCTCAATATGCCTTTTAAAAAAACTCTTCTTACAGATTAATAGCTACCCAAAGAGCAATGCTACAATTTACCAAGAACAATGGCTGTGTGAATTGCTTGCTCTGTGTTTGAGTGTTTGGCCTCATGATGTGTACTTCTTGAGTTAGATGAAGGCCACTGAATTACCCTTGTTACAACTGTGGTTGTAACCGGATAGAGGAGCTGGCCGCAAGGCCAGATATCCACCACCAGCGTTGCTGGGAAGTTGACTAGGATGGGTAACCAGTGAAACACTGGCTACTGTAGAAAAATGGAGGTGGACTGCAGGCAGAACTGCTCACCTTGGAATAACTGGGACTCCAGTAGGTGGGAGAATGCTGGATCTGCAATTAAATAGCAGTCTCTGAGGGATATTAGGGTCTAGCAACCTTTTTCTCAAATTCTAGGTGGCTCAGGAAGACTGGAGCTGTTCATGTAGACTGGAGAAGTAGTCCTAGCAGCTACTAGAAAATGATGGGGAACAGAAGCAGACCTCCCACAGAGGAGTAACAAAGAGTAGGAGCGGTGCAATACCAATTGAAGCCAATAGGTGGCTGGTTGGAGAGGAAACAGACATGGAGTAAACTCAAGTTGAGCAGTTGGGTCTGCAGGGAGGGAAGTCACTGACAGGAGCTGGACAGCTGGCAACACTTCTGCAGGAATCCACTGTGGCTCAACACTCTGGGAGGATAGGATTCAAGTGTCTAGCTGAGGAGGTAGCCAATGGTGAGAAAGCCCCCCTGATGGAACAATGGCATTCATTGCCAAGCCACAGATGTTGCTAAGGCTCAAAAGCACAACCTAAGAGCAGAGGATGGAGTGCTACTGGGGGCAGTATATGAGGTACAGCATCAACAATCAGGAAACAGGGTCAAAACTAGCTGAAGTCTAACCGGGGAAGCACAGCAGTACAGTACAAATTCAGCAGACAGTATGCAGCATCAGGGCCAGGCTGAGGTCAAGTTAGGGAGATCAAGATGAGAAGTGCAGAACTGGGATCCAGAGAGTAGTCAGATTGTACCTAGGGTACAACAAGTATAGACAAATGCTGAAAACGCTCGAAGATCAGGCACAAGTGAGAGTTGACAGGTGGACTAAGAAGCTTTAGCATCCAATCAGGAGAGAGAGGTGGAACAAACATATATAGAGTAAGCAGCACACTAACACTACCAGAACATAAAGGTCAATTTCTCAAAAAATCATTTATTTTACAGAAAATGGCTAATACAATATAGAGGCAGATTTTAATTATCTGCAGAACAAACTAAACTTGTTTTAGGTAACAGGTCCAATTTAAGCTGATCAGGCCTCCTCTTTAACTGGGGACATATATAAAAATGGACACTACAGGCCTGCTTTTATTACAGTAGACAATATTCATGTGTTATGTTTCCATTGTTATCCTAAAACAAGTTTAGTTTGTTTTGCAGATAACTAAATCTACCTCTATGTTGTATTAGCCATTTTGTATAAAATAAATAGTATGCAATCTTGGGAATTTATAAAACAATAATAAATTCTAATTTTAAACTAAGAGACATTCAATTAAGGAAAACATTCTTGTTAGAAAGTGACATAACTGAGTTCTATTAGACATGATGTTGTTCTAGAACCTGACCCAGGTATAAATAATAAATGAATGCTGTAAAGTAATTCCCTTCTAAATTACTGCACTCTGTCTAAAACATTCCATCTCCAAATTCTATTTAGAAGATTCTTCTCCTACTCTGCATGTTGCTGATTAAATGTTGCTGAAATAGGTTTATCTTCATTAGGAAAGGATAATAGACCTGTGCTGTGTAATTAAAGCTCAATTAATGAAGTTCTATAGTGTAGCACAGAGACTGAGGTTAAACGTATTAACACAATACGCTATTACAATATATACAAGATCACATAAAACATTTTTCCATTTTATTTTTGTTATAAAATATGCTGGCTGTTTTGTAAAGTGGCCAGACCGTCCTATTAATGCAAAACACATGTGAAAAGTGAATACTGCTTTGCTGCGTAAGAGTTATTATTATTAGTGCCAACAGCTTTTGCAGCCCTGTACAATAGACAAATGTACAACAGATAACCGGATATCTGAAATCAAGATTAAAAAACATAGGAGTCAGATGCGTATTAGGGCCCTGCATTGTAAATCTTACAATGTATAGTATCAGTACAAACTTGCAGCATGTATTTTCCATGCACACCTTCATTCATTTTACTGTTGGCTGTGAGGAAGGAGTGTTGTATATGAAGTAACCCTGAAAGGGTCATTCTCTACCATTGACACTCCAGAGTTAGAATTGCCCAATCATCCATTTAAAAAGTGACACAATAAAAATTAGCTGTGCGCCGAAATTTAGGTAGCTGAAATGTTTTGGCCAAAAGTGGCATTTTTGGCAAAAAGCCAAAATAAAAAAATGGCCGAAAATCCGTGGAGGCAAGAAATAGTAAGTACCTTCACCAAAGCTGTGGGCAAGCTGGCAAAAAAGTGCTGGCAGTTCAGGCACATTGTGCAACAGTTGACGTCCGGATCTGTCATTCTCCCCGACAGAGGTCATATTCTGGTTCCCGTCTCACTTCTGGTTCCAATATAATACAATTATCCCAAAAACTATTTTAAAAAAGGTGGGTGGAAAAAAAAAAAGTAATTTTCAGTTTTGGTTTTCGGCCAAGTGCATCCTGAAGTTTCGGTTCAGAATTTTCATTTCGGTGCTCCCCTAATAAAAATGCATGTTTCAGCGCTGCAGTGATTATTACTGATATGTAGTGGTTCCCATGTTGCAATCCAGCATGCATTTCACACGTTGCCTTTTTAAAGGGGAACATTCACCTCTTAAAAAGTTTTTAGCATAGGTTTAGTTATTAAAATACTTTTAGGAAATATGTTTTTTTTTTCTTTTCACTTATGTACTTTTACATTTATTTAATCTTCTGTGCTGTGCACTTCCGCATAGTGGGCAAGCTGAATCTTCAGCACAGCTCTTCTCCTCCCACCTCCCTCCCAGCTGACCCCGGGAGAGCGTTCATGCTTCCCTTCAGTGTGGTGTGAATGGCTTCTATTGTTACATCAAGCTCCAGTTAGCATTATACTGAGGTTGCAACCTCAGTATAATGCTATCCGGAGCTTGACGTAACGAAAGGAGCCATTCAAACCACACCGAAGGGAAGTGTGAACTCCCTGGGGCAGCCGGGAGGGAGGGAGGTGGGAGGAGAATTAGGCAGTCAAGAAGAGCTGTGCCACAGAATCAGCGTGCTACATTATGCTGCCCGGCACAGCTTGAAGATCAAATATCTTTTAAAAGTATGTAAGTAACATAAAAACAAACACATTTCCTAAACCTACTTTTATAACTAACCTATGCTAAAAAATTTTTAAGAGGTGATAATTCCCCTTTAAAAGTTTGATCGGGCAACCCTAAATGAAATGAATCGATAGTGTCATCTACTGAGGAAGGTACACTTTTTAACCCTTTGAGTGCCAGACTGTTCCCTACACATTGCAAAGCAATGCGTTGCGTACCCCTAGGGTACTCAAAGGATTAATTCTTGGAGTTCCAAAGGGATGGGCCAACACATTGCTTCACAATGTGTTTACCCTCCCCCCCTTCGGAATGCAAAGGGTTAAGTCCGCTATAAATGTAGACTTAGATTTCATTGATATGTTCCCCTTATATCTAGCATTGGCAACTTTGTTGCTAAATATTGCAGCAACACATGGTTGCCATTGATAATGACTGTGGTTACCCATATGATTCACTTCATACAAAATGATGATATGTATTCTGTGCATCAAAGTTGTTGTTAAGGTTCCAGTTTCTCTGGACCTGAATCCATCTTGTGCTATGCACTAAGATGCCTTTGCCACCTTGTCTCTGTGATTACATCCCAGATACACCTACATATCCATGATTTTGTCATGCCTTTCCCTGGTTTGCAGTGCTGCATTGTCTCCTTTGTCAATGGCTTATTTGCATATTGAAAGGTAGCTTAATGACCCAGTGTTGTGTTCATGAAGATTTGCTTTTATGTTAATCTAACTATTCATCACATACGCTAAGCTCCACTAGCTGGTAATGCAGTTGGAGTTCACACTAACAAATCCGTCACCCTGAGGATGGGGAATTTGGCATCTTCCCATAGCTTTCTATGCAGCCACAGAGGACAGTTTGATGGGTCTCTACTGGAAAGCACAGACAGAGCTGCCCTCCCTTAACCATTTAGGTGACATAGGGCTATCAATGCATTGCTCTGCAATGTGCTAAAAGCCCCTGTGGCTTTTTCTACAGGTTATAAAATGCACAGTCCCCTATCACACTTAACAGAAGTCACAGGTACACAAAGAACTGGCAAATCAGCTGTTACATGGATGTTATAACCCTTTGAGTGCCACAGTTATAATCCCTTGAGTGTGTATGATAATTACCCTTTGAGTACCACAGGGGTGTGCAGTGCACTGCAAAACAATGTGTTGCACATCATTATGACACTCAAATGATTATGGGAGGTCTGCTGTTGTTATTGGTGTTGAAGGATGAGGGTGGGCACATACTCTTTGCTCCTCCATGTAACACATTGCCAGCTTAACACCAACTTCATATGCTAATGATTAAAGTGGCTCCCCCTTTCCTTGCATAAACAATTTATATGTGTATGGAAATGTGTTGTATTATTTATGGCAAAGTGATCTCCACTCATCACCAAACCCACTTTGCCATTGCATCAAACCTTAGTGCATCTGCCCTCTGCATTCCATTTCAGCTAATAACTTATCAGGGGTTTTATCTACAAAATATTTCTATAGACTACAATGATACTCTTTTACATAAATCCAGTTTATAACACTTATTAACTGTAGTGTAAGTTAGAACAGTTTCCTATGTGAATTAGGCATTAATATGCTAGCGAGCAGGGCCGGACTGGGAATAAAAACCAGCCCTGGAAAAAATTGCTGACCAATCCCACAGCATTGCGTCATTATACCAGCCTCATAGCATAATGCCATTTTTTTCTTGTTTATAAAAGGGGAAACATGCATTTTAAAACACATCTGAATGCCACCACCAGAGCAATACAGAGTTATGTCACCTCCAGAGTAATAAAGAGTTATATATATATACACACACATATACCACCTTTTGACTCTCAAGTCCCCTCTTTTGCCTCTTTCTCCCACTCTTCATTCCCACCTTTTGCTTCGTTCTCCCCCTCTTGACTCTGAGCCCCCTCCTTTTGCCTTTTTCTCCCTTTTGATCCCCCTTTCTCCCCCTCCTTTTGCCTCTTGGTCCCTCCTTTTGCCTCTTGATTGCCCCTCCTTTCACCTCATGATCCCCCCTTCATTTGCCTCTTTTTTTCCCACTCTTGACCCCCCTCTGCCTATTTCACCCGGTCTTGATTCCCCCTCTTCTCATGTTGCCTCTCTTTACCCCTCTTGATCTTCCTTTTACCACTCTACCCCTCTTGATCCCCCTCTTTGCCTCTTTCCCCCTCTTGCCTTAATCCAGCCTTGACTCTTGTCTTGATCCCCCTCTTTGCCTCTTTCCCCCTCTTGCCTTAATACAGCCTTGACTCTTGTCTTGATCCCCCTCTTTGCCTCTTTCTCTCCCTCTTGCCTCTCTCTGCCCCCTTCCTGATTACCCCCTTTTGCCTCTTTCTTCCCCTCTTGCCTTTTTCTCCCCTCCCCCATTTTCCTCTCTTGATCTCCCCTTTGCCTCTTTCTCCCCCTCATTAACTCTTGATGCCCCTTTTGCCTCTCTCTCCCCTTCTGGACTCTGGATCTCAACATTTTGTCTTTTTCTCCCCCTCCTGATTCCCCCCTCCCTCCCTCTTGCCTGTGACCGTGTTTGGCGTCTGCTGACGTGATCTCTGCTCCCAGCCTCCCGCTCAGCTCACTCTCCGCAGACAAGTGGTTAAGGTAGGAGCGGGCCGGCCTACCTGGTGCGCAGACGCAGTGCTTTTCACACTGCTTCTGACGTCACTGGGTCTAAGCCTGGCCTGCCTCCACTCACTATATGCGGCCGTTCAAATCTCGCGGCCGCTTGTTACCTTGCGGCCGCTGATTGGCTTAAAGTTGGTACATTTATTTAAGCAGCCCCGGCCGGCCCCCAGTGAAGCCCAGTGCTGGCGGCCTACCGGTATTTTTCCTGGTATCCCGGTAGGCCAGTCCAGCCCTGCTAGCGAGGTCTCCAGCATATTCAGTTGGTTAAAGCAAAACTAACACCTCCTAAATTGATATTTAATTAGTACTGAATATCATATTCATGGAGGTTGATATGGAGGCACATAATAAGAAGTGATAAAAAGATGATTAAGAGGAGATAAGGTCTCCAGTGTGATATCCTATGTTATACTATGGAGCCTATGGACAAAGATCTCTCCAACTTCAAAGATCTTAGAGCATGCACTCCATAGAATAATATAAGAACTAGAGCATTTATCACACCGGAGATATTGGGGCTATGTACTAAGGCACGATAAAGAAGTGATAAAGCAGTGATATCATTTCTTCATTTCCTTTGTTATTCAATAGAGCCTATGCACTAAGATCTCCAAGTCTAGAGAAATCCTAGTGCATAGGCCCCATAGAATAACAAGAACTAGAGAGGTGATATCACTGGAGGATTATTTTCTGCTTTATCACATCTGTATTGCGCTCTAGTACATCTTCCCCAGTATGTTTTCTTTATCACTCATTTATCCCTCCTTAGTGCATCACTCTCTAGGACACAGTTTGTCCCACTGTTGTCTCCTTAAAAGGACAGTAATACTTAAGATGTAAAAAAATATATGTTGTAGGGTTCATGTCCCTGAATAAAACAAGGGTACCTCCACTGCTGAGAGATATTTTATTTAAAAATTATAGCAGCTCAAACTTGAATTTTTTAGGTGCAATATCACAGTGGCCTGAAAATTTACAGTGGCGCTGTTGCTACACCATCCTATGGAGATTTATGGTCTACAGACCAGAGCAGTACATAGGATGGTGTAACAACAGCGCCGCTGTAAATTTTCAGGTCACTGTGATATTGCACATAAAAAAATCAAGTTTGAGCTGTTATAATTTTTTAGTAAAATATCTTTCAGCAGTGGGAGTACACTTGTTTTACTCAGGGGGATAAACCCTACAACATATATTTTTTTACATTTTAAGTATTACTATCCCTTTAAGATGCCTTCAGTGGTAGGAGTTTGGCTTCCAGAAGCCCTTTGACAAAGAATCTTGTCTGCCTAAATGGTCTTAACCCTTTGAGTGCCAAAAAGGTCTCAAAGTGGCTATTAGGATTGTCTGCCAAGATTAACCCTTTAACCCTTTGAGTGTTAAAGGGGTATCCAGCACATTTCAAAGCAATGAGTTGGATACTGTTCTGGCATTCAGAGGGTTAAGGACTAGAGAGGCGTGCAACACATTGCACACCCTTCTAGTTCTTAATTACAGGGTTAAGGTAAGTGAAGATTTATTACTAGGATGTGTTAGTGTTTTTAACCCTCTGAATGCTATAGGGGTATGTAATACATTGTCTCTCAATGCATTGCACACCCCGCCGACACTCAAGGGGTTAAAACAGTTTAAGTTCAATTTATCAATGAACAATGTTTATTAGGTTGATATAGAGACTGAATAAAATATTACCCATTTACGTGAATATCGGGATATCTTTTTTAACACTTGAAGTGCCAGGGAGGTATCCAAAGCTCTGGATACCAATCTGGTGCTCAGAAGGTAAAGGGTAACCTGTGTAATATTCTTTTAATTGTACAGTTAAGTGCAGACCTCATGGTGGGACATCTGGACCCCCTCTGCTGAATCAGCTGGGAGATCAGTAGAGGTGACCCAGGGGAGCAGTAGGGCACCCCTCCTTCCATTCTACATGAACTAGCGGGTAGAAATGGGCAGAATTGGGAAACCCTTTCATGTCAGTGAGGGAAAGCATGCAAAATGAGTTTTTGGACATGAGGGCAAGTGACGCAATGGATTTAGCTAAGGAGGCAGGGGAAATGGAGGGAGAGCCATGGCGAAGGAGAGTGGTGACCATGTTTGCTGTAGAGAAGGGGAGGCCCACCATATCCCTGTTGGTCTGTGTGTTTACTGACTACAGAGTATCACATGGTGGACCCTCCTCTTCACCATGCCAAATAGCTTGGCCCCTCCCCTTCACTTTGGTGATGAGGCCCCTCTCCTTCTAAGCTAATGAGCATTCACATTGTTGGCTTCAGCCATATCCCACTGGAGGCACAAAGGGGAGTTCTGCATAACCCTGCTTTTGTAATGTCCCATGGCATGGCTGACAGTGAACCAGAAACTCTTACATTTTTATATATAGATATAGATATTTCTGCTGATTGAAACAAAGGTATTCCCACTGCTTTAAAAGTTATTACAGTTTTTTCTTCCTATGGTGACAATAAACTAATTATGTTGTATGTTTGTATGTTATCACATTCCCCCGCAAAAAAAAATTATATATTTTTATATAGTTTTATTATATTTTTTTCATTTATTTGTATTTTTAATTTTACATTGTTAGATGCAGTACCAACTGGTGACAAGACAGTTCACTTGATATCCAGCTAATTATCCTATGCATTCCATGGAAATCGCTTTTCATCATTTGAACTCTTTCATATCAGTTTAGTTTTTCTTGTCATCTGTTTCTTTTAATCCCTGTGGAAATAGCTGCATAATGCCCGTGGTCAGCAGGTCAGCACAACTGGGCAAGATGGAAGTTCATGCAAATGTGTCATTAAAAATATTATAGTTAAATTATTTTTCAACAATTAAAAAATTAAATTAAAAAAACATTTTCCGGGGTAGTCGATTAGAGCAGTTTATTTGTGCTTTTGTGCTTACATGGAACAATGTAGAAGAGTTAACTGCCATATTGAAAGCACCTTGGGGTAGGCAGGTCCATTTTTAGCATTCAGGGGCAGGATTGGTCTAACTGGACAAGGATTGGGTCTGGCAGACTTATACAGTGACTAGAAAGTGTGCTGAATAGAGAGGTCAGTCTGAACGGTGATTGGGATCAAACAACGTCCTGGTCTAGATAGGAAAGCTCCATCTAGTAAAAACCTGACTCAGATATGGGTCTGTATTCCTCAAACTAAAGAGATGCAATTCTGCACCAGAATATTCTCAAAATTCCTGTTGACTTAAATGGGGCTTTTAACCCCATGAATGTTAGAGTGGTCTCCAATCCATCGATTCACAATGTGTTGGAGGCCTCTCTAGCAGTTCGTTAGTTAAAAGCCCCATTTAATCCTTTGCGTGGCAGAGAGGTATCGCTATGGATACCTCTCTGGCACTCAGTGGGTTAAAGGGATATCAGTGCATAATATATACGCAAAAGACATTGCAGCTTAAATGAGCATTTATTGCCTGCGGTACCTCCATGGCCTTAAATTTTACAGTGGTAAAACTGTGTGTGTGGGGGTTATTATCACTAACCATAGCTGTCCTTACACTACTGCAGCAACAGTGCCATCAAAATGCAAGTTTAGCTGCAAAAACCTTTGAATATATGCAGCAGAAATATATAAAATACATGTTTATTATTCTTCCCATATTAAGTGATGCTGTCACTTTAAATAAATAAGAATTTTCAGTGATGTTCAGTGATGTGGTTGATTTGCTCCAGATCTGGCCAATGGAGAGTTCCTTGGAATGTTTATGTGGTTGAAACAATGGGTGAATACAGTCTGTGACTTGGGTGCCTTACAAATGTGCCTGTGATGACTTTCTATCATTAGGCATACTCCAAACACAGTTCTAACTTTAAATATATGAAACATTGTTCATAAACACATAATAGTGTGTCTTCGCTTGTTGGTTTAGCAAAACATATTCAACCAGTTTTTGAATCAGTTGTGTTATAGTTTTGGAAAGTGGGAGTCATTTTTTTGCTGAAAGATTCTTACGTATACAGTAGCCGCACTAATTTACATTTGCTCACTGCTCTCCTCTTTTCACTTGTTCCAGAAAATAATGAAAATATTTCAGGACAAGACAGACAAGCCAAGTACATGGATGCAGTTGAATGCACAGCAGTAATAGCGCTTCTTGTACTAAAGGCAATCTCTTGTGCCTCTTTTGGGTGATTTATACTTAGATCCTGCTTAGTCTGTCAAGGGAATGGCACATATCTCCACTGCTCCTAATCCTGACACCTCCATTAAAACACCTTGGAAAAAGAAGAGAGTCATTTGTATTCTTCAGCCATAAACTATCACAAATGATTTAGGAAATAAAAGATGTTTCCAGGGAGGGATAAAAAAATTCTGCCTACTTATTTACTTTTTTCCCTTTTGTAGATAAACATGACCAAACATTGTCAGGACGTACAGCTAGGAGACATTGAAGACATTTCAGGCATGCAAAGGGTTAAAAAAAAACCTAAATTTTTGACAGTCTATAAAATACCACAAATGCAATCTGATATGTACACTGTCATTAACCCTTTCATTGCCTAACAGGTATCCAACGCATTGCGTTGCAATGTGTTGGATACCTGCCTGGCAGCCAAAGTGTTAATCTTCAAGCATGCGACTAATAGAGTAAAAGTGATACCTTTATTTTGGCTGAGTAGCCTTTCATCTTCAAGGAACCCTTACGCATTCTAATATTATCCTAACGCTTGTCATTACATTCTGTTGGCCCCTAAGGACCAATTCTGCATTTACCGGTTACTCAGAATGAATCTCTAATGAACACTGATGTCATGTTCAAGTAGGCGGACTACAGGACCTTAACCCCTTAACGACCCATGACATACATGTATGTCATGAGGTTGTGGTCCCTAAAAGACCAAGGATATACATGTACGTCATGGAATTCCGAGCTCCCCACACGGTTGCACGCCGTTTGGGGAGTCCGGAATCAGATTGTAAAAAAAAGCCCCGTGGTCCTTAAGTAACCGCCGTGTGTGTGTGCTGCCGGTCCCTGAGGGGTTAAAGGAGCAGTAAACTTTTTTTATGAAAACACATATTTTATAGAGCATTTCCTGATGAATAAAACAAGGGCACCCCCACTGCTGTCAGATGTTTTATTCAAAATGTATAACAGTTCAAATAAGTGAATTTACTGTGCTTTACTTCCTGATAGTTCTAACTGACAGGAAGTGACTTTCTGTCACATTCTATGGAGAAATGTATGTCACTGACTTTCCTGACTTTCCTCTCCATTAGAATTTAACAGAAAAACTAATTAGAATTTGACCACTAGAGGGCACTGCTAATGTAAAAAAAAACCCATGGATTTAAACTGTAATAACGCTGGAAATATGAATCTGTCGGCATTAGGAGCACCCTTATTTTACTCAGTAGGAACATTCCTACAATATATAAATTTTGTAAAAAAAAGTTTACTGCTCCTTTAAGCTTCTTAAATTGTAGTTTTCCTTACATTCTAATGGGAATTTGTTGGGAGACGATTGTGGTCCCAGAAGTTGGCAATAAAGAATAATTTCCACCTCCATGAACAGGATGCCCATTGCTAATTAGATATTTTTTGGGAACAAATCCACACAGAAATTATTATTTTCAACAGAAAATTGGTGCAATCCTGGAGCAAACCAGCTGCAATATAGGGAACAAATTAAAATCCCTATTAATTTCAGGTGTCCATTGTATTGTTTTTGCAATGCACTGGAGACCCCTCCGGTATACAGAGGGTTAAAACCCCATTTTTTTCAATGGACATTTGTGAGATTTGTTCTTACCTCATGGTGCAATTGATATACCCAGAAATGTAACCAATTTTCGTTTGCACATAAGGTCCATATTGTTCAATAAGATTTTCTGTCCATATTAAAGGGATAATAATGTTTTACAAAAACAGCAGCTCCAATTAATCTTCATAGTATTTGGGACATGGAGAGTGTTATATCAATACCACCAGAGTTGTAGTTCAAGAGTAATTGAATGATAAAGTTTCCCCCTCCAGCCCCTTTTACCTAGTGTAAGCCACCTCCCCTCAGATGTGGAATCTGTTCCTGGGAACAGACAGCTCGCAGCAAGGGACAATCTTCTTAGTGTGAGAACAATGAAAACCCTGCCCCCCATTGACAGGATTTTCCTTATTCTCACTGAAGATTGTCCCCCTCTGCGACCCATCCAGACAGTCTTGCTGCTCTGAGGTGAGCATTGTTATATCAGTAAAGGGGCAGGAGGGGGATACTTTATAATTCAATTACTCTTGAACTAAAACTGTGACAGAATTGAAATAACACTCTCTAAAGTCCAAATACTATGATGATTAATTAGAGCTGCTTTTATTATGAAACATTACTATCCCTTTAAGTTGATGTTGCATAGGCTCCATAGAATAACATAGGAGCTGGAGAGTTTATGACACTGGAGAAGTCATCTCCTCTTTATGACCACTTTACCACTCCTTAGTGCATAACCACCCTGGAGGCTCAAATACTCAAAAAATTCTGAAATGTGAAGAAGTGGAGCTGGAATCATCCATCCAAAACAATTTTCATTTCTTGCAAAATATTTCTTAGTATCAGAAATATGGCAGAAATGGAATGAAAGAGACAATATCTGTCCAGAATCTGTGTCTTACTAAATAATGAACACTGTCATCAAACCTGCTTCGGTCGGAAATTGTTCTTTTTGTTTAAATATTTTGGTCTATAACTTGATTTATGGGTGGAGGGAAATAAGATTAGGAGATGTAATAGCTAAGCTACAGGAAACCAGTTTGGGAGCTGGCGGCCTGTGGAAACAGGCTAAAGAGCTGGGTGCGTGTTTATGGATGAGCTCAGAGATTTGAGACTGGTCCAAACATCCGGTTATCTCTGATTCTACTAACAAGGCTTACTGCACTGCAGATGAACCAGGAGAGCATTGTGATTAATGGATAAGTTATTTTTATGTTGATATATGGTATGTTACAGCTGTATCCTTGCTGATGGACAGCTTAATGCAGTCCAGAAAACTAGTGTCAAGACCACCTAAGGGGATTGTCTCTGTAATGATTTCAGGTAGCCCTCTTAATGTTTAAGTGTTACAGCAGCAATGGAAACCCATCTCCTATTATGGATTTGCACAGCATGGAGGGAATTGAAGTGCCACTCAAAGCGACATCTGATTGTCACAATATGCAGCCCCTCAGCTGCACTGTGAAGATGTATATATCAAAGAGAGCAAAGCCTGAACAATAAAGCCAATACCTTCTGCACACAATGTTAACTCATTAAGGACCAGGGGGTACACAGTGCATTGTTTCAAAATGCAATGAACACCCTCTGTCATTAAAGGATTGATGGAATAATAATGGTTCATTATACATGTTTATATTTTGGTAGTGAATATTAACCCTTTGAGTGGCAGAGTGGCACAGAATGCACTCAAAGGGTTAATTTCTTGTAACAGTTGGCTTTATTTTTCTTTCAGGTGTGGAACAACTTTCTTTTGATTTTGACATTGCAGGTGGATAATATGTAAAATGATATTGCCTATATTTTTATTATTTTTTCTTGTCTTCCTTTCCTACTTTATTTAATACCTACTGCCAGTCTAAGAAAAATAGGGCCCCCATTGATATAGGTTTATATCCCACGTGAGGTGTCAGGATTAGAAAAATACATACAGCATATAGATTCGGGAAGAATTTGTTTTATTTTATTATTATTTTGATAAAAAAAGGATGTTCCAAAACATATATGTACATTTTTTAGAAGGAGATCACCTGGTATTAACCAATCCAATCCTTCTCTTAATTGGAAATGGAAGATTTTCCTCTTACCAACAACGGTACACCTGCAAGGATAGGAGTTTGGATGGAGTAGGAAGCTGTGACAGGTCTCTAAAATAGAGGCCCCTCAGCTCCTAAGATATGTTAACCCTTTTAGTGCCAGAGGGGTAACCAACACTTTGCTCCCCTGGTAGAAGGCAATATCACTACCCTTGACACAACCACAATCACACATCCCTTGCATTCCATTTCTTCAAAGAAACTTCTCATGTATCTTACTTATGAGTGTTACAAAAAGCATAGTTCAGGGTTATTTTGGATGTCAGAAAGGTCTCCAAAGAATTGGGAGGTCTGTAGTGTTGAAGGGGTTAATTTTTTGCTAGAGTGGTTTCCAGGGAAATAAACTTCGATGGGTCCTATGTATAAGGACAAACAGTGGAGCTGTTCTGCATCATATTTAATTAACTACATGAGTTCTATAGATCTCTCTAGTGCCTTGCGTTTTACATCCAGTAATGTCAGTACATGGTCATGTAGTGCAGCCCATGTAGCCACACTACTGCCGAAGAGAAGTACTCAGCCTCTCTTATTTAGGTAGTGTCATTGGATATATATAGGACAGCCTATGCATACTTTTCAGAATTAAAATTTAGGTCTACATTTTAGCAATCTAACATAAAATAGTAGGAAATACATGAGAGATAAAATTGTCATATTTAGATGTCAGTAAACCTTTAGTATGTTCAATGAGATTTGTAGGCATTGTTTACAGCAGTGTTTTTCAGTTTATCAGTAATAAGTACTATGACAGTTGTAAAAATGTTCATAAGTCTGAAACCCAGTGGGACAAGGCTGGCTGTGTGGGTCTGTAACTACCATTGGGACAGTGGAAGAAAGGTGATGTGGGTTTATACCTGCCAGAGGTACGGTGGAACAAAGCTAACTGTGTAGAGCTGTTAAGTACCACTGGGACAGTGGAAGAAAGCTTATCTTAAACAATGAAAGACTGCACCGAATCCACGACAATGATGAAGGCAGATATAATATAAAACGAAATCACTTTATTCTAACACATAAAAATAATAAAATATTTTCTCGGACAAACAAAGATCTAGTCTCATGTCTCATGCAGTGGGAACTTACATAATCCACGCGTTTCGCGCTATCCACGCTTATTCATGACTATCAAGTCAAGTTGATGACCGTTAACATTTAAATAAACTCAGACCAATCAAAATGAATTTCCAATTAGTGATTAAAGGTAACTATGTCGATATAACTGATCTGTCAATCTCAGAGCATATCTCCGCTCTCTATATTAGACGTATATCCAACATCTATTAAATGAAGTAAAATGTAGCATTCATCCAATCTTTTAGATATATAGTGTCACTCCAACAAAGTTCAAATAAACAGATCTTAAGTAGAACTTAGAACTTAGTAGAACTTAAGATCTGTTTATTTGAACTTTATTGGAGTGATACTATATATCTAACAGATTGGATGAATGCTACATTTTACTTAATTTAATAATAATTTTTCATAGCTATTTATATTACAAACAAATGGCTAATACAACACTAGATAGTTATTAATTGTCTTTCAAATTAACTAAACTTGTTTTGTGGTGACAGATCTTACATAAAGAAACATCTTGCTTGACTGATTTGTTGGCATTCCTAGGAACTTTCATTAATGGATGTCACAGTCTCCCTTGGGCTCCTGTACTTCCTTCCCCTGTGGTGTGTGGGCTGGCATATTTGCGTCCACTTCTGCATTACTGATATCATAAAACAGGCACTGGCAAGAACACTTGTTTATGGGCCTATTCTGTGTTGCCTAATTGGGTTCCGCCTTCTCCTGCTCCTTTACTCCTGGGAGTCATTGCCCTTACGTGGTGTTTCCGCTAGTGTCTCTTGTGCTCTGTTGTGCCTGTGCTTTATCTGAGAATCCGCTCTGTGTATGACCCCGGCTTGTCTGACTACCCACTTCGGTCCTGACCTGTGGCTCTGGCTAACTAAATTGCTCAGTATAGACCCCGGCTTGTCTGACAACCCACAACGGTTCTGAACTGTGGCTCTGGCTTACTATCTCACTCCATTTAGTCCCCGGTTGTCTGACCTTTGGCTCTTGCTGACTACCACTCCGTGCAGTCCCAGGCGTGTCTGACCTGTGTCTCTGGCTGAATACTTGCTCAGTACTCTCCTAAAGTGCCTGACCATCCGTATTGGTGTTCCAGGGTTCAGGCCTGCTCTCACACCCTGTTGCCTCTGGTCACATGACCCGGACTGGAGATCGGTGCATTAGTACTATCCCCTCTGTTGTTTCATCCGCACTTCGGGCCTAGTCTCCGGTATCTTGCAGTAGTGCAGTGCGCAGCACAGTGTGCGGCTCCAGGTAGGAGCCTGGGTCCTATCATCCGAGTTCAGGGGGGGTGTGGGCTATACTATTATTTGCTGTACATTATAAATAAAGGTGTTTATTTATATTTTACTCTTGTGTCTGTCCTTCTTTGCCTGAAAACCGTGACAGTGGAGCCCCAGAGGGGGATCCTCTGATGCCGCTGGGGAGTATAATTGCTACAAATCATGGCAAAAAGGGGCGGGTTTATGTGCGGATGGAGGCAGATCTTTCCAGGGCATCAGACAAGTGGGCAGGAAGTTGGAGGAACTGGGGGGAAGGATAAAAAGTGGAAGGAACTGGGTGGGAAGGAGCAGAAGTGGGCAGAGTTTTGAAGAAAACTCCCCACATTCAAAGAATCAGCCTATGACCCGGAGACCCGGTAGCACTCTCAAAACCAGAGTCTCCAGGGCAAATTCGGAGAGTTCACAGGTATGTTGGTATGTTTGTTAGTCAGCAAAAATATATCGTAACCTAAATCTCAAACACAATTTAGGAAACAATAATCAATTCAATCTCTAATTTGGATTTTGAAAACATAGAGCCTTCAATATATTGTACTATTTCTTTTTAAATAATTGGTTATCTGAGTTATACAACAGTACCACGTTACAGAGTTCCTTTAAAAAAGATCACGTATAATGCATTTCAGAAAATACTATAATTTCTCTCATATTTTCAGTTCTTCAGTTTTTCAGTGAGTGGCCATATTAATTTATCAATAAGTAAGTACACAACACTTAAATAGGGAAAAAAGCCTTCATTTGTTCCGAGAAGGACATGTTAGTCCATGACACCGATGGACAATTTGAGGCCCTGCAGCTGCTGCCAGACTAAAGCTCCCATCATTCCCTGCAAGTCAATGACTGGCCTGTAGTGATGAGAGTTATAGCCTCAAGTTGCCCACAGCTGGTCTATACAACCATGTATGTAAATGTTTTTACTTAAAACCATTAGCAGGTTCTCTACTGTAGTGAATGCTTATGCGGGCTAAGACAGGACAGAAACTTGCTCATTGACAAATATCCAAGTTCTTTTTTTTTTTTTCTGCCAATGAGAGTCCTCCAACTTACAGACAGACAGCCTCCGTCATCGGAGGAGGCTGGATAGAAGCTCAGACTACGGTACAGATCCAGTTAGCACTGTATGCAGGAAGCAGGTACAGAGCTACATTTAATCTTTTAATTTCCCCAAACGAGCAGGTTTTTTTTTTTTAAAAAGGGTACACTTTCCATTATTTAGCATTTATAAGGAAACGACTTAGGCAAAGTTGTGAAGGGGTTAAACATCCCCCTTAGTAAATGAAGGTCTTGAATTGGGGAGTATATGATAATTATGAAAAAATAAGTTATAGGGATTTTCCTATAGCTTGAATAAATTTGTAATGCTTAGTAGTGTTTCTTCAAACGTTATTTAACCTTTTGAGTGGCAGAGAGGTATGCAACGGATTGCAGAGCAATGTGTTGCGTACCCGTCTGGCACTCAAAAGGTTGAAAGATAACAGCATTTTTCTGACAGCTTGAGTTAAGTATGTTTTGCAGCCAGCTGTTACTGTCGCTGCATCCATGTATGGAGTAGCTTGTGTCTGTGACACTGAACTTTTCAGCTCCACCTGGCTGTAAAACATCTTGAACTTAAGCTTTCAGAAAAATACAAGTTGTTTTAATAACTTTTGAGTTATGCATCTCCAAGCATTGGGAGTACTCGTTTAACTCAACAGGAATAGCCCTATAACATATTTTTTCATAATTAGGGTATACCAGCCCTTTAAACCATTGTATGATGTGCACTGTATGAACCAAAATAGTGAATGCAAAGATTAAAACTAAATCTTAAAAGATGGAGATTGGTGCAAGATAGGACATTTTGAAGAATGGACACATTTTTACTGCTGAGATGAGGATAGCTGACCCTTTAAATGGCAATATAAAAAAAGATAAACCGCGTCAAAGTACATGGGTCATAGCTTTTCATTACAGACTTGTGCTTGGTTGGCTTCTTTCAGTTGTAAAGTGAAGCTGGGATTGCATTGGGAGCCACATGGGAGCTGAAAACGTATGACATACAGGTTAGTTTTTAACCCCTTACCAATGTATAACATGCCGGACGTAAAGAACCAGTGATGGTCCCGGCAGGAAATGTAATTCTGGGATCACAGTGTGGCTGCATGCCGATCTGTGATCCCAGAATTCATTGCAGACAAAAAAAAATTGTTGTGGTCCTCTAGGGCCACCCACCCTCGGATTGTGCCGTTGATAAGGGGTTAATATGCTATTGTGTTAAACTGGAAATAGCCATTACATATATCAGGAATCAGATTTCAGTGGCACAGTTTTATTACAATACACAGATATATGTTTATAAGGTAGCAGTTTGCATTTAAAACAAGACAATGAGCCTGATGAACCAAGATCTGGAGCAATTCATGACTAAAATCTCCAGTGTATTTCTTCAATAGAGATTAGGGGAACTTTTATTTGTCCCCATTTATGACTTTGCTAGCATTCAAGGGGTTAAAATCACATTTCAATCAATGGAAATGTTTATTTTTCCCTATAGTGTAGTTGGTTTGCTTCAGGACTGGTCCAGTTCTAAGTACATCAGTCTCTCTGAGGATGTGCAAGAACTACATATATGGTAGCACCACCAACGAATGACAGGTGGAATGGGAGTTCAGGAGAGTATTTAAAGGGATAGTAATACTTAAAATGTAAAAAAAAATATGTTGTAGGGTTTATCCCCCTGAGTTAAATCCCACTGCTGAAAGGTGTTTCATTCAAAAGTTATTAATTTTCAAAGTTTAATTTTTTAGGTGCAATATCACAGTGGCCTGAAATTGTACAGTGGTGCTGTTGCTACACCATCCTATGGAGATTTATGGTCCTGGGACCAGAGCTGTCCATAGGATCGTGTAGCAACAGCGCCACTGTACAATTTCAGGCCACTGTGATATTGCACCTAAAAATTCAACTTTGAAAATTAATAACTTTTGAATGAAACACCTTTCAGCAGTGGGAGTACTCTTGTTTTACTCAGGGGGATAAACCCTACAACATATTTTTTTTTACATTTTAAGTATTACTATCCCTTTAAAAAAATATGTTGTTGATTGTGAGTTGTGTGTGGTAGGTGGGATATATTAAAAGGTCAGAGTTGGTATTCTAAATGGAATTCTGGTTGGTATAGGAGTCCAGTATACTTGATGAATAATCGTGGGGGCAGTAGATGAGTCATAATCAAACAGACTTTTCTATGACGTGATACATATGTACAAGAGAAATGTTACACCACAGAGAGTGACCTTGAGCTCTCCTGCAGATGTTAGTTTTGACACAAAAAGAATACTTACTTTTTGTGATAATCCCTGTATTTTCACTAACCAATAAAGGTAAATATAGAAGTTCATAAAAAGGCAGCTGCCACAAAGAGGAATCCACTTAAAAAGGAAGTTTTAATTATCCAGAAAGGAATTATGAGGTTAGTGTCTAAATGAAGCACGAAGACCGAGGTTTATAGATGTCCCCCAAGGCCATCACTCAGTCACAGAGGGTTAGGCAAACAACCAGCCAGTGGGTAACATTGGTCCAGGCAATTATGTATAATGAGCATCTGGTCAGGGAAATATGAAGGCTATTAAAAGTTTTTGCTAACTACAACTTTAAAGTGATTACAGTATCACACTCCAGGATAGAAAAAGTGGAAAAATGCACAATAAAATTGTAGTTATTAGCTAGACAAGCACTCATTTAACCCTTTAACCCTCTGAGTGCCAGAGGGGTAGCCAACGCATTGCAAAGCAATGCGTTGGCTACCCCTCTGGCTCTCAAAGTGTTAAGGACCAGTGCATGGCAAAGCTGATCCTTAAAGGGTTATTAAAGCTCAACACAAGCTATCCACAACACTTAAAGTGACAGTCACCTGCAAGTACATAATATGTAAAGTCAAATTGATTACCTTTTTTATTATTGTTTTTTTTTTTTCATCTTCACCTATTTGCTTACACGTTTATGTCCCTGAAATTGATATCCCTGGATCTATGACCCTTATTTATAAATGTAAACTGGGGTTGTTCTGGAGAAAACCAACTGACTCATAGGGAACAAATCTCTAAGCATTGAATAAGCACCACTGTAAGGAAGAGGCAGGTGATCACAAGTTCTGGATCATAACACTGAATCAGGCCAAAGATAAGGCAACAGGTAAACTCAGGAATGGACTATCACATATGCTAAATCTAACTGTTTCTCGATCGATCTCAGAAACTCAAGCCATTAAAGAAATGCTAAATCTGTGCACATTTTAGCTGGTCTTTCAGCATTATCAGTGCATGAAATTCCATGCAAGATCATAACTACCTGCCTCATTGTTATCTTAAAATGGAAGTCCCTATCAGGTAGAATTCCACATGGTGCATTCTGAAGTGTTAGTACAGAAGAAGACCATTAGAAAATATACAGTTCTTAACTGGAAAGCTTTGGAGGGGGTTTCTCACCTGGTTAATGGCAGCTAATGCGTGTTATGTGAGCTGCTGAAGCCTATGGCATTGATATAGTCAACCTGATTATCAAGGGAGCTGCTGTGGAGATAGGGAAATAGTGGATAGAATGCTTTAAACTAGGAAAAAGGTAAGATATACTTAGTAAATACAGGATATATAGGGTTTGGGTACATGCAAAGGATCATGGGTGTGTGGATACATGTTGCAGAAAGTTGAGCACTCCTGTAAATTCAGATGTAGAAAAAAAGGCAAGTAGAGTGTAAAATACATAATGATGACAAAATGTTGCTATATGCTACATACAATAAAATATTGATGAGAATGTTGAGACCCAACTGTTATTGCAAATGAAAAAGCTGCACATCCTGTGCATACTATAATTATGGGAGATTTAACTACCCAGATATCAAATGGAGAAATGAGACCTGTCAGGGTGCTAAGGGAAGTAGGTTTGTGAGCATTCTTAGTGACAGCTACATGTCACAAATGGTGGAAGTGCCGACAAGAAATAACAATCTATTAGACTTAATTATGGAAAATATCATAGATATGGTGTCCAATATTAACCCCTTAATGACAGCCTGATCCGGTAGTGAGAGGCTGTTAAGGACCACAGTACTTTTTTTTTATTTTATATGATCACAACATGTCTGTTGTTAGGCTCGCATACGGTGTGTGGTGCCAAATAAATAAAGATATACATGCATGGTTTTATTTGAAATCAGTTTGAAGAAGCAAAAATGTGTCGGTACAACCAAAAGTCTAAATTTTCAAATGGCTTCAAAATGTTAACTGCATCAATCTAACACAAAGACTGGGCTGAATTTTAATACAAATAGAGAGTGAAATTGCCAGAATTTAAATTTAAGTTGCAGAAATGTATTCAACAGTATATACCCCTAGGGAACAAATGCAAAAGAAGAACAGCACAACCAATGTGTTTAAATGCAAATATAAAGAAGGATATGAGGACAAGGAGGGAAGCGCTCATGGGTCCACCTCAGCGTAATCAGCCAAATCCACAGTCAAAGTAAAAACTCAATATTTATTGAAAAATCATATGAAAACAACCATAATAATGGGAATAATCAGAAGCGCTTATGTCGCTAGACCCAATCGCCTAACACGTTTCATGATTGCAATGCTATCACTTAATCATAGGCTACAATGTCTAAATAACATGCTTCCTTTATAATCACATTGAAATTCAAATAAACCGTTCAAATCAAACCCGTTGTGCAAATTGAAGATCATCACGTGTTTCACCTATGTATATCCTACCGTATGAGTTGGAATGGAGCAACCACAATCCCCATCAACGAGAAAGAGACTCCAGCTTGTCTGCATCATCATTCCGCACAATCAACACTTAGTCAGTCTATGACGCATAGTCAATCATGTGATTGTAACCATCCCTATCTATACCACATGTCTACAAATATCTCAGATTGTATAAAGTGCCCAAATATTATAACATACAAAAATTAAATATACATTATTATTATTATTAGATCATATACGAGTATCCATACTGCAAATATATATATATATATATAAACAGAATATAATAAAAAATAACATATATGTGTGGTTGTGTTGACTAAAACCAGTGTAATCCAAGTGCTCATATAAATGAAATATAAGAACATCAATAATAGATACAAAAACATTATATATATATATAAAAAATGAAAACATCATGAATATATGATATATTAATATCTAATGAACAATGAGACATCATGTTCTATTACAGGGAAAATATACAAAATCAGGCAATATATTATCGTACATCTTATATAGTTTAATTACGTGTTTACAATGTAAGAAACAATATGTAGGACGAACCAGCAGGACCCTAAAGGAAAGAATAAGAGAGCATATTCTGTCCATTAGCAAGCAAGTCAGTACAAAAAACGGTATACGTGTATTCAGTAGGAAGATCCATTTGACTTCATTTTTATCCTGAATCGAGTCTATATTGCCTCCTCTCTCAGGCAAAAAGACTCTTTCTATGCCCTGGAATGAGAATTTTGAGAGCCCTGCCCTATTGCAAGTAATAAAATGTTGTGCTACTGGTTTTGTACTGACTTGCTTGCTAATGGACAGAATATGCTCTCTTATTCTTTCCTTTAGGGTCCTGCTGGTTCGTCCTACATATTATTTCTTACATTGTAAACACGTAATTAAACTATATAAGATGTACGATAATTAATATATTGCCTGATTTTGTATATTTTCCCTGTAATAGAACTCTGGAAGGACTCTCCCACTTTAGCATATTTGCAGGAGACATATCTCCTTGCTCCACAAACATACATTCCCCTTGTACTCAACTAGGTAGGTGTCTTAAGTGGAACACTATGGAACAAACTAGGAAATAATCTCCTGCCTAGAGTAGGTGCTTTCTTGGCTATAAAGTTACAACCTTTCTGGATCGTATCGTTTAGCCTTGAGTCTCATAAGAGGGTAGTCAGATGTTTCTGAATTAAGCCCTTTATTTGGTTAAATTCAAGGCTGTATTCAGTTATAAAAGAAACTTTCCCTTCAGAATACCCACTTCTAACCCTCTTTCTAGGCTTAAGTAAAATCTCACAATCTATATTGGCTGCCCTGGTATAAGCACCTTTTAACTGTTCTTGGGAATAACCGTTGTTCAAAATGCTGTATTAACAACTGAGATTGTATGTTAAATTCTTCTTCACTGGAACAGTTTTTCAGAATTCTTAAAAACTGTCCCATGGGAATCCCTCTACTAAGTGATCTAGGATGGCAAGAGGCTGGGTGTAGTAGTGAGTTCCCTGCAAATTTATTTCTATATAAAGTAGTCTCTGTTCCCTTAGGTGTACGGATAAGTTTGAGCTCAAGAAATGTTATTACTTTCTCATCAAACTCAAAAGTGAAAGATAAGTTGCAATCATTTTGATTCATGTAAGACACAAATGCTTCATGTTGAACTAACGTGCCACTACAAAGGAATAGCAGATCAACAATAAATTCCTTGTAGATCTGAATATGGTAACAAAAAGGGTTTTCCACTCCAAACATATGGGTCTCCTCATACCAACCCATATAAAGGTTGGCATAAGAAGGGGCAAACGAAGCCCTCATTAAAGTCCTGCACGTTTGGAGATAAAAACCCCCATCCTACTTGAAGTAATTGTGCCTCAACAAGTAATCAACAGAACACAACAAAAAAGCTTTCAATGGTTCATCATTTGTGCAATATGTATTAAGATGATATTCTATAGCACATAATCCTTTATCATGGGGATCATTGTGTAAAGGAAGACAACATCCATCGGTCTCACAACCGGAGGTCTATTGTTCTTATGAACTTTAGGGAGATGATGGGAAATGAGAATTATAGGATTTTTTACTTTCAAAAGATTCATTTATTTTTCTGTCAAAATTCCCAAAACTACTACCTCTTCTATCAGTCTATTCATTAATTTGGAGTACATTTTTGTTGGATATCTAGTCAGAATCACATAACATGTTGTATCCTGTAGTTGTCTCATAGACTCTGAATGATAGACATGGGTGTCCAAAACCACCACACTACCTCCCTTATCTGCATTCTGAATCATAATTGTGGTATCTGTAGATAAGGACTCAAAATATTTTTGCTCTACAGTTTTGAGATTCTTCTTATTCAAAGACATTTTGGGTAAGTTGTCTCGTAACTTTACTAGACCCTCCTCAGTCACAGACTGAAAGGAATTAATGAACGTACCTCTCTGATGTACAGGGTAAAATTGTGAACTTTGTTTAAAAGGCTTTGGTTTGTCTAAAGTATTTACACTGACCTTAGGTGATATTAGAGGCTTATTTTCCCTATGTAATAACTCCAAGTCATAAGTATGACAGAGGTCAGAAAAAACTAAATCTTTACAAGATTTAGTAGAACCAGATTGTGATTGAACAACTGACTGATAATTTTGATCAACTATTTGAAACAAATTTACGTCTTCAGACAATACATTAGAAAAGACAACTATATTCATTTGATCACAATCACTGAAATGTTTCTTTAGCATTAGTTTTCTTATAAAGTTACTCACATCTAGAATTGTATCCTAGAAGTTGAAATGTCTTGTTGGAGAAAAACCAAGTCCCTTGGATAGTAATGATAATTCATCTGATGTAAGTTCTCTGCTCAACAGATTTAGAACCTCCTGGCCCTTGCCCTGTATGGATGTCCTCGCCCTCTTCCTGGACCGTTTGCCCCTCCGCGTTGGTTTATATCCACTCTCACATCTTGATGAGAGTCGAGTTTCCAATTCTGGGGTCGCCACTCTCTCCTTACTGGCTGGTTATTTGAAGCTCTTGTCTTCTTTGGACTTGAAAATACCTAATTCGCAGTCGTTTCTCTTTTATCCCGGGGAGATGAAAAATACGAAACAGTACTCTGTTCGTTTTCCAAGTCTTCATGTTCTACACTTGAGAAACTGACTGTTTTGGGTAATGAACCCATACGGAAAATAGATTTTGTATGGGACTTATTGGCTCTGTGTCTTCTCCTGTCTAGGTGCCAGGTATATACTCTCTTTTTATCATAGTCATTTTTGTCTCTGCTAAACTTTTTTGATTTCATCAAGGTTATATAATATTCCAAACATTTCAACTTTTCACTTAACGATTTCTGTGTTTTTTCCAATGTTGCTGGATCACAATTAACCTTAATTTTGTCTTGCAGAGAATTCAACTCTTCTTTCAGAGATTTATCTTTTCATTTTTATACGTTACTATAAGAGTCATTAATTTTATCGAACATTCCGAAAGTATAGCCTGCCATCGTAGCATAAAGGACTGATCATCTTGTGCGAAAGTGGGATTCTTGCTTAATCTTAAGCCCCTAGGGATCATATCACAAGACAAATATTTTTCAGAAGTAATAATCTCCCTGGTGCAAAATATATTAGGAACCATCAATCAAGAAAGGTTCTTATATGATATATTAAACATTTAAATAGAGATGGAGCTAACCGTTGGACTAAATATCTCCAAGCTGTTTGATTTAAATCGGATGGGTGAGTGCAAAAAACCTTGATTTTATGATGTGCAATGGTGTAGCATTTAAACTATTTAAGGAACAGAAAATTACGGTGGGTGAGTATTTCTTAAAATACAAACAGTACAACAAGAATTGCACAAAGGTAATTAGGCTAGCAAAAATAGAAAATTAAACAAGAATTCCAGGGGAGAGCAAGACTAATCCAAAGACATTTTTTCAAATACATAAATAGCCAAAAACTTGAGAGAGTGTATTGGACCTTTCAAAAATTATATGGACGAATTGATCAGAGAGGATAAGGAGAAGTCTGATGATCTGAACACACCAGGGAACAAGAAGTGGAATAACAGCCTCAACAAATAACAAGTACAACCATAACATTATCCTATATAAGGTTAAAGGATAATAACACTTAACATGTAAAATAAATATATTTGGTAGTGTTTATCCCTCACGCTGCTGTAAAAATTATTACAACTCAAACTTGAATTTATTTCACAGTGGTGCTGTTGCTACACCATCCTATTGACAGCTCTGGTCAGTTGACCATAAATCTCAATAGGATGGTGTAGCAACCAAGACACTAGACAATTTCGGGCCACTGTGATATTGCACCTAAAAAAATCAAGTTACAGCTGTAATAACTGTTGAATAAAACACCTTTCAGCAGTGGGAGTACCCTTGTTTTACTCAAGGGGATAAACACACACAAACCATACATTTTCATTAGAATCTTACCTCTGTGTCTGAGAAAGTAACACCCGTCATTTTAGACCCAGCACTGGGTTACCTGGGACTGGCACTGTTCCATCCCAATCTTTATATGGTAGATCTTTCTCCCTCATAATCCCCATCTAAAGCCTCCAGCAGACACTGAAATGCGTCAGAGCCTCCTAGTTACAGTGAGTTCATAGTGTTTAGTTACATTTTTTGTCCACACATCAAAGCACCAACTTTAAATATTCTCAATGACTGACAGCAATCACTGAGCATGCTTTAACTTGGAGTGTTAATGTAAAGTTAAATTTAACAACCCAGCATGCTCTGCATTTTCATTAGGAAGTTCCCATGTACTATCCAGTGCTGCCAAGTGCCAGCAGGGGGAACAATAACAAAATATCTTTAAACTCCTGCTGCCTGAGACTGTGGAACAGCAGGGATATTCTTTCTCATCAGTGCTAGTCCACTGACTGGTGGTTGAGAAACACTGTTGTTGGCGTCAGCCCGCTAACAGTTTTGTAAGCTTTATGTTGCCATTGGACTCAGTTTGCTAACAACTTTTACTTTCAACTGTGGATTTCTCCACATCAGCACTCAGCAGCAGTAGCATTGCAATGGGAATTCTCACTGCCATACTAAGTGTGGAGTAAAATAGGAGAAAGCTGACAATGTTCTTGCAGTACTGAAAAGGCAGACGTTTTAATGTATTCTTTGTTTGCGGGAAAAAGAAAAATTGTGGTTTTTCCTCAAAAGTTCTTGTGAAAATAAAGAGAGATTTTCATCGATCCCTAGTTATCAGAATGTGTTTTACTGGATAACCCTTGCGGCTGTCATTTGATTTTTACAAAATGACATACATACATTTTTTATGAAGTTGTTTCTTAAGTTAGATATAGATGGATCAGGGGTTCCACATAAACAAATCTGTAGTCGGTTACTTTACTTTTAACGATATTCTGTATCATGGCTTTGGTACAATATAAGCTGAAATCATCATGGTATTGAGAGATTTCCAGTTGATAGACATTTAGCTAATACCTGTAGCTGTTGCAAACAATCATGTAATTCTACAGAATGTAATTAGCACAGTATGGTGGAATCATGTGGAGATGCACTGAGTCAGGACTTACTGGAATCTATTCATCAAGCTAACGAGGTGCAGTTCTAGTTGGACTGTACCATGGTGTGGGGGTGGGATAAAAATTCCCATTGATTTAACTGGGTTATTTTAGCCCTTGAACGATAGTGAGGCCACCAGTGCATTGCTTTACAATGTGTTGGAGACCTTTCCAGCGTTCAAGAGATGAAACCCCTATTAAAATCAATAAGATTTAGCAACATTTTTATTCCCCATGCTTATAGTGCAAATTGAAGAGTTAACCAGCTGTACCATAGAGGATAAATAAAACATCCCATTGATTTAAATGTGGCTTTTAACTTTTAATACTAGAGAGATCTCCAAAGCATTCCTCCACAATGCATTGCAGTCCTCTCTAGCACTCAAAGGGGATAATGCACTAAGAGGTGATAAAGCAGAAAAGATTTCTCCAGTGATAACACTTCTCCAGTTCCTATGTTATTCTATGGAGCCCATGCACTAGTATCTCCAAAGCTGAAGAAATCTCAGTGCAAAGGCTCCATAGAATAGCATAGGAATTGGAGACATGATAAACTGGAGAAGTTATCTCTGCTTTATCACCTCTTTATCAGTGCATCTCCTCCAAGGTGCTAAAAAGCCCCATTTAAATCTACAGGAATTTGAGGACATTTTATTCCCACACCCCTATGGTGCCGTTATTTTGGTCCAGAACAGCTCCTCTTTTGTGGATAAAGATGTAAGGGCCGTATTCATCAAGGTAAAGTGGGCAATTGTGGACCAAGACAACTGCCCCATAGGGTTGAAATAAAATCCTGCAAATTCCCATTAATTCAAATGGGGTTTTAATCCCCTTGCATGCTAGAAAAGACTCCAGTATATTCAATGTGTTGCTTCACAGTGTGTTGAGAGCTCTCTAGCATTCAGTGGCTCTTTAAAGTCCTATTTAAATCAAATGTGATTTTCATTTCCCACTATGGGTCAGTTGGCTTGTTCCAGAACGCCACCTCTTTATGTCAAGGAAGGAAGTTTAGACACCTTCAATAACATGGCTTTATAGAGTATTAGAGAAAGCTGCACGAGTTGCCTGTGGATTCGTAGCTCCATCTTTGTTGTGTGGTGGACATTGGGGAACTGTTGCAAGTTGATGGTGGTGAATCTCGCTCCATCCCTGCCCCAGGGAATCTCGATGCAGAAATTTTGACAGGAGTGGCGGGGGGAGGGGGATCCACTGCTTGTGGGTGATCTCTGCCCCCCCCACCCCTGCTGCCCCTTCAACTCGTTGCTTTGGAGTCCTCTCTAGCATCTAAGTAGTTAATAACACAGAACATTTATTCTCACATAGTGATAGACATTTTATATATATGAATCCCCCCACTAAAAAGTCCTGTCTCCTGCTGATAGCACACACTGACTGTGCATGTGACTGATAGCACCTGCTCTCCCATGCTGGAATTTGCTAATATGATGGATACTTTTGTAGGATGGCTTCAGTCTTTGCCAATTTCCTGTTAGTTTCGATGGCTAGAAGGCTAGAAGAGTGAGGAAGATTAATCACGGTAAAACCAGGTGTTGATTTAACTTCACCCAGAGCAAGACACAGTGATGCATGGTGCCAAGGGTTAGTTGATGAGTCACTGGCCTCTCATTTGAACACTTTCTATATAACTTGAAAGAAGCATTGTGATATAAGAAATCTTTAGCTATATGAGTTGTGTTGCCTCAAAATTTTTATTGATACAGAGAAAATCATTATATAACATGCAGCCTGTGCACCATCATCTCTCTCCATGTGATAAACACATTGGAACGTTGACAATGCACTCTTTTTGTGTGTTATGGAGCTTTTCCTGCTGAGTATAAGAAGGGTACTCTGTTGTCAGTTGTTTTATTCAACATCCTATATAATAATTTGCTATGTTTGTTAGAAGCTGTCATGCGCAGTAGAGACTGCCTGAACGCACAGAATGCTGGGAGTTCTGTGCTGGCAGCATTCTGTGCTTTCGGGCAGTCTCTACAGTGCATGAATGCGTCGGCAGCAGGACGCAGAGCACGACTGGCCTCTTAACCCTTTGAGTGCCAGAGGGTTATGCAACACATTGCAAAGCAGTGCATTGCGTAACCCGTAATAAAATACATCTTTTGACAGTCGGAGTACTCTTATTTTAGTCCACAGGAAAAGCCCTACAATATATATTGTTTCATAAAACAAGGTTTACTGCTCCTTTAAAGTCCAGTGAGTGTTGCTCTTTCTTTCTATTTCTATCTAGTAGTCAGTTCCACTGAGAGAGTTTCCACTGAGAGTGGAATGTGTGTGTGTATATATATATATATATATATATATATATATATATATATATATATATACATATATATATATATATATATATATGTGATATTACATTCTTTAAATGTAATCTTCTGGACCTCAACAATGCAGCATGCAGGATCTCTTAACAAGAGCATTGGAGGATTGATTTTTTAAATTTACCAACCCACAGACTAATCCACCTGTGTTTATTGAGGACATCCTCATGGGTACTCTGTAATGAAAAAAATGTTTTTGCATAGAAACTTTATAGAGCTTGAAATAAAATTTAGTAGTCCTAGCCTAAAAACGTTTTAAATTATTTTTTAAGGTGTACTTTCTTTTTTTGTAAATCCATCTTGGAATAAGCACTACTAATTTACCTTACCAGTCACAATGCACTACAGTTTTTTCTTACTAAAGCACCATGTCAGGGTTTTGCTGAGCTGCTCCCTTTCTGCCTATTGATTCTGCTGTCTGAGCTAATCTAGTGCTCTGTTATCCACTGCTGCTGTCGTCTGACTTTCTGGCTCAGGCTGAATCAGCTGACCTCTCTGATTACTCACCTGACTGTTATCAGCCAACCCTCTCAGGGTATTTATAGCAGCTTGGCTCACTTCCCCATTGTCCTTGTGTTTGTTTGCTGACCTGTTGCTGCTGTGGATTTTCCTGCATTCCTGTTTGCTGTGTTCCAGATCACTTGGCTTGTTCCAGACTTTGCTGACTTCTGTGCTTCTGACCCTTGGCTTGTTCCTGACATCGCAAACTTCTGGCTTCCTGACTCCAGCTCGGATGAATACCTGTCTTAATTCCTGACCCTGGAGTGTCTTATGGTTTATTCGCTTGGCTCATGCTTTTGTTTTTGTTACACTAATAAAGGTGTATTGCATTTTACCTTTTTGTGTCCTGTCTGGTTCCTGGTCCCTAACAGTAAACAAGGACCATGAACTAAGGAGACGCAGGCAATCCACCAAATATTTTTTTTCAAGCTGGACCAGGTAGACCAGCGAATGGACCAGCTTGCTGCAGCCCTCCAGGCTTTGTTGCTCCGTACTGAGCATCTGGTTCCACAGCCTCAGCAGTCCTCAGCGCAGGCTGACCCTATACCTGCTGCTGCTCCCGCTGTGGCTGCCAATGGTGATTCCAGTGTTGCGAGAGGTATGACAGGGTCTGCCCCGCTCCCCCAGCATTATGGGGGCAATCCTAACCAATGCAGAGGTTTTCTAAACCAGGTTGGCATCTGTATGGAGATGGTACCACAGTCCTTCCGGTCTGATAGGAGTAAGTTGGTCCTCGTGATTTCCTTACTCTCTGACAGGGCCTTGGCGTGGGCCACTCCCCTTTGGGAGAAGCAGAAACCCATTGTATACAATTACCCTGAGTTTGTGGCATTGTTTAAAAGGGTATTTGATATACCGGGCCGCTCCACCTTGGCTGCCAAGCACCTAATGAGCACCCAGCAGGGTACTAGGACAGTTTCCGATTATGCCATAGAATTTCGGACCCTGGCAGCCGAGGTTGGTTGGAATAATGAGGCTCACGTGGCTGCTTTCTGTAATGGGCTTTCGGATACAGTTAAAGATGAGATTGCTGCCCAGGACCTTCCCAGTGATTTGGAGGAACTGGTCTCATATTGTATTCTGATTGACTCCCATATCCGTGAGAGACCTTCCTTTAGGGAGCGCCTGCAGAGGCATCCCATCCATTTAACTGGGAGCCTTTTGTCCCCACCCGTGCCTCCCTCTCCTCCCACACCTCCTAGTCTCGAAACCTCCGGCGATGTGGAGCCCATGCAGACTGGGTTCACTCACCTTTCAGTTGTGGAAATGGCCTTGAGGAGAAGGGAGGGCCTGTGCCTTTACTGCGGTAAGGCAGGGCATCTACTGCTAAACTGTTCCACACGTCCTGGACGACCGCACCTGAGGTCTTATAGGGGACAGACCTTAGGTGGCATCTCAGCTTCCCCGGATATTCATACTGATAAACCACTAGTCTCCGTTGGGCTTTCTTGGGGCAAAAGTTCCATTACTTCAGAGGCACTTGACTCCGGTGCAGTGGGCCTCTTTGTTGACAGTGACTTCATCCAGAAACACTCCATTCCAATGCATCTCCATACCACTCCACTTGCCCTTGAGACGATTGATGGTAGACCCCTAAAGCCGCTACAGGTTACCCACGAAACTGTTGCTTTGTCTATGGCTGTAGGGGCTTTCCATCACGAAACCTTACAATTCCAGGTGATTGACACTCTCCTCACTATCCTGTGATCCTGGGTTATCCGTGGTTGTGCAAACACAATCCCACGGTCGAATGGGCAAGGGCTGAAGACATGGCATGGTCACCCAATTGTTCTAAGACATGCCTAGTAAAAGTGGGGAGGGTGCTAACCACATCTTCGCTCTCTTTTCTGCCTGATGAGTACCAGGAGTTCCGTGATGTATTTGATAAGGGACAGGTGTCACAGTGCCTTACCTCAGCCTGCGCCATCCGGCCGGGAGCAGGGTTCTGGACTGGCGCTCCGGCGTCATTGACCGCGTCCCTCTCTGTCTGCGGCCTCGTCACATCTGGTTCCTTGTTACTGGCATCATGAATCAGGCACTTGCCTGGATGCCTGTTATAGGCCCAGCCTGGGAGATCTACTTGTTCCCTCCTTCTCCTACTCTTTTATAAACATCTCTGGGCCTGTGTATCATTACTTTTACGTTGTTGTTCTTTGCAGTTCTGTTCCAGTTGTTCCTGTATACTGTGTATGACCCGGCTTGTCTGACCATCCATTCTGGTACTGACCTGTGGTGCTGTCCAACTATCCTCCCATTGTTGCCTACTCTTATTGGACATCCTGTCTGGTACAGACCTGTGGCTCTGGTTGACTACCAGCTCCGTGTATGACCCTGGCTTGTCTGACTATCCTAACTAGTGCTGCGTGTGGTTCTGTCTGTTCGGTCCGCTGTGTTGCCAGTTTCTCACAGACATCCATCTTGGTGCGGACCTGGGGCTCTGGCAGACTCTGACCTAACTGACTGCAGGCGTGAGTCAGTAGTCTCCATTGTTGTGATCCTTCTTGGAGACGAGCTCTTCCCAACTGACTGCAGGCATGAGTCCGTAGTCTCCATTGTTGTCATCCGTATTGGAGACAAGCTCTTCCCTACTGACTGCAGGTGTGAGTCAGTGTTCTACCTTGTAGCTACCTAGTGGGAGTCTTCAGGTCCTATCCTGTGCTCTACTCGTTACCACTGAGACTACCAGTTGGCTCCAGCCTAGCCTCCAGCAGTTGTGGTTGACATTGTGGTGGCTCCTATTACTTATAGAGTCTCTAGCCTATCTAGTCACCCTCTGCTCTGTATTACCGTTGATATTCATTACTATTATCATTTTAAATAAAAGTGATTTTAACTATACTGTCTGACTCCTTGTTTTGCTTACTAACCGTAACACCGTGCTGGTGAGATTCCGCCTCATCGCCCATACGATTGTACCATTGAACTACAACTGGGTGCCATACCTCCTCGAGGTTGAGTCTACCCTCTTTCTGTCACGGAGAATAAGACCATGGAGGAGTATGTTGTGGATGCGCTGTCCCGGGGATTCATCCGCAAGTCCTCCTTTCCTGCCAGGGCCAGATTCTTCTTTGTGAAGAAAGAGTGGTGAACTGAGACCCTGTATTGACTACAGGGGGCTCAATCATGTCACGGTTAAAAACTCCTACCCTATTCCACTGGTTACTCAGCTATTCGATCGATTGAAAGGGTCTAAGGTATTCACTAAGCTCGACCTGCAAGGGGCGTATAATTTGGTACGGATAAAGGAGGGCCATGAATGGAAAACCACATTTAACACCAGGAGCGGGCATTACGAATACCTCATAATGCCCTTTGATCTCTGCAATGCTCCTGCGGTTTTCCAAGAATTCTTGAATGATGTCTTCCGGGACATGCTCCAGCAGTGCGTGGTGGTATACTTAGATGACATTCTGATCCATTCCTCCTCCATGGAAAGCCACCACACAGATGTAAACCGAGTCCAGCAAAGATTAAGAGAAAATATTCTATTTTGCAAATTAGAGAATTGTGTGTTCCACCACAAACAGGTCACCTTCTTGGGGTACGTAACTTCAGAGTTCGGTTTCGCTATGGACCCTGAAAAACTCTTGGCTGTTCTCCAATGGCCGCAACCCGTAGGTCTCCGCTCTCTTCAACATTTCCTCGCGTTTATGAACTACTATAGAAAATGTATCCACAATTTTTCCACTATTGTAAAACTCCTTACCGACATGACCAAAAAAGATGGTAACGCCTCTCACTGATCCCTGGAAGCCATCAGGGCACTTGAGTCACTAAAAGCTGCTTTTGCAGCAGCACCTATTTGGGCACACCCGAAACCCGAGCTTTCATTCATACTTTAGGTTTATGCATCTGAGACAGGAGTAGGCGCCCTCCTGTCTCAACGTCCTACTCCTGAGAGCAAGTTGCACCCGTGTGGGTATTTCTCAAAGAAGCTAAGTCCTGCGGAGTGCAATTATCAGATTGGCAATCGAGAGCTTCTGGCGATAATACCGGCTCTCAAAGAATGGAGGTATTTGCTCGAGCGAACTTCCATGCCAGTCCTAATCCTCACGGATCATAAAAAATGTACCTACTTGTCTGAAGCTAAGCGCTTGTCTCCAAGACAGGCCAGATGGGCCTTATTTTTGTCTTGTTTTAATTTTGTGGTTTCGTACCTGCCCGGTACTAAAAATGTTTGGGCTGATGCCCTATCCAGACAGTTCTCGGGCACTAAAGAGGAGAGCCCTCCTTGTCCTGATTATTCCTTAGGACAAAGTACTGGCCACCATACGTACCAGCATAACATCTCGCCTTGGGGAGAAAATATGGGCTGCCCAAGAAGATGCACCTGCTAAGACTCCCTCTGGGTGCTGTTTTGTACCTACTGACTTCCGTACCAAGGTGCTTGCAACCTACCATAAGACTAAATCAGCAGGTCATCCTGGAAAGAACCAGCTCATCTGGTCGGTTTCCCATCTCTTCTGGTGGCCAGAACTCAGCAAAGATGTTGCTGTCTTTGTTGCTGCCTGTCCAGTCTGTGCGCAGATCAAATCACCCCGTCACCTTCCAGTGGGCCTTCTCCAACCCATGCCCAATGGGGAGAAGCCATGGTCACACCTTGCCATGGACTTCATAGTCAACCTCCCTTTGTCTAATGGTCACACTGTCATCCTCTAATGGGGCAGCGGAAAGGGCTAATCAGGCCTTGGAGCAATTTTTGTGATATTACATCTTAGACCATCAGAATAATTGGTCGGACCTGCTACCTTGGGTGGAGTTTGCTCATAACAGTGCTGTCTCGGCTTCTACCCGGCTTTCCCCTTTCATGGTGAATTATGGTTATCAACCCTCCATGATTCCAGATTCATTCGCTCCCCAGGGGATCCCGGCATTGGAGGATCACCTCCAGCGAATCCGTTCCACATAGGTGCAGGTCCAGGAGTCGCTGCGACACTCACAACAGTTCCAGGAGCTCCAGGCTAATCGTAAATGCCTACCCTCACCTTCCTACCAGGTCGGGGAGAGTGTCTGGTTGTCCTCCAGAAATCTTCACCTCCAAGTGCCCTCTCAGAAACTGGCTCCCTGTTTTGTGGGTCCTTTCCGTATGCTCCGACGTGTGAACCCTGTGGCTTATGCCCTAGACCTTCCTTCCAATATGTGGATACACAAAAGTGTTCCATGTCTCGCTGCTGAAACCTCTGGTATGTAATCGTTTCACTGCGGTCACTCCTCGACCTCATTCGGTGCCCGTTGACAGCCATGAGGAGTACAAGGTCCGATCCATTGTTGACTCTCGTTGGTTCCGAGGGAGTCTTCAATATTTGGTCCATTGGAAGGGTTAGGGTCCAGAAGAGCGCTTATGGGTTCCAGCAGCAGACGTGCATGCCCCTGCCCTCTTCCATGCTTTCCATACACGCTTTCGCCATAAACATGATCCTGCCCCATGGGGGGGGGGGGTTGTTGAGGGGGGGTTCTGTAAAGGTTTTGCTGAGCTGCTCCCTTTCTGCCTATTGATTCTGCTGTTTGAGCTAATCTAGTACTCTGTTATCCACCTCTGCTGTCTTCTGACTTTCTGGCTCAGGCTGAATCAGCTGACCTCTCTGATTACTCGCCTGACTGTTATCAGCCAACTCTCTCAGGATATTTATAGCAGCTTGGCTCACTTCCCCATTGTTCTTGTGTTTGTTTGCTGACCTGTTGCTGCTGGCTGCTGTGGATTTTCCTGCGTTCCTGTTTGCTGTGTTTCAGACCACTTGGCTTGTTCCAGACTTTGCTGACTTCTGTGCTTCTGACCCTCGGCTTGTTCCTGACATCACAGACTTCTGGTTTCCTGACTCTGGCTCGGCTGAATACCTGTCTTGATTCCTGACCCTGGCATGTCTTATGGTTTACTCTCTTGGCTCATGCTTTTGTTTTTGTTATACTAATAAAGGTGTATTGCATTTTACCTTTTTGTGTCCTGTCTGGTTCCTGGTCCCTAACACACTACTCTTTTCTCTTATCAGTGCACAATGTTTCTCTTATCAGCACATTACTCATTTTCCACATAACTGCCCTACTAATTTTTCTTGCTAGAATGATACAAGCTTCTCTTACCACCACACTAGTCATTTCTCTTTCTAATGCTCTACCCATTTCTCTTACGACTTTACCAGTGCATTGCTAATTTCTACTACCATCACACTACTTATTCCAATACTAGTCTACTTCTATTTCCATTGTACTACTCGCTACTAGTGTATTACTCATTCTTACAGTGCATTCGTCATTTCTATTACCAGCATTCTACTCATTTTTAATTTCTCATAATGATACAATTAAAATGCAGATCAAAACTGTCAGGTTTTCAGATGAAGGTGACTGCTCTGGAAAACACTGAGTATTTTATTTGAGATCCTCTTTATTCCTATTTATTTGAAACTTTTTGTGTGGATATCAGTCCATGATTTAATTAATTGATTAATTAAGTTTCAGAGGTGCATATAATACATTCTTATAATCAAAGGGTTAGTACTAAACTGGACAATTTTCTCTGATGTAAATCAGCAGTGTCTCTGATTTTACTGTCCCTCTATTTTCCTACTAATGTGGTGTATTGTACTTTTCTAACCTTTCCTTTTTCATTTTCCTCCGTCTCTCCCAGAACAAAGAAAAAGAACAAACCTTTGAACCTCAAGATTCACAACAGCGTGGGCAGCTGTGAGAATATCCCGTCTCAGCGTTCTCCCCTCCTGTCCGAACGCTCCCTACGTTCTTTCTTTGTGGGCTACCCGTCTTTACTCCCCTCCACTCCCCCTGTTCATACCGAACCCTCTTCTGCAAGTAAGTCACAACAACTGTGTTACAACAAGGCTGTGAAAGGGATTGGCATTACTTCCCTATGACAAATTAAAAGTGGGGCAATTCTTGAAGAGACCAACTGCAACACAGTGGACAAATGAACATTGCTTCTGATCTGATTTAAGTAGGATTTTTATTTCCTTGAATGCCAGAAAGGTCTAGAAATACATGTGAGACCTCACAGTGGTTAAAGACTTGTTTATATAAGTATACATTTGGGGGATTTGTATTTGTTTCCTTTGTTGCAGTTGGTTTGCCCCATAATTATTCCTTATTTATTTTGTGAATATGGCCCTTAAGAGTAAAATATTTGAAAGTTTTTTTGTGTATAGTTGTATGTTAAATTATACAAATTGACCAGACTTAAAGAGCACTAAGTAATAATTACCACCCACTTACCTTTCTGTGGCCATAAAATCCCAATAGCCCTTACAATTTTGTTTCCTTGTGCCTTGGTTCATGATATAACATCTTCAGTCAGAGTTGGAGAATGGATCCATGGAGCTGGACATTATATTTTCTAGTAGAACCAGTGGACCTCAAACTTTGCTCACTGTACATGGTATTTTTAATGAACCCCTTAAGGACCGGGAAAATCTGGGTGGATTGCACTTAAAGACTGGAGCAATTCTGATCATTTTGACTATGTCTTTGTTCAACAGTGGTTTCTCTCTAAGCACTTTAGTCCATCCACATAAATTATATGCCATTTTTATATGCACAATTAGGGCTTTCTTTTGATACCGCACTTATATGGATATCCCACCAGTTATTTTATTAAAATGAAAGAAAACGGTGAAAAAAGTGTAAAAAAACACCATTATTTTTTATCTTGGGATCATTTGGGCGCATTGACTCATTTTTTATGGAGACTGCATGAAAGGTATGACCGGTCAGTCATACCTACAAAATGGGCAGTCTCAAGTGGGCACTGTCCCTCTGGGATGAAGATCCCCATGTCCCTCTTTTTAGTATTTTCCCACTTTTTTTTTTAAGATTTGGCGGTGTGTATAAGTGTATTACATGGCTCCACAAGAATCACACTCCCATTATTTTTTGTTTAAACTTCAGCAGATTTGTTTAAGAAATAGTTTGTTTTAATAAAATATTCGCTTTGTTTTAAAGTCAATTAAAAAAAAAACAACAAGCTGCTCTTAGCAGGTCAGAAATTGACCTACATTCAGCCTGCCCCAGCACCAGCACTGAAGTGTTAATACCCCCAACTATTGTATGATTTGATTTGAATATATGTCGCCCTCTGCTTCTCTCGTCATTACTTTCATAGTAAGGAAGAGAGAGGCAGAGAGCAGTCACAAAGGCAATGTTTCAAACACATTGCCTTTATGAATGAAAATGCTGGTACGTGTGATCGCTCCTGGAGCGATCACGTGTACTGGCAGAAGAGAGGAGAACTGAAACAGAGAGCTCCAGTCCTGTAGTGCTCAGTTTCGGCCGAATCATAGCAGTGTGCACCAAGTCGCGCTGCTATCATTTAACCCATGACATGCCAGGTCCGTCATGGGTCCTTATAGGAAGTTTACTCATGATGGTCCTGGAACATCATGGGTCGTTAAGTGGATAACAATGTAAGACTCAGTGGTGTGTGCAGTGAATTTATTTACAATGTGTTGCACGCCCTTCTAGCTGTTAAGCTGGCTTCTATACTCTACCTACTTCATTTTGAAAAACTGCAAGCAACTGTTATGTCTGCCTCTATGTATATTATATCCATGACTGTCTGAAGATGTTACCTCTTGAACAATAAGAGCTGGCAAAATGTATAGATGCCATTAGAATGACCATAGTAGAGTAAGTGGGGTTTAGTATTAGGAGGTTTTATTTCTCCTTTAAAATGAAAAATACAGCCTCAAATCATTATATGATTATCTATGTTTTGACGCTGTCCATACCGTGGCAACTTTCCAGAAAGCTGGTGGTATCCATTTTGTCCTTTCAGTTACCTTAAATGAGTAGAGGACCACCGAATGGGAACACTTATGGGACCACCCAGGCATGATATCAGCACTTACAGATAATAAAACTTGAAAGTTTATTATAAATGGTACTATAAGAACATCAAACATATAGCGATGTTCCCCTCATGGGGATACAAAGACACCGGCACATACGCCTATCGTGTTTCGTGTGCATTAAAAGACACTTAATCATAGGCCATACGTAAACACTACAGACACAATATATATACAAAAAAACCCCATAATGTCACCAATCATGAACCTATTTCCTCGCTCACCGTATCCAGACTAATGAACACGTAAGTCAGCGCACCTATAGACGTGCCAAAAATCCTTTGTGCTATTTTGAATATATAACACGTCACAATACCTGGAAGCTCTAGCTGCATCTACAAGTGCACCGAATCCCATAGTCAAAGCAACCATATCAACCTTCAAGATTCAAACATATACAATATCCTGGTTTCATATCATAAATTCTCAATCAAACTAAAAAGTGAAACGCTCATATATTCATCCCAAACCTTATTTGTAGTATTAAACATGAACAATAAATATTGAACTTTGTTATCCTTTATGTGAAAAATAAAATGTATACAAAATAATAAGGTATAAAAACCATTGCCGACGTGTATATAATATCACGTCATGATTGGAATTCAATCCTATTGACACCCGCGTATTTAAATAATAAAGCCATTGAACCTCGCTCCTGTCTAACAGCAGGTCGAGGTGTCCACCCCTCTCAGGTAGATATACCCTTTCGATACCTTGAAATGAGAACTCGGACAAATCAAAGTTGTTACAAGTGGAAAAATGTCTTGCCCCTGGCTTTTTTAGATCCTGATTCACAATCGACCTGATATGCTCTCTGATCCTTTCAGAGATCAGATAGATGGGGTACATCGCTATATGTTTGATGTTCTTATAGTACCATTTATATTAAACTTTCAAGTTTTATTATCTGAAAGTGGTGATATCATGCCTGGGTGGTCCCGTGAGAGCTCCCATTCGGTGGTCCTCTTGTCTGTGGTAATCACTTGCTATGATTAATGGGGGCAGCGCCGGGTCCACCGACCCCTTAGAAAAAGGGTGAGTGCAATCTTTTTCACTTAAATGTGGATTTCATTATAGTGTTAGAAGTGACCGATTATTTGTTTGGGCCTCAAATGAGTAGGCCTTGCTATGCATAGCACATGCTTCATGTCTGCAGAGGCCAGAAATTATGTTACTGCCCCTTGTCACGTTTTGTTGATAGTCAGAATAAATCATGGTGTAACTTAACTAATAAATAAAAGAGGCTATAGGTACAATTCAATAAATTAAAGAGGTACATTTTTGGAGCAAACCAACAGCACAGGGGACAAATACAAATTCCCCAAACTCCAACTGATTTATATGGGACTTTTAACCATTTGAATCCTTAAGAAGTTACCAGTGCATTGGAAAGCAATGTCCTCTCTAGTATTCAAGGGGTTAAAAACAACCTTTTACGATTAATGGGAATTTTCATTTGTCCCCTACAATACAGTTGATTTGCTCCAGAATTGCATCTCTTTAGCTTATTGAACTGCATCTTATTTCCGGTGAAAAGGTGCTTGTTTGGAAGGTAAATATGCCTTTCATGATTTGAGAGGATAGTATTTCTGGCACTCAAAGAGTTACATTGTCTGATTTCCCCTTAACTGCACAATAATTATTTATCTACAACTAATTATTGAAGGAAAGTCTGTGGGTGACTTTTTCTTAATTATGCTTTATTGAATACACAATTTTGTCATACAGCAAACAAAGAAACAAAAATAAAAAAAATTTACAGAAAAAGAAAAGGGGGAGGTGGTGGTGACTCCAGATGATATGGATAGATGTTCTAAGACTCTCCATCTAGTGACGCGAGGCTGCTAGTGGTCTCCCTAAATGCGCAGGACATATATTAAAGGCATAAGTAGAGTGATCCTAGTGTGTCCAAGTCTCCCTGTAGACCACGATGTAGGCTAAATGCCTGTAATTTTTTCATGTCCCTGAATCTGTTAATTCTCAATCTCCATGTCTCCATTGGGGGTGACGAAACCCACTACCAATGAGCTGAGATGCACAACCATGCTGCTGTCAGCATAAAGTGATAAAGTGTAGTAGCTGAAATTTCACTGGAGGGAACAAATGATGAAAAAAAGAAGAGAAATAGCAGGAGATCCAGAGGGTCTGAGAAACCCAGTACCTCCTCCATGGCTTTGTCTATCTATGACCAATACCTTAAGGACTATTGAACAGGACCACCAAATATGCAACATGGTACCCCCCCTTTTTTTCCCACACCACCAGCACACATCTGTCACACTGGGGTTTATTTTAGAGAGTTTATACAGGGTCACATACAACCTCGTCAACCTGTAGTGATGGTCCTGTGAGGGTATATCATGTGGCAGGTAATGGGATTCCCGAAAAACAGTGCGCCAGGTCTCAACGGCATCCAATATCGGAGCAGTGCATTTTGAGAGCGCAGCAGCAGAATATGAACGTATTAGCCATGGGCAAAGTCTTCTCAACACAGTGAAGCACTCCAGTAGTGTAAGGATGGGGTAGAGGGAGAAGGAGCGGAAGGTAGCAAATGAAAGGGGACAGAACGAAAAGGAGTCCTGCTTCAGGACAGACAAACTGCAGTGAAAAATTAATCAAACAGAGAAGCAGCAAAGAAAACACTATTGTTGAAAACTGCAAAAGGTGGTCACCATTTGAATGAATTTAAGGGATAATTCTTCAAACTGGGTGAAAGAAAGCATGCACCCCCTAAACTTAACCAAAACGGGCATAAGCCATTAATAACCGGTCAGGGAATATGACAATGATTCCATAATAAGATGGGCAGATGATGTGTGAACAGAGCGCTGTATTGCGTGACAACTAAAAGATTGTGAGGAGAAGGACTTTACCATAGAAGAAGCCCACCCAGGGCCCAAACGACCCAAAGCCGCATGTTTTCCACCTTCTTCTCCAGACCCATGATCCCTGTCCGTCCACACATCGTTCTGGTCCAAGATCACCAACTTTGCTCCCTCTCATCGGAGATACTATAGGGGGGTTTAACTCCAGAGTGAAGTAACAAAAGCAGACAAAATGTGCTCAGCAATGTGGGAGTACTGGCGCCACCCCAGACCTCAGCACAAAGTAATCGGTAGCAGAAGCTACTTTACAAATGATAGAGGTATGAATCACCAAGTTACACTCAGGAATGAGAATTCCCTGCTCAGCGGAGAACCTCGTAGCATCCACTAGCCAGCTATTGCCCATCCAAGGACTGTATAATCTGAAAACCTCTGCCAAAGGTTCCAAAGGTGAAATAAAGCAACCCCATCCCTCAGGAGAGGGGAGCAAGTGAAGGCCGCAGTCTAGGGAGGTCCCGCACAACCCAGTACACATAAACCCATACAGACATGTTCTCCATCTTTTTTTTTTTTTTGCTAGCTGTGATACCAGTACCCCATTAAACATGCAAGGGAAGCCAAGTCCCCAGGAGTATCAGCAGAAATAAACTTAAGATACTAAGGTTAACGTATTGGGTCCATAAACCAAGAGCAGCAAACGTTGTAGACTGTGCATTCATACACATTGCAGTTAACAACTAAAAGTCATGGATGTAATACCCAACTGCTATTGCAGTATGTACCTTCTCTGGCACAGAAAGGTACCTCATCCCCAGTCACAAATGCTGGGCTAGGTGGAAACACAACTACAGGGAAACAATCCCAAGGCTACTTATAAACTTAATGGAATAATTTTAGGTGACTCATTGCTAGAAAAAGACCTGGGTATCCTTGTCAACTACAAACTTGGAAACAGTGACCAGTGTCAAACAGCAGTAGCAAAGGCAAACAAAGTCCTGTCTTGCATAAAAAGAGGATAAGCAAGAGTGGATAACATTATTTTGCCGTTATACAAATCATTGGTAAGACCTCACCTTGAGTATGCAGTGCAATTTTGGGCACCAGTTCTGAAAAAGGATATACTAGAACTAGAGAGGGTACCGCGGAGAGCAACAAAATTAATTAAGGGAATGGAGGACTTGACATATGAGGAACGACTAAACAAAATTGGTTTATTTACTCTAGAGAAAAGACGACTAAGATGAGACCTTATCACATTGTACAAGTATATGAGAGGTCAATACAAGGACCTCTGCGGTGAGCTATTTATTCCAAGGCCTGATCAGGTGACCAGGGGACACCCCTTGAGATTAGAGGAAAGGAGGTTTAAACTTCAGCAGAGGAAGGGTTTTTTTTACTGTAAGGTCTGTCAAATTGTGCAATTCATTGCCCAGGGAGGTAGTTATGGCAGATATAATGGATACATTTAAGAGAAGATTAGATACATTTCTTTCAAAAGGGAACATACAGAGTTATACTGTTTATCAGTAGGCTGATAAGGAAGGTCTGATAAAGACTAATTTAATTGGTAGCAGGAAAGCTATAAAATTCTCAGTCACTGGGGTATGAGGCGAAGGTTGAACTTGATGGACTTGTGTCTTTTTTCAACCTAATTTACTATGTTACTATGTTACTATGTTACAGTTGCTCCCCACAGCAGCATTCAGAGTTCCCAAACGTAGTTGTCTCTAGATGCTGGACCTTCACTGGTAGGTTAGGTTTTGGACATGTACCAGCGCAATATCTTAGCCAGAGTGGTGTTCTCACTGGCTTCTTGTGTTGAGGCAGCGGATTGTTCAAGTTCCCTGGGTCACCACGCAAAGCATCTGCCTTGTCTGTACAAGGAGGAGGCATCTGCAAGGCTGTTCAGAAAGTGTCGGCCTTCTCAAGGAATCTAATGTAAGCCAAAGTCTCCACTTTTTGAGCTTGGAGATTACGTCTTTAATAAACTTTAAACAATTAAAAAAAAAAAAATAATAATAATTATGATTGTAAACAGTCTGTTTAAAAAGACCGATATATGTGCTAATGCAACTTTTATGTATTCTAATCCACTGTACTTTGCAAAGCACATAGCCAACATAAAATTATTCAGTTCACCTCTATAAATTGTCTGTGTGCAACTGAAAGAGTAGAATTGCTGTGTTATGATAAGAACCTGTCGCTACTTTACAGTGTAATTTCTTTGATGCTAGATGTGTTGAAATCCTGTCTAGCACCCAAGAGGTTAAGCAATCATAATCTTGTACATCTAATTATTAAACCTTGTTTTGGGATTTTTTCGCAAAAGAGACCACTGATACAGTCATTGCAAAAACATGTCTACATTTCAGTATCTGCTTCTTATATATGATATACAAATTACTGATACTTGCTGAATGATTAGCCTCTTGCATATTGCATGTCCCTCTGGTGTGCAAGGGGTTAAGGCAAAACTGCATGGGCTCGCACAAAAAATAACTTAGCTTGGCAATGCTCCATTTTTGTATCTATTTCCCAGGTGTTAATTACTGAAAATATTTTAAAGCAAATACAAAAATTTGGGGAAGCATTAAATACAGAAATGTGCCGAGTTAGTATTAACCTTATTGTAACTTTTTCAGGAGGCTCCAACACATTCACCTATGTTGTGTATACAGGGCTGAATTTCCCAAAAGGCAGAGTAGACAACTGTCTATTATTTAAAGAGATAATACTTAAAATGTTGTGGGGTTTATTCTCCTGAAAAAAACAAGAGTACTCCCACTGGTGAAAGGTGTTTTATTCAAAAGTTATTACAGTTCAAACGTTACTTTTTAGATGCAGTTTCACAGTGGCCTGTTATTGTACAGTGGTGCTGTTGCTACACCATCCTATGGAGATTTATGGTCAACTGACCAGAGCTGTCCATAGGCTGATGTAGCAACAGCACCACTGCACAATTTCAGGACAGTGAGATACTGCACCTAAAAAAAATAAAGTTTTCTCTCTAATAAAGTATTGTTAATAACCTTTTTTACTCAAGGGGATAAACCTTATAATATATATGTTTTACATATGAAGTATTACTATCCCTTTAACACCTCAGATGCTTTAGAAATCTACTCAATGCATTGGAAACTCCTTTAGCAACCAAGGGTTTAGAGGTGCGTTTTATTTTTGTTCTTGCTTGCTATAAGCCAAGCATTTTCTGTGTCAGGAAATAGTGTATGGGATTGGGGGTGGGGTCATGTGAGGACTGGAGATGTGGTCATGGGTGGAGTTAAGGGCATCTGGGATGTAAATCCGGCTGTGTGTGTAAAATACGGAAAGTTAACATGTTAAAAGAAAAAAGTTGGGTGAGGCTTTCAAGAGCTTTGAATCCAGAGTAGTGTGTACTATGATTTACCAATTCTCAAAACCTCCATTTGATGTGAACAGAAAATTATGAGCCTTGGATCTCTAACAATAACACACCTTTGTGTACCATAACCATGAAGATTTGTGTGGGAAGTGCCTGAATATATGGGCACCAGTGGACTATTTTTAATGTGTTCTGGCAGGAAGACAGTGCAGTAAATGCTAACGTGTATCAAAGAAACTTATTCCAAAAAATGGAAGTTACACCCACAAGGCTCTAATGGTCTTTAGTATCTTGTAAGTATTTCTTTACCAGAGGAGTATGCCTCATATTACAGTGTTACTCGACGATGTTTTGCCTATCCCTACTGGTACTCAGAGAGTGAAACAGGTTTATATGTGTTGAGTTGACGAAAAAAACCCTTCGTATCCACCAAACAGATAAATGACCCCATGAGATGAAAATATGTCTTCTGTTACCAAATATGTAGAATCCATTTAAGGTCTTCTCTGTATTTTGAGACGTCTGTCTGTCCATAGGAAGCCATATAAAGATGAAGATCCACTATATATTAGCAGTGTGTGTGTGTGTTTGTGGAATATGTGTGTGAATGTGTGAGTGCGAAACCTGCAGTTGCTGTTTTTCAGCAGGCTAGGGAAGCATTTTCGCTTTGCACTCCTCTACTTTGTAAAACATAGCAGGAAGTGAGGAGTGTAAGGTAAATTGCTTCCCCCAGCCCATGCAATATGAATAATCTTCATTTAGAGGAGCACTAATGTTTCATGGATATATATATATGTATCTCAACTAGCAGAAATGGTCAGGTGTTGCCCGGTTAGTATAACATACACAGTTTTATAAACCCATCACTGTACAACTGTGTGTGCATGCCCCTGCCTATGTGCTTGAGTCTCTCTGAGTGTATGCATGCCCATGTGTGTGTATGCATCAGTCTATGTGCTTGTGTCTGTCTGTTATCTGTACATGTACATTGGTCTGATTGCTTGTGTACTGCTGTGTCTGTCTCTGTGTGTGGAGGATGAGGGGAAGGAGTGATGTGGGGGAAAGAGAGATGACTGAGGAAAAGAGTAGGGGGGAAGTTAGGGGTGGAGGGGAGAGGGGGAGTTGGTGGTGTAGGAGAGGGAGACCAAGGGGAAAGAGAAGATAATAGAGAGTGAGGCTGGGAAGGGTTTGAATGAGAGACTTTTACTTGGTTTCTTACATGTTCACAGGTATGGACAGCCTGTGATCATTCAACTGTTGTGGGACTCCATCTCCCATCATCCACAGCCAGCCAGCCAGCCAGCCAACATTGTATTGCTGCTGAGTTGTATTGCAACATCAGCTGGAGGGTCAAAGTTTGTCCAGTGATGTATTCTAACTCCCTGCTATGTTTCCAGTTAGAAGTATATTTTAAGCCAATAAACATGTAATTTTTACAATACCAGTCTCTGGTTGGAACCAATGTTCCAGTACTACTGATAACAGACCTCTTCAGCTCCATAAGTGGCTGCAGGACAACACATTGTGAAACAGGCACAGTATACAGGTGACAGTATAGTACTGAATCACAACAGAGCCTTTTTCCAGTGTCCTAATGGTTCTTCTACTGTGCTGAGATACTCTGCATTAGTGACTGGGTATGGGGACATAGCTGGGAGTCAGTGATGGCCATCATGTTACCCTTCAGCCTCTCTCACTCATATAAACCCCCTTCAGCTGCAAGAGGGTGGTAAGAGAAGACAGTAGGGTGTGGGATGTGCAAAGGGTCAACTGAAACGCTAGTAGGAGGTACAGGGAGGGTATGAGGAGGTGAGCTCTTTGTAGAGAATGGATCAACTGATGCATACAGTGTTTTCCCTGCCTGCATTATCCCACCCATTATTTCCTGCCTGTGTATGTGTGTGAGATTTTATGAAACAGTCCATGTGGCAATAGGCTAATTTATTTGCATTATATGAAAGGATAATTAGTAACTTGGACAAGGGTATTGCTGTTGATGTACTATACTTACATTCTGTGCATGGATAGAGAACCGGTTAAATGATAGATTGCAGTGTTTTTATAAATAGAACCTTTTCAAGTTGATCTAAAGTTGTAAGCAGAGTGCCTAAGGTGTCAATCCTGGGCCCAATGCTTTTAACCTGTTTATGATTTTTTTTTTTTCCTCTGGAGAAAGATTTTGAGAAACTGATTGAATGGGTGGAAATGTGGAGGATGAGGTTCAATATAGATAAATGGAAGGTTATGCATTTTTGTTGCAGAAACAAACATGCTTCACATACATAAATGGGAAGCTACTTGTTAGACATACATTTAGAAGTACTGGGGTGATTTAATTACCATCTACAAATATATTTGAGGTCAATACAAACAACTCTGTTTACTGAGCCCCAGGTAGCGCTTTTGATAACACTTTGTTTAAAAATCTGAATTGTAATAGCCTTTGAAAGAGAAAATACCCTTGTTTAGTCAGAAGGAAAGCCATACAGCATATAGTATTTAAACATACAACTTCACTTTTACATTATAGGGATAGTAATGTTTCATAATAAAAGCAGCTCTAATTAATCATCATAGTATTTGGGCCTTGGAGAGTGTTATTTCAATTCTGTCAGAGTTGTAGTTCAAGAGTAATTGAATGATGAAGTATCCCCCTCCTGCCCCTTTTACTGATATAACACTGCTTGCCTCAGAGCAGCAGGGAGTGTCCAGGTAGATTGCAGAGAGGGACAATCTTCAATTAAGATAAGGGAAAAAGCTGAAAAACCTGTCAAGGGGGGCAGGACTTTCATTGTTCTCACAATAGATTATTGACCCTTCATGTGAGCTGTCTGGTCTATGGACTGGATTCCACATCTGAGGAGTGGGGGATTACACTAGGTAAAAGGGGCGGGAGGGGGAAACTTTATCGTTCAATAGCACTCTCTATGGCTCAGTTGCTATGAAGATTAATTGGGGCTGCTGTTTTTGTGAAACATTACTATCACTTTAATAGGGCCTGTGCAGTGCCTGTTGCTGAGGTCTGGAAACTAAATAAAATATGATGTCCCCAAAACACTTAACTAAGGTCTACTCATTTGTCAGACCACCAGCGGTTGACAACTACAATTCCCAGTGGAAGTGTAGTCCCCAGTAGCTGAAGGTCCATCATTTACCACTGAAGGTCCATCAGTTACTACTGGAGATCCAGCAATTACCACACTGATGGACCTCCAGCTGTTGGGGACTACATCCTCAAACAAGAACAAAACACTGTATGAGGAGATAACACAGGAGTGAAGGAGGTAACGATCCACCTTAGTTTCATGAAGGAAACTTCACTTAATCCTAGCCTATGATTGGATGAAGTTTCCTTCAAGAAACGCTTAAGGTGGATCGTTGTCTCCTTCTCTCCTGTGTTATCTCCTCATACAGTCTTTTGTTATGTTTTTAAAATTATTAATAAATTGAGATTTTTTTAATCTATGAAGATATTCTGACTTGTCTGTGATACTTTGAGTCCGTTGAGCACTCCCATCCTGTGTCTTCTCTTTGCTTAAATCGTGTTTGGATTGTTGTGAACTGCTTCGGATTACCACACTATGAGTGACTGGGTGAGTATGTTACAGTTGTAACAATTGTATTGTCTGATTAACTTTGGAATTAAAGTGATAGTAATGTCTAAAAAAAAACTTTTTTTGCATTTAGAAGAGTTTAAAAAGCTGATCTAAATGCAAAAAACCGTATCTCTCAAACTGCTAGGCACACGTTTTAGACCATTCCAATGAAGGGATTCCGTGTAAGTAACGAGATCCCGGCACTTCTCAAGCGCCAGCGTGTCGACCGACACGGATCTCCTGCTGACAGCTTTACAGCTGTCAGTAGGAAAAATCAAACTTCAAACGCCCGTATCTCTTAAACCATAGTGGTTTGAGAGATACAGTTTGTTTGCATTTAGATCAGTTTTTTAAGCTCTTCTAAATGCAAAAAAGTTTTTTTAGCCATTACTAACACTTTAAGTAGCAACCGTTGTTTTTTCAAGTTTATACATTATCCCCAACCAACGAATGGCTGGTTGGGGATGATGGAAGAGTAGTCCCTAACAGTTGGAGGTCCATCTCTTACCACTTCCTTAACCCCTTTGATTTTGGAAAATGTATCTGCCTATGTGTTACTGTATTACTCTTCAGACTGATCAGAATAAACGTGCCATAATGAACTGTAGTTACTAAACATGAAGCCAGGAAGAACCTCTCATTTGCTCATATGGCAAGAGTTTGTCAACCTCTATAAAGTAAGCTGTTTATTCTTCTCTGTCATTTGCATTATCTCTCAGCAAGGATGATTTCAGCATGGGCGGATTGCGTTGTACAGATTGTGTTTTTATACAAGCAGATTAAATGTTTACTGACAACACTCATGAGCATCTTGCTTCTTTATCACTGCAGTGAGTAAAAGAGTAGACATGGTATTAGAAACGCACATCCACGACTTTTCTTATCTGTTACTCTGATGCCTGTCTGGACTTCATAGCGTCCGAGCAAAGCACACACATTGTCATTTCGAGAAGTGACTCACCAGTTGCTTTTTTTTAGACATAACAGGACATATGGATAAAGAAAAATGGAGCAATTCAAGTGAAAAAAAATTGATCTCTAGGAAACAAATAAAAATCCACATTCATTTAAATGGAGCTTTTAATCCTTTGATTGCCAGAGAGGTATCCGAACTATTGAATTGCAATTTGACTTTACATATTATGAACTTGCAGAATATATAAAGCCAATATAAAGGGTTACTTAACCTTATAAGTGAAATGCCTGTAGTTACAGATGTGACTGCTGAATGTGTACCTGCAGTGCGTCTGAAAGCAGATCCTTGATTTGTGCAAGGGGAGGTGTGTGGTAATCCTGCAGTCATGTCATACCTATTATGGCAGTTAGTACAATACTTTGCTGTGCTCCCACTCTCACAGTGATTCATAAGGAGACTGGCATGTTGGCCCCATACAGCTCCATATTTCAGCTGCCTAAAGGCTTAAATGCAGTCTTAACTCCCACATACAGAGGTATAAGGTACATGATAGAATCTGATCTTTCTGTAATTAACAGTACAGTTATTTCCATTAAAGAATTGCATATTTTGGTGGTATATATTAATACATTTTACATGCTGTATTTGATTTTATTTAATTCCTAGCAAAATGGAATATGGTGTTGCCCTTGTAAATAGCCTACAAGCAGTATTGTAACTACTTGCAATTAGATATCAGCTTGTTCAGATACTTTTTGGTAACAATATATTATATTTAGATATTTGGGGAAAGCATGGATAAGAAAAACCTGTAAAATGCTGTGTTGTTGAAAGAGCTAATACGTATGTTCAGAATGTTCCGATCTGAACCCAGTCTTCTGTGGAGGGAGTGGGTTAAGCTTAATGACTTGGAATCTTTTTCCCACCCACCTTGCACACCAGGCAATATAATGAGCTGGCTACTGGCACTCCGTACAGTATGTGTAGTATATAAAGTGTGCCTTCCGCTCCAGGTGTGTGTTATGCTGCTATACAGTGAGTGAATCATTGGTTTGGCATAACATATAACTTAGTGTAATGCTTTTAATCACTTGCGTGGGTGACAGTTTGTTGGTGGGTATTCAAGAGGTTAACATCCAATTTTAATCAATGGAGAAATGTTATTTGTTACGTATGATTGTTGGTTTGCTCCAAGAATGCAGAAAGAGCGTGCATAATGCTGTCATTAGGGGGAGTGCATGGGTCCCTCAGTACACTCATTTTCTGTGCTTATACTAGATATTGGCAACCTGGGGTCCCCCAGGTGTTGTGGAATACAATTCCTATCATCCTCAGCCAACTTGTAGTTCTACAACAGCTGAAGGGCAGCAGGCAGAATACCAGTGGCCTTACAGGATGGAATAATAAAAAAAATCACGTGGCTTCACTTCGGGGTATGTATAAGCCTCTATGATCCCTCAAGTGCATAGTGCTTTCACCAATGAAACTTATTGTCTGCTTGTATTCCTGGGAAGGGTGGTCAGAGGTCCTTTAACTGTTTTGGGCTACAACTTCCATCATCATCATCAGCAGCCAGCCAGCAGATAGAGAGATAGAAGTTGTTGTCCATAACAGCCGCAGGGCTTCTGGTTCACGATCAGTGCTTTAGGCCTTTTCATAGGAATCATGTGGCTTCACCTCTGGGTATGCACAAGCCTGTTTGATAGCTTTAGTACATCCAGATGCACACATCTTTATACCATGTGAGCAAGCCAACAAAGCTTCCCCTATAGTATGTGCAGAAAAATGTACTAGCTTAGTTTATTTTGCATTCTGTTTGCACATGGCATTAAAAAACATGGTATGCCTTGAAAAATCCATACTGGCTGTCCCTTGATGCAAGTGATGTAAAAAGGAGATGTTGCAATGTACAGTTAGGTCCGGAAATATTTGTACACAATTTTCATAATTTTGGCTAACGCCACCACAATGGATTTGAAATTAAACAACCGGGATGCAATTGAAGTGCAGACTTTCAGCTTTAATTCAAGGGGTTGAACAAAAATATTGTATGAAACGTTTAGGAATTGCAACCATTTTCATACACAGTCCCCTTATTTCAGGCGCTCAAATGTAATTGGACAAATTAACACAATCATTAATAAAATGCTAATTTGTAATACTTTATCGTGAAACCTTTGCAGGTAATGACTGCTTGAAGTCTGGAACACATGGACATCACCAAACGCTGGGTTTCCTCCTTTGTGATGCTTTGCCAGATCTTTACTGCAGCTGTCTTCAGTTGTTTGTTCGTGGGTCTTTCTGCTGTAAATTTTGTCTTCAGCAAGTGAAATGCATGCTCGATCGGGTTGAGATTAGGTGAATGACTCAGCCATTGCAGAATATTCTACTTTTTTGCATTAAAAAATTATTGGATGCTTTCTCAGTATGTTCTGGGTCAGCTGAATTTGGCTGAATCTGAGCAGACAATATATCATTGCAGAATATTCCACTCCTGGGTTGCTTTCGCAGTATGTTTTGGGTCATTGTCCATCAGCTGAATTTGGCTGAATCTGAGCAGACAGTATATCATTGCAGAATATTCCACTCCTGGGTTGCTTTCGCAGTATGTTTTGGGTCATTGTCCATCAGCTGAATTTGGCTGAATCTGAGCAGACAATATATCCCTATACACGTCAGGATTCATCTGGCTGCTTCTGTCACATCATCAATAAACGCTAGTGACCCAGTGCCATTTGAAACCATACGTGCCCATGCCATCATACTGACTCCACTGTGCTTTACAGATGTAGTATGCTTCAGATCATGAGCCGTTCCAAGCCTTCTCCATACTTTTTTCTTCTCATCATTCTGGTACAGGTTGATGTTAGTTTCATCTGTCCAAAGAATGCTGTAGATGTTTTTGGAAACGTCTAATCTGCCCTTTCTATTCTTGAGGTTTATGAATGGTTTGCACCTTGTGGTGACCCCTCTGTGTTTGCTCTCGTGAAGTCTTCTGTTTATGGTAGACTTGGATAATGATATGTCTACCTCCTGGAGAGTGTTCTTTACTTTGCTGGATGTTGAGGATCCTACAAACATCCACCACTGTTGTCTTACATGGACGTCCAGGCCTTTTTGCGTTGCAGAGCTCACCAGTGCGTTCTTTTTTTAATCAGAATGTAGCAAACTTGATTTCACCACTCCTAATGTTCCTGCTATCTCTGTGATGGATTTTTTTTTTGCAGCCTAAGGATGACCTGTTTCACTTGCATTGAGAGCTCCTTTGACCGCATGTTGTGAGTTCACAGCAACAGCTTCCAAATTCGAATGCCACACCTGGAAACAACTCCAGTCCTTTTAACTGCTTAATTGATGAAGAAATAACAAAGCAATAGCTCACACCTGTCCATGAAATAGCTTTTGAGTCAATTGTCCAATTACTTTTGGGCCCTTGAAAAAGAGGGGGCTACATATTAAAAAGCTGTAATTCCTAAACCCTTCCTCCAGTTTGGATGTGAATACCCTCAAATTAAAGCTGAGAGACTGAACTTTAAGCCCACATTCATTATTTAACTGTAACTTGAATTTATTTTGATAAACAGCCGAAATAACAAAACCTGTGTCAGTGTCCAAATATTTCCAGACCTAACTGTATATAGCTTAGTAGATAAGGCATAGTCAGCAAAATCACAAAAAAAATTATTCCCACCTTTTGCCTTCAGAGTGCACCATTGGCCTTCATTTGAGCTTAATAACATACATTATGAATGGAACCCTTATGATGAATAGTACAATATTAACTGCTTTACTGGTAATCCTTTTCACCTGATGTTAGAAAGAAGGTTCAGCGGCTCAGTCATACATAGATTCATAGTGATGCAAACTCTCTGTAGTCAAGCAGTAAATAATAGCACTTAACTCCTCAGAAATCCACATATGTTTATAGCAATAAGCGAGAACTCCCCGTGAATATAAGAAAGGGAGACATGTTTGAGCTGGGGAGTGGCAAGAAAAGGTAATGGGTTGGGAAAGGAAGTGAAGTGTTAGGAGGGTAGGGAAATAATATATAGCAGTGGAGTTAAAGTGTTAGTAATGTCTGAAAATTTTTTTTTTGCATTTAGAAGAGCTTAAAAAGCTGAACTAAATGCAAAAAAACATATCTCTCAAACCGCTATGGTTTAAGAGATACAGGCGTTTAAAGTTTGATTTCTCCTACTGACAGCTGTAAAGCTGTCAGCAGGAGATCCGTGTCGGTCGACACGCTGGCGCTTGAGAAGTGCAGGGATCTTGTTACTTACACGGAATCCCTTCATTGTAATGGTCTAAAACGTGTGCTTAGTGTTCAGGCACACGTTTTAGACCATTCCAATGAAGGGTTTCCATGTAAGTAAAGAGAACTCGGCACTTCTCAAGCGCCACCGTGTCGACCGACACGAATCTCCTGCTGACAGCTTTACAGCTGTCAGTAGGAGAAATCAAACTTTAAACGCCCGTATCTCTTAAACCATAGCGGTTTGAGAGATACGTTTTTTTGCATTCAGATCAGCTTTTTAAGCTCTTCTAAATGCAAAAAAGTTTTTTTCAGACATTACTAACACTTTAAAGGGGAACTAACACCCCGCAAAATCTTTATCTCAATGAAGTCTCCATCTGGCGACTAGCTGCTTAGTAGCGCTAGTCGCCAGAATTATTACCTGGTTTAAATGATTTATGACTTTTTCCGAGGCTGACAGTAGCAGGAAGCACGGACATCTTGCCATAGTGACGTCCGTGCCCCTGCGCTGTCAGTCCCTTTTGGAGCCGGCCGGGGTGGTAGTTCCCCTTTAAGTGGCACTTCCTTTACTGAGAAGAACTGAACAGCGTCCATCCCTCCCTCCCTCCCTTATGTTTGCACTGATGGGTAGTATGGAATTTTGGTTTTGGGGTCTTGGGCTTGTGTGGTTTGTTTGATTTATCACTAGGCACAGCTTTGTGGGCGCTTAGGGCCCTTGCCAATGTGTACAAGGTCATTAAGTTGGATATGGTTACAGGAAGACGGTAGTCCAGCGGCTTAAGGGCAATGACACCCGGACTGTGTCGTGGGTTTAGACACCGGCCTTGTTGAGTTGCATTGACCAGCTAATGGGGTGCGGTAAGGTGGAACAAGATTGGGGTGAGCCTAAGGCTCAAAAAAGGGGGTAGGCAGGTTTGGCCTATCAAATTGGGGGATTGGCAAGGGCTTAAAGTCTGGGTTCAAAATGGTTATCCTGTATTCTAAATAAAGCTGTGGCCTGAATTAAACCCATAATTAGTTGTCTGTGTCTTTACTTGAACCATTACCCCATGTATAAGATATGTGTGCTACCTGAGGTTACTCTGTTAACCCCAACAAATCATACAGTTGCAAAGGAAATAAGGTGCACTACTCTCAAGTAGTCAATGAACAATACTGATATAAAAACAATAATCCTATATTGAAGAAAATAATAAAAACATGGCAGTACCTTAATCCATAGTTGAACAAATGGAGTGATTTATAAATGGGTATTGATTTCATACGAGATGCTGCTAACCCTTGATCAACGCGTTTCACGTAGTCAAATCTTACTCATGATCAATGAAAGGCCACACATACGAACAGTCACAAATTTAAAACATATCACAGCCAATCACATTTATGATTGCAAACAGAAACCACAACTCACTAAACACCTTAATGTCAGGGTCCGCATGTAAAAACATACAGTACTCATTCAATCGGGTGAAAAATAAGAGTCAGATGCAGCCAACGGCATTGAAAGGACTCTACGTTTTGAGGATATCTTGTTAGTTTTATCTAAGTTATCTTTTCTACTCCATATAGCTTAGAATTTGAGTGTAAAGAGGATAGTTAAAAAGCATCTGCCTGTCCTTAATGGTGATGAAGGCTTTCAGAAGGTTGAGTCGACTGGCTTTAAATTTATTTCAAGAAAGGCACCTACTATATTCACATCAGTGTAGCTAAAAATAAATTGAAGCAGACAATTTAGTCATTTATGGTTGGATGTTTCAGATGTGGGAATCCATGGTGTGGCAGTTTTAGGTTAGTGAATACCTTCACCTCCAGTGTCACAAATGAGAACGATAATATGAAAAGTTTTGTAAATTGCGCCACTAGAGGGATTATATACCTGTGGGACATGTAAGATGCAATGTGTAGATAAAATCAAGAAGCCTTAGAAATCATCTAATGAACCTTTGAGTTACATAAGTTGTGATGGATTTAGATACAATGTAGCGATACACTTTAACTCTCATGAAAGCACAGTGGACAGTTTTCATATACAGGGTATAAAACGGGTCACATTAGGAATCAAAAGTGGTGACCTCGATGCAAAATTGTCCAGGAGAGAAGTCTATTGGATATTTACTTTAAGAACTAAACATTCTTTGGGGTTAAACAGACAATATGATGTGACCTGTTATATGTAGTGCAGAAATACATTAAGGGTAAAAGATTAAGAGAAAATACTTATTATTTAAATCTATGTTTCTGGCATTATATTTTTAACCCATTAAGGACCCTTGGCGGTCCTGGCACGTCATGGGGCGGCGAGCCATAAGGACCCATGATATGCCAGGGCCGTCATGGAATTCAGGACTCTCCGTGCGGCTACACTCTGTTCAAGAAACGGATTTGAAAAAAAAATGGTCCGTGGTCCTTAAGTGCCACTGGGGTGCGCGATCAGCCGGTCCTTAAGGAGTTAAAGTCCACTTTTGTCTGGTGTGAGTCTTTGACTTCATTTCTTTATGCTCATAACCTCCTTTATTCTGACCTTATTGATTTCAAATGCATCCCAATAAATTTTCTACTTTCATATTGTAATGTAACCTAGAATTTATACAACTAACAAGATATCCTCAAAACATTATTTTTATACATGCTTTTTTGTTACTTTATTAAGAAATAATTGTAAATCACTACTTAAGTGAATACTTTGAAGTGTTTCACAGTCATCTAATGGAGCCGTTTAAGGGTATGTTGAACTGTATGTGGTACACACTTTTGACTTTTAGTGACAATGGAGTTTGCTGATTGTGCCTGTGGAGTCCCTTCAATGACATTTGACCCACATTTTTCAACCGATAGAGTATTGCATGTTTTTACATGCGGACCTTGACATTCTGTGTTTAGTGAGGTATGGTTTCCGTTTGAGATCATTCGACATGATTCGGCCTATCACGGGTTAATTAAGTTTAATTCAGCAATATGACTTCTTTTGAGCTGCGTAGTGACGTCACTTTACCACATCAATGAACGTATGTGGTTACTCATAGTGATTCACTGTGATTGATTGTGACTATTAGTATGTGTGGCCTTTCATTGATCATGAGTAAATGTTGAATACACAAAACGCATTGTTCAAGGGTCAGCGGCATATTGTGTGAAATCTGTACCCACTTATAAGTCTCTCTATTTGTTCAGTTATGGACTAAGGCACTGCCATGTTTTTACTATAAATCCTTTTCTCCTCCCAGTGCTTAGCGCATTTCACAATTTTGTTGCAGTTCACAGAAGACAGGACACTGCAGCAAATAAAGGAGCATTAGACCCTAGTACTAAATATCTTAATTGAAGGCCATACTGCCATGATTAATAGTATACTATACCAATAGCTGAAAAGTTAGTAATTTTATTTATCGAGTCCCTCACCTTATTCCTCGCCAATTCACACAGGGTAATGTGAAGCCTTCCTCTTCTTCAGGCTTGATAGGTGGCTGGTAATAAGGAGCTTAAAGGGATAGTAATACTTCATTTTAACATTATTTTATTTTGTAGGCATTAAAAAATCACGAAGAATGATATAAGTCTTATCTCTGAAACCTTTATGGTTTAAGAGATATTCACAAACAAAGTATCCCCCCCCTGTTCAACCAGATCAGAAGGGAGATGCCCAGGTAGACTGCAGAGAGGGACAATCTTCAATTAAGATAATGGAAAAAGCTGAAAAACTTGTCAAGGGGGGAAGGGCTTTCATTGTTTTCATACAAAGAAAATTGTCCCCTTCTGTTATCTGTACTGTCATACAACCAGACTCACATCTGAGAAGAGATGGCTTACACTAGGTAAAAGGGGCGGGGAGGGGAACTTTGCTTGTGAATATCTCATAAACCATAAAGGTTTGAGAGATAAGACTTATATCATTCTTCATGTTTTTTTAATGCCTACAAAATAAAATAAAGTTAAAACGAAGTGTTACTATCCCTTTAAACAGGAACAAGCTTCTTCCCTGCTCAAACCCAGTATTACAACTGTGCATGCACAAAAGTATAATTTTGCTTTTGTGAACATGCATTAATAATGTTGGGTAGAGCAGGGAGGTTTGTCCTTGTTTAGACCCCATATATCACCAATCACCTATCAAGCCGAAAGATGAGGGGGACTTCACTTTAACCTGTAGCAGTCTATGTGGGATTAGTGAGTAATTCAATCTGTAATAACTTTTCAGCTACTGAAATATCATAGCATTAGTATTAGGGTTTACTGTACCTTTAAACGGATAATAACCCTTTATTTAGCATTTACATATTCTGCAAGTACACAATAGGTAAAGTCAAATTGCCTAAACTTTTTATTTTCACCTTCGCTTTTTAATTTTACACGTTTAAACGTCCCTGACAGTGAACTCACTGAATTTGTTTCCAGAGAGGTTTTTGGTAAGTGACCAACAAAGCAGTGCAGTGAAATAATACAGTGCTATCCCTTCTGCACTGAGTGCTTGGTTTTCTCTTTTTTTACATTTTATCAGTATGCCTTCTTTTAACAGTTCCTAACAGAAAACTCAAAAGACCCAGGGAGCTCAATGTTAAAATAGGTGAAACTGAAAAGAATAAAATAAAAAATATAGGCAGTTTTACTTGACATAATGTGCAGTTGCAGAATATGTTGTCAAAATAAAGATTTACTATCCCTTTAAAGAAAAGCTTTTTTTAGCTGGCAATACGTTAATACTTTAATACAAATATTTCCGTGTTCCTGCTATGTAATTAGTGATTGCTATGATGAAAGATACATTTATAGTCATAAAAAGGATGTATCCATCTCCCTGTGGCACTGCCAGCCTTAATCTCTATCAGCAATTTAATAAAATCAACATCACTGTCGTCACTCATGTCCCGAGTAGGTCCTTATTGCATCTTCATTCATGGAGGTCAGAGGACACTGCTTACGTGATAGTATGTACAAACCACCCAAAGTTAAAAGAAACCAGATTAGGCTTGAAGGACCAGGAACGGAACTGCGCAAATCAGTCTGTGTCTTTTTACATGTGTGTCTGAGTCCACTTATAAACTGAGCATTTTAGTTCACAAACACACATAGGGCAAAACGGAGGGATTCAGAAGAAATCAAGTGCACTGTAGGGAAAACTAAACATTTCGATTGATTTCAATGGGGATTTTAATCTATTGAATGCTAGGTGACATCTCAAGCATTCAATGGATTAAAATCCCCATTGAAATCAATGAGAATTTGGGAAATTTTCTATTTTTTCCCCAGTGGTGCAATTGATTTGCCTCAGAATTCCTCTGCTTTTGTTTTGAACATACAGCCCTTAGAGGGATTATTACGTACCCGTTTGATACATGTGGCAGTACCTGACTGAACATTGTTAGGAGTCAGATCCATGAATCATGAATTCACTGCTCTAAGCTGTATCTTGTAGGTCATGTGAATGTCACATCCAGGCCTGAGGGGAGATTCTTCATCAGACTTTTAACAAGAGCTCTAACTAGGGTCAGAGGGCACATTTAGACCTAGATTACATTGCAGTTGGTAAACGGCTATTATTGTTTATATATCTAACAAATTTCCATTGATGTCCATGGATAAATGTGTTGATAAATCCTTTAAAAAGTTATCAGTTGAAATGTAATCCCAGTCTTTGTTTGCTATTTCTTTCTATTGGAGAAACTGAGTCATAGACTAAAAGCATGGCATCAAAAGTAATAGCAACAATTGCAAATAGTGATGAAAATAAAATATTGGAATGTAATGCAATAACATTTGAATGGAGCATTTCCCAGTAACTAACTATTGTTGTATGCAGATCTGTATAAACATTATGGTCCATCTATATAAAAGAGGATTGGTTCACTTCTGACCTTAACCAACTGCATACAGAGGACAAGTGACATTTCTTCTACTCCCCATTGATCTGAATCGTGCCTTTTTAATAAATAAATATATATATATATTTTTAGTTTACCAGACATAACAAGGGAGGCACAGATAGAAAAAGGAGTGGGGGAAACAGTGTCAGTAAGCAACTCCAGTAAAACTGAGGCAGTTACAGTGTGAAAAATAAAGGATAGAGGCACATTGCATTAGGAGGTCCCAGAATCGGAAATGTAAAGAAGGGCCACAAATGCAGTTCATTTCTCCCTTCCTTATTAATATGTTCAACCCAGAGTAGCCAGAGATGTACAAAATCCATATATTTATAATCTGCTAAATGTGACATTGCTTCCATCAAAAATGTGTTGGTAATGCTAGATCTCCACAGTTTGAGGGTTGCATTATCTGTTGATTCCATTCTGTAGGGATGGAACCGCAGGCTGAGTTTAACAGGTGGTGGGAAAAAGGGAATTCTTAAAGATAGGGAACTCCTCGGTGCTCCTGTTAAGTTACTTGACCCATGAATCTCTGAGAACCGAGTGGCAGGTTAGTTTGTTGATATTTTAAGGACAGTCTACCAGAAGTCCCAGATCACTAGGCAAGACCACAAGACATGAAGCATAGTGCCTCAGTCAGTTTTCATCTCCAACAAACTGGAGAAGTTCTGGGTAATATCTTTGCCAGACACATCAGGGATCCTGTGCTACCGCATTAAAATCTTAAGTTTTTTGTCATGTGTTTGCTGGGATGGGCTACAATGGCGTGTCAGTTATATCACTTAGAAGTACCTTGTAGCTCCAAGGGGTTGATCCCCAAGGTTTGGTAGACACTAGTAAATAATGGAGGACAGGCGATCAGAAAATCTGGGCTACGGAGCGACACACACTTAAACCAAGGAGTTGTGTGGATGCCAATGAACCCAAATGCTGGCGCACAGTATCTATAAATATGCAGAAAAGTAGGATACAGAGACAGACTGAGGACATGGCAGGCTATGTACATTCAAAATCAAGTCCAAAGCAAATGGTCAGGACAGGCTGAATACAAACAGAATCTATTTTCAGTCAGGCTCTAAGAAAAGGGACAGAATCCAGAGAAGCAGTCCAAGCTATTCAGTACATCCTTAGTCAGCTAAGCACAGGCCAGCTTCAGAAGTGCAACTAAATAGGCAGACAGTGCATCAGATGTGGCTGCTTACAGACATAGGAGTACAATCATAAGAAGAGAGGAACATGCATATGGAAACTGAAATGCACACAATACATGGATTGTTCATGTGCACATATATAGAAGGGCACCCTCACGGATATACAAGTGAATGGCCAAACACCTAGGTATCTAACAGTGTGTTTCCAAAGTATATCATATCTATATTTCTCCATTCAAGAGAGGCAGTTTTGACTTGACCTGGAAGGAAAGCAGCCTTAGCTAAAAGGAAATCCAAGAGGCAGGGGTGTCCGTATAAATTATTCCAGGAGGGGGCAAAGCCATAATATGACCCCCAGGCCAGCCCATCCTGCCCCTTTGTTTATATGGAGGGGGTAATTATAGGGGGTGGCAAGTGCCCCCCATTGCCCACCCTCCGGATGCCCATGCCAAGGGGAAATTTTGATAGAGAGACCATCTGGAATCAACATGGACATCATCCAACTGAGTATTTCAGAAATAGTGGGATGGGAAACAAAACTAGCAGCACCATTTTCTTTGGGAATCCAGGGGAGACCAGTGAAGGAAATAAATCCCATTTGTGCATGTGCAATAACAATCCAAAATGTAGTTTTGCTGTGTTTAAACCAGTCAGCTAATCAAATGATTTTGTTGGCACTGTAATAATTGTGATGTTAGGGACTCCCATCCCCTCTATTTTTTTTTTGGCTAATGACTGTGGTTTTATAGTGATTCTTGCTGACTTTCCATTCAAAATATATTGGGCAACAAGGCTTTTACATTTTTGAACTGTAGATTTGTGGATGCTGAGTGGAATCATCTGCATGATATACAGAATCCTAGACATGATATTCATTTTAACAGTGTTAATATGTCTTATTTAGGAGATGGAAGAAAATGTCCACTGCTTCAGTTCGAGGGTTTGACGCTTGGGTGCTTTAGGCATTTTAGGCATTGCTTGAGAATGTGATGGCGATGGAGTAAGTGTCCCAGAAGTTAAAAAAATTTATCTTATTGGCCTATACAAATGTGTCTTATTGACCTATACAAAATAATTCCCCAGACGGGAACACAGTGTACAGTAAGGGGAAACATGTCATGGGGTGGGTTGATCCAGACAGGAAGGGTGGGGTAATAAGGAGGAGTAATGAAAGGGCTTAAGGGTTGGACAGGAAGGGGATGGTAGTTTGGGGAAGAGAGGGTAAAGAAAAGCATCCCTCCCTGTTATGGTGTGTTTGTGTGTCTGGCTTTGTGTCACGGCGGCCGACATGGTTTTCAGAGATCGTTAACCAATGTGGTAAAGTTATGTGGATTTTATCCTTGATCGGAAGCCCTTTGGGAGTTTGCCCAGACTTAGGTCGCGGGAGTTGACATTACCCATTGAAGCTAAAGTGGATGGCCAAAGGGGTAATTCCTTGGGAGTCAGCTGTAAGTGCTGAAGAGTGGTGGAGTCATCTGTAAGTGCTGAAGAATGTGGTGACTGTAGCACGAGCAAGGGCTGTTAGTGATTGATTAATAACTAATTAATTATTATTGTGGTTGAATAAGAACAATAATAATGTGATTGGAAGTAGTTCAATAAAGCCGTGGCCTGTTAACTCCAAAAGATGTGTCTGTGTTTATTTTGGGATTATACCCTCTCCTTATGACGTGTTTTATTGGCCTACACAAATCCACTATACACTAATGGCTTCTTCTAATGCTTCTAAGGAAACAGGATCAATTCTGGCTCAAACCAATTATACCTTACATAACAATACAAAAATCCTCAAATTCCTTTTAATATAACCCTTTGAGTGCCAGTGGGGTACGCAACACATTGCTTTGAAATGCGTTGCGTACCTCTCTGGCACTCATAGGGTTAATCAAGACCCTTTTTTTATCCCTAGAATGGTAGGAAGGTCTCCAGCGCATTGCAAATCAATGCGTTGCAGACCACTTTACCATTCAAGGGGTTAAATTACTTGTTTATATCAATAGCAATTTGTATTTGTCTCTTACAGTACAGCTGGTTTCTTTGGAATGACACCACTTGGTGTATACAGCATTATGTGCTATTGTTCCACAGTTGGCAATGACTACAGAGTCTGTTTGCCAGCTTAAAATGTTAACGTTAGTCTTCTGTTGATCTTGTGATTAACAAAGGGTTAACATCTTTTGCAAGAGCATAATATACATACATCTGGTATGAGAAATGAAATCAACAAACAGACCGGAACCCTGGCACTGTTTACTTATGTCTCCCTGAATTAGGAGGCTTCATCTTGTTACATCACAGAGGGTTGCAATAACCATATATTACACAAAATACTGGCCTCTGATACAATGAGAGATGATAGAAAACAATGCATCTGTCAGAGCAAATCTCCATGTCTCTAATTTATCTGTTGTTTTCCTTTCAAGAAGCTGATCTTCTTAGATTAGAGCCCTATCAGTGCTACCGAATCACTTCTTTTCACTGTCTTGATGAAAGCACAGCTATATATGTTGACCCTTTGCCAAAACACATAGAAAGTTCTCTTAAAGGAGTACTAACACCTCTTAACATAACCCCCACTTACCTTACCTGTATTCGGCCCTGGATGCCATGTTCATAGAGGTGGATACAGAGACGGATTTACATCTCAGGAGCCTGTAAGCACAGAAATCTGAAACGCCCCTCCCATTGGCCATCTCCACTGGACACCTCCACAATGCTCCTAACCTCCACATTGCCCCCATCATCTACATATTGCCCCCATCAGTTCCAACTTGCCCTCACATTGCCCTGGGGTGTTAGTGCGGGTGGCAAGGCTACTTTTTTTTTTTTTTTTTTAAAAGGGTCCCAGTGACAGGCGCCCCTCTATGGGGTGTGCCTGTAAGCAGATGCCTACTCTTCCTCGATAAATCCGGCCCTGGGTGGACATAACAGTTTCTGGCAGTTGTTTCCAACTGAAGCAGTTAAAGTGCTTGACACTACTTAAACATTTAAGGACAAGAGGGGTATTCTGTTATTAAAGAGTTAAGATTGCCATGTAAAATGAGTAAAGTTTGAAGGCCGTTGGTCCTGCAAGCAACTGTCATGTCCGCCTTCATGGATAATCACCAGGACTGATAGATGTTTTGTTGCATTTTTCTACAAAAACACAAGGGCTAAAGTTATAAAGGCATTTAGGATTTTCTGCCATAGCAAGGTATATTTTCTGCTGGGAGATGTGTCATCCCAGTGGTATTACAGTTCAAACTGTTGTTTTTTTACAATGACATTGCCCTTTAGTGGCCATATTTCAGATAGTTATTCTGTTGTAGTCTGTGAGAGAGGTGATATGGTTCAGCATAGAATGAGATAGTAACTTCTGAGTCATTTCCTGTCAGTTTGAAAGTACAGGAAGTAAACTCCCGGTATTTCTATTCCCATAGAGTCTAAAAATTTTGAACTTTCTGTAACATTTGAGTTAAATACCTGCCATCAGTACTCTTGTTGTACTCAGCAGGCACATATAGGATTTCATAAAAAAAAAGTTTATTGCTCCTTTAAAAGGAAACTATATTGTAGTATAGAATTTGAGAAATTTATATTTGCTTTTATGGTGCAGTTTGTTTCCCCAAGGATTGCTTCAGTTCTCCTTAGTACATCAACCTTAGAATATTTATGATTCTTTGCAGACAAAGTTGACTTACAGACTTTTTTACTGATGGCAGGTAGAGGGCATTCATGCCACTGAAATGTAAATACACATAAAGGAAAGGAAATCGAGCATGTAAAATGTGTAGATATATTACTAAAATAAAAAGCTAAAATAAAACATTATTATTCCTTTAATCTTGCATGAACTAATTTGATTAAGCTCTTCACCCAACCATTAATTATTTTAGAACAAGTGCATTATTCTGACCCATCAGGAGGACTTTCCAATTGCTTTGACTCAGTGAAAGAATCAGTTTTGTTTCTGATCATGGAGGACTGTCACTAAGTTATCATTTATCCATTGACAGATTTATGCTCATTAAGTTTTAATAAGCAGATAGATTCTTAAATATTTAGTTTAATGTTTTGAAAGATGATAGCAGCTGCCTGTTTGATTGATTGTAAATGAATCCTGTTTGCTTGGTGCGTAATTAAAATAATGATTAGAAAGCAAAGAAAAAAACAAAAACTTCCCTCCTTTCTACTTGGGGAGAAAATGTTTCTATGTTGGAAAATTATAATTGGCTAGATGGACGTCAATAAGGCTAATATACTAATAAGATGTGACACGATTCAGGACAAACCAATTGTACCATAGGGGACAGATAAAAATTATCCTAAATCCAGTTGATTTAAATTGGGATTTTAACCCTTTGTATACTAGAGAAATCTCTAATGCATTGTTAAACAATGAGTGGGAAACCTCTCTAGAATTCAGGGGGTTAAAATTTTCCTTTTATAGCAATGACCATTTTTAATTACTCCCTCTGATACATTTGATTTGCTCTGAAATTGCAATACTTCTTCATAGTATGTTAGTGTCAATGAAAATAAGAATTCTGGGGCAAATGAACTACCATAAAAATCTAATAGGTTTTCATAATGTTTATTTTTCCCTCTTTGCAGTTGGTTTGCCCCCAATTTTTTCCTGGTATTTTTAGTACATCATCCTAACACTGCTGGGCAATCACATTAGGGAGAATGTACAAATTCATCAGTTCGTCTCCACTGGAGAAAGCCTGTAATGCCATTGGCTGAACTTCAGGTTATACACTAGAGTGTATGATCACTGTGCTGCACTCCAGTAGATATAGGGCGGAATGCAAGAAATGTGTGCACTCACTATTTACAATGTGCTTTTTATGGAAAAATGATTAGCACCAAAATGTTAAAGAATTTTGCATGTTTTTTCTCAGGGAATGTTTGCTAATTTTTTAACAAATATGTTTCAAAAGTGGCGTGGTTAAAATATCCGCCGTTTTGTGAGAGGATTAGCAATTGAGTCTAATTCAGCAAAGCAATTAACACACATTTTCATACGTCTGGCTAACTTTGCCATTAATTTAGGAGCATGTGCTATTCAGTATCAAGGCATTAATAGGTTTCTTGCATCAAAACGTGAGCAATCACAAATAGCACATTGATTAATTACTTTTTTAAAATAGCGAATGTTCCACTTTTTTTAATTCCGCCCATAATCCCTTATTATTAGGACTCTGATGCCAGCAAGCCATTTTACCCCTGCCTTATAGCATACTCAGGAAATTGGAGGTAATCATGCCATTTATTCTACACCTTGTTTAATACATTGTTTTAAACAAGGCATACAGGAATGAAAAGTCCCTAAATGACCATAGCCTGTCCCCCTGGCATCTAGGGGTGGAATTTTGGTGTACATAACTTTGTAAATTGACATTAAGCAGGCGTAGGTTGCTAAATTTGATTTGGGTGCCAAATTCATAGCTGAGTAGTCATCGTACATTCACCCCAATTGACCTGCAAGTCTATCTACAGGTTTACTTTGATTTTTGCCCTCACTGGGCTCTTGTTTACAAAGAAGAACTGGATTAATTCTTGGCAAAGCAGATACATGTCAGGGAACAAATAACATTTCCAATTGATTTATATTGCGTTTCTACCTCACTGAAAGCTAGGGTTTCCAACAGGGAGGAGCAAAATGATTCTTTAAGTTCAAATTTAGATGGAAATTGTATCTGAAGACGACTCATGTTTTGCAAATCAGTTTTTGTTTTTGTGTTTTTGCACTGTTGTTTTGGTAGCCAATCAGAAAGTTGCAAATGCAATCATGTGATCCACAGTAAGAAAAAAAAAAAGGTTCACTTACCTTCAGATGTTATCTGAGCAAGGTAGGAGAACTTATTTTGGCAGACCTGCTAGATGACTCCCTCTACGTCTCTCTTCCACTTACTTTCCCCTGCTCTCTCCCATCCTTCTCCCACCCTGTTTCTCTATCTCTTCTTCCTTCTGACCCCATTCTTAGCACCTCGCGCACATTGGCTATTTTCTCTCTCCTCCCCCACTCCCCCTTTTATTCTCCCTCTGGCCAGACCTGGCCCTCTCTTCTTTCTAGTCTACTACCCTCAGAGGAAAATGCAGGATTTTTAGACAGGGGTTTACAAAAATATTAAACATTATTAAATACTTTACCTAGAACAGACTGCAGTTGTCTTTTCATAGGCTACTTGCATCTTCCCTTCTGATGTTGGGCTGCCATGAACTGATAACCTACAACTAGACCAACAACAGCTGGAGGGAAGCAGACTTCCCCCCTCCATAGAGTCATAAGCCAAACAGCAGCAACCATTTCTCATTATTAAGGTGCTAAGGTTTGATATCTCTCTGATCTGATCAGGGCAGAAGAACAATAAGGACCCTTGGGACAGACATCTGTAAAAGTAAGCCTTTTCCAACTATATAGGGAAATAGGCAGACTAATTTGAATTTGACATTTCTGAACAACATGAAATGCCTTCCCAGTTTGCCTGCAGAGTTAGTCCCCTAGATTAGTTGTCAGGATAATGTTAAGCTGCTATAATGGCAGCTTTGTGACAGCAGTGTTGGGTATAAGTGTCTTAGAATAGATGGCTTTTTAGAGAGTGCTTGAATAAGTGAAAGGGGAGAGTCTGGTAGCAATGGGCTTCAGTGATAGGGAGCTGTTCTAATGTAATCTTGGAGTCAAGAGTGAGAGGTTTTGGTAAATGGGGAACAAAGATGTTTAACTTAATGTAAGCTGCAGCATGAGGTGCATTTAGAGATGAGTGACGGCTATAGATGTGAGGGCACTGTTGTGGAGGGCTCTGTAGATGAGTACAAGATTTAAAATGTAATCCTTGCAGATCTAGGAAACTAGTCTTGTGCCTAACAGAGTGGGGCTGCAGAGTAAGTTTGACAGTTGAGATGAATTAAAGGGATAGTAATGTTTCATAATAAAAGCAGCTCTAATTAATCATCACAGTATTTGGACTTTGGAGAGTGTTATTTCAATACTGTCAGAGTTATAGTTCAAGAGTAATTCAATGACAAAGTATCCCCCTCCCGCCCCTTTTACTGATGTAACACTGCTCAGCCAGAGCAGAAGGGCGGTGCCCAGGTAGACTGCAGAGAGGGACAATCTTCAATTAAGATAAGGGAAAAACCTGAAAAGCTTGTCAAGGGGGGCAGGGCTTTCATTGTTTTCACTGTAAGAAGATTGTCCCCTGCTGCTATCTGTCTGGTCTTACAACCAGATCCACATCTGAGAAGAGATGGCTTACACTAGGTAAAAGGGGCGGAAGGGGGAAACTTTGCTTGTGAATATCTCTAAAACCATAAAGGTTTGAGAGATAAGACCTATATCATTCTTCATATTTTTTTAATGCCTACAAAATAAAATAAAGTTAAACTGAAGTATTACTATCCCTTTAACCTAGTGGCAGCTTTCATGATGGACTAAAATAGTGTTATAATAGTCAAGCCAAGACAGGAAGAGGAAGGGGACTAGGGTTTGGTAGTGTAATGTGTAAGAAAAGCCTGACTGTAAAAGTGACAGGACTTTGTTAGAGAGAGCATCTGAGGAGTGAAGCAGAGGGCATTCCAACAGTTAAAAGCCTCATTTAAATCAATATTCTAGTCATTTTGTCTGATGTATTAATGACAAATGGAGCAATTCTGGAGCAAACCAACTGAACTATAGGGATTCATATGTATTCATATTTTATTTCTGCATCTCCAACAGGTGTACTTAGAGCTTTACAGTTTACATTCAGTATAGAGGCATTACAATAAATGTAGTAAGTAAGAAGTTATACAGACAGTTATCATATGGGGAAGACTAGATATGCATACATTAGGATAGGAGGTCCGTGCCCCATTTAATTTGGTCTTTTAACCTCTTGAATGCTAGAGCTTTCAATGCGTTGGGGATCTCTTTAGCATTCAGATGGTTAAAAGACGCCCCCCATGAAATCCATAGTCATTCTGAGAATTTGTAATTCTCCCCTATAGTGCTGTTGGTTTGCTAAAGAAAAACACCTATTTTTATTAACAACCAATGGGATTCTAAGGGAGAAGGCATTCCCAAAGTCCCATTGATTTAAAGGAATAGTATTGTCACAATATAATCTTATCTTTGATTATTCATTATACTTTTTTATAATGCACAGTACTCTTGTAAATGTCCATATCGTTATAGTCTTCTTGTAATTTTAGTTTAAAGTTTTCCCTTCCCGCCCCTTTTCTTCTAATATCTGAAAGCCAGTCAGGACCATTCACAATGAGATACAATACTGTGTCATCATGAGGAAAATCCTGCTCCGCTTTGTGAAGGGGGGGGAGGCAGGATCTTCCTTATAAAGACAGACACAATATTGTCCCTCATTGTGATCCATCCAGTCAACAACCTGCTTTCAAATTGGATTGGACAAGAGTGACGTAGGGAAAAGGGGTGGGAGGAGAAAACTTTAAACTAAAAATTACAACGATATGGACATTTACAAAGGAACCATGCATTATAAAAAGTATAATGAATAATCGAAGATAACTTTATATAGTTAAATTACAATCTCTTTAAATGGGGATTTAAACCTCTTAAATGCTTGAGAGCATTTAAGGGGTCAAAAGGCCCATTAGAGTCAATAGGAATGTATATTTGTTCCCTATAGGGCAGCTGGTTTACATCAAAACACCTACACTTTTCTCAAATAATTGAGCCTCCCTGTTCCTTGCACCTGACTATACAGTAACCACTTAGTTCATTCAGATCCAGTGTTAACAACAAAAAGACAGAGACACCAGTGGGAGAACATTTTTGCCAAAATGGACACAGTGTCAGGGATGTTACATTAACTGTACTGATAGGACTGTTCCGCACTCAGAGGGACAGAAAAATATGGGAGGTTAAATTAATGTTGCAGTTTAATGCTTTACATCATTGTTTAAATAGAGACAGATAATTCCTGTCACATTATTACATTGTAGATTAACCTTTCCAACAGTCCCACTGGGATCATAAATACCTCTAACTCCTCAAAGGAAGACTGCAGTATACCTCACGCTCCTCTACCATTGACTGATCAAATAATATGGGTCTGGACTGAGCTTTCTTATCTGATTTCCATTCTAAACAATGCAATGTGTACTTGTATGTAAGAGAGATGTTTTCATTTTTATCTGTATAACATGCCTGAGGAAGAGACATGAGAGGTCTTGAAAGCTTGCATCCTGAATCTGCTTAATTAGCTAATACAGGTATCAACTTGGCTATATTTGCCTCCTGTTAGTTCATTTTGATTTCATGAAAAACTGGAGCCAAAGCACAGAGAGCAAAGTGAGATCCACTGATGCTGGGAGAAGATGAATAAAAATATGATGACTACAATACAAAGACTGCATTCCTTTTATTCAAAGTCCTCATTATTTTACTGGGTTTTGAGAACTATTTTTTTTTTTTTGCTTTAAAAAAAAAAAACCCACAAAAAAAACCGAGTTTCTCTTTTACTGTCATAAACTTGCAGTGTTGCTGCAGTGACAATGGTGGCTGTTCTTTTGCTGTTCTGATGTGCCGCGTGGCACTGTATATATTCTGCCCTTTCTGATACAATAGATTTTCTTTCCCTCTGGCGCTGTTAGGAATATTTCTCACAATATGAGCTCCCTTGGCAGACGATGGCTGAGCTGCCTGATAGATCTCTGGTGACAAGTTTTCTTCAATATTCGCTTCTGTGCAAAGTGGGAGATTCTTAACTCCTTGAATGCTGGAGCAGTCTTCAGTGCATTGCAAGGTCATTTTTTTGGAAACATCTTCTGCATCCAAGGAGTTAACCCTTTGTTGATGAACCCTCAGTCTTGGAAGTTTTATGTTGTATGTCTTTAAGAGGGATCAATCAATAGGGTGCTTTAAACTACTACTAGGGGAAAAACGATGCAAAATGCTAAATAGTAGCAATTCTGGAGCAAACCAACTGTACCATACAGGGGAAATTAAATTCAGATTGATTCAACTGGGCCTTTTAACCCCTACAATGCAAGAGGTCACCAACGCATTGACCTCTCTGTCATTCAAAGGGTTTTCTCACTTTTGAACGTCAATAAAAACTTAAAAAACCCCCAAAACAAACAAAAAAAACAGTTTTTTGCCCCCTACGGTGCAGATGGTTTGTCCTGTAAATGTGTTGCATATCCCTCTGGCATTCAGATGGTTAAATTAGCCTCCAAGGGTCTAATGAACAACGCAAAAGGAGAGCAATTCTTGGCCAAGCCAACTGCTAGAGAGAGATCAAGAGATCTCCAGTGCATTGTGAGGGGTTAAATGACACATTTAAATCAATGGAAACCTTATACCCCCCAGAGTACCATTGGTCTGCTCCAGGATTGCTCCTCTTTTTCTTTCTGCATAGGGCCCTCATTGTCAGTCGTTACTTTAGAGATGGGCAGCTCAGTGTCACATGCTGAAGACCTTTCTCCTATATCTACATTTTACTTTTGCATAATGCGTGTCCCCCCTGCCCTGGGCTGATAACCATAACAAGAGGAGGCATCTGACGGCTGACGTTGTCTCTCAGCTCTCACCTTTCTGCGCTCTCAAGGTAAACATGGACTTGTCACCTGTCACAGAGATGTCTCACTTAGCTGACACCCCTGATAATGGGACTGCCAACCCTTCCCTACTACTTTCCACCTGGGCTGAGCTTGTGATAAGATGAAAATAACAGACATACATAGATATATACATACTTGGCTATACACACACATGCAGATACACACATTCACTTCCAAAAATGATTGAAATAACATAGGAAGATGCACACACACAAATACATACATGTAAATGCAAATCCCAAAATGCTGAAAATAACAGAGAAAGATACATAGTCACACTTACAAAACTGATGTAAACAACACAGAGATACACACACACACACACAAAATGATGAAAATAACACACACTAAGACACGCATAGTTATACATGTCCGTGCACACACTAACACACACACACACACACACACACACATACAGACATGCACATATAAACATCCCACACATACATACACACACACACAAAATGATGAAAATAATACACACTAAGACACGCACAGTTATACATGTCCGCACACACACACACACACACACATACATACATGCACATATAAACATCCCACACATACATACACACACACAAAATGATGAAAATAATACACACTAAGACACGCACAGTTATACATGTCCACGCACACACACACTAACATACACACATACAGACATGCACATATAAACATCCCACACATACATAGACACACACACACACACACACACAAAATGATGAAAATAACACACATTAAGACACGCATAGTTATACATGTCCGTGCACACACTAACACACACACACACACACACACACACATACAGACATGCACATATAAACATCCCACACATACATACACACACACACACAAAATGATGAAAATAACACACACTAAGACACGCATAGTTATACATGTCCGTGCACACACACACACACTAACACACACACATATACACATGCACATATAAACATCCCACACATACATACACACACATACACACACACACACAAAATGATGAAAGTTATACATGTCCGTGCACACACTAACACACACACACAAACATATACACACATATACACACACACATACATACATACACACACACTTTAACCCGCAATGCATTGCGTACCCCTCTGGCACTCAAAAGGGTTAAAAACTGATTAAAATAACAGAGAAAGATACACACCCACTCTTCCAAAATGATGAAAATGATAAAGAAAGATATACAGGCAAACACACACACATGAACACACAGATGTACACACATATCTTGCTTTGTATGATTCATGTCAGGAGCTGGATGTACATTTCTGTACATTACACAGTAGAACATATGGAGACAAATGTATAAAGAGAAAAATAGAGCAACTTTGGGGCAAAATGTCTACATAATATTAAAACAAATAACCACCAGGCCTCTAGCATCCAAGGGTTAAATGACACATTTGAATCAATGGTACTTTTTGTGTGTTCCATATGGTGCAATTGTTGCACCAGAATTGATCATCTTGTCTTTTTATTTATATTTACCATTTAAGGCAAAGGACAATTGATTCCCTCTGCTTGTTAACCCCTTGATGACCAGAGGGTTGTACAATGTATTTAATTACAATGTTTTGCAAACCCATTTGGTCCTCAGTGATTTAAAACACTTCACAAAAATTGTAGCATTCTGCACGTAAGGGGTTAACCATATATTAGGGAGGCTCTAGGATATTCAGTTAATTCCATTATAATGTGGTGATCTGATTTTGCTTCATTTGGCCCTATGTACAACTGGACCTACGTATAAAGGCATCAATGGCGCCTATGTATAAAGGCTTCCATGGGACCTATGTACAAAGGCTTCCGTGGGACCAATGTACAAAGGCTTCCATGGGACTTATGTACAAAGGCTTCCATGGGACCTATGTACAAAGGCTTCCATGGGACTTATGTACAAAGGCTTCCATGGGACCTATGTATAAAGGCTTCCATGGGACCTATGTACAAAGGCTTCCGTGGGACCAATGTACAAAGGCTTCCATGGGACTTATGTACAAAGGCTTCCATGGGACCTATGTACAAAGGCTTCCATGGGACTTATGTACAAAGGCTTCCATGGGACCTATGTACAAAGGCTTCCATGGGACTTATGTACAAAGGCTTCCGTGGGACCTATGTACAAAGGCTTCCATGGGACTTATGTACAAAGGCTTCCATGGGACTTATGTACAAAGGCTTCCATGGGACCTATGTACAAAGGCTTCAGTGGGACCTATGTATAAAGGCTTCCGTGGGACCTATGTATAAAGGCTTCCATGGGACCTATGTATAAAGGCTTCCATGGGACCTATGTACAAAGGCTTCCATGGGACCTATGCATAAAGGCTTCCATGGGACCTATGTACAAAGGCTTCCGTGGGACTTATGTACAAAGGCTTCCATGGGACCTATGTACAAAGGCTTCCATGGGACCTATGTACAAAGGCTTCCATGGGACTTATGTACAAAGGCTTCCATGGGACCTATGTACAAAGGCTTCCATGGGACTTATGTACAAAGGCTTCCATGGGACCTATGTACAAAGGCTTCCATGGGACTTATGTACAAAGGCGTCCATGGGACCTATGTACAAAGGCTTCCATGGGACCTATGTATAAAGGCGTCCGTGGGACCTATGCATAAAGGCTTCCGTGGGACCTATGCATAAAGGCTTCCGTGGGACCTATGTACAAAGGCTTCCGTGGGACCTATGTATAAAGGCTTCCGTGGGACCTATGTACAAAGGCTTCCGTGGGACCAATGTACAAAGGCTTCCATGGGACTTATGTACAAAGGCTTCCATGGGACTTATGTACAAAGGCTTCCATGGGACCTATGTACAAAGGCTTCCATGGGACCTATGTACAAAGGCTTCCGTGGGACTTATGTACAAAGGCTTCCATGGGACCTATGTACAAAGGCTTCCATGGGACCTATGTACAAAGGCTTCCATGGGACTTATGTACAAAGGCTTCCATGGGACTTATGTACAAAGGCGTCCATGGGACCTATGTACAAAGGCTTCCATGGGACCTATGTATAAAGGCGTCCATGGGACCTATGTATAAAGACTTACATGGGACCTGTGTACAAAGGCTTCCATGGGTCCTATGTACAAAGGCTTCCATGGGACCTATGTATAAAGGCTTCCATGGGACCTATGTATAAAGGCTTACATGGGACCTATGTATAAAGGCTTCCATGCGACCTATGTATAAAGGCTTACATGGGACCTATGTATAAAGGCTTACATGGGACCTATGTACAAAGGCTTCCATGGGACCTATGTATAAAGGCTTCCATGGGACCTATGTATAAAGGCTTCCATGGGACCTATGTACAAAGGCTTCCATGGGACCTATGTATAAAGGCGTCCATGAGACCTATGTATAATGGCTTCCATGGGACCTATGTATAAAGGCTTCCATGGGACCTGTGTACAAAGGCTTCCATGGGACCTATGTATAAAGGCTTGCACATCTCTGGTTTAAAAGCTTCCATTTAAATTAATGACAATTTATATTTGTTCCTTGATCGAGAACTGCTCTACTTTTGCCATTATACATATGTCCTTTTACTTCTAAACTGTGATTTTTTTTCCAAACTCTTTCTGTGTTCTCTGTTGGATTATAAAGTGCACCAACTGGTAAATACCAAGGAAAGGAGCAGGGATCCAGACTGCAAAACACACTTAATTACTTCTGTCCCAGAGCTTTGTCTCTTAAAACTTCAGAGGAAGAATCTGTAATTAAGACCAAAATGATCCTCAGTGCTGTGGAGTTTATAGACTGTGGTCATTCCCCACTGGCTGTGCTTTAGCAACCCATCAACTGATGTGGTGATAAAGTTTCCCTGCGGAGGGCAGAGGGATATTTCTATAGCACTTTCAACTGGATGTCATCTGGAGTAGCCTATTACTTCCTAGCGCAGGTATGGGCAACCTGAGTCCTTTCAGCTGTTTAAGACTACAGTTAATATGATTCCCAACTAGTCAATGGAAATTGGGACTTATGGCCCTTAAAGGGATAGTAATACTTAATATATGAAAATAAATGTTATAGAGTTTATCCACCCGAGTAAAACAGGGGTACTCCTACTGCTGAGGGGTGTTTTAATCGAAAAATATAGTGCCTCAGATTTGAATTTTGTGGTGCAATATCTCAGTGGCCTGAAATGTTAGAGTGGCGCTGTTGCTACAGCATCCTAAGGACTGCTCTTGTCAGTTGACCATAAATCTCCATAGGATGGTGTAGAAACAGCGCCAGTGTAACATTTCAGGTCATTGAGCTATTGCACCCAAGAAATTCAAGTTTCAACTGTAATCCCCATTGAATAAAACACCTCTCAACAGTGAGAGTGCCCTTGTTTACCTCAGAAGGATAAACCCTACAATTTTTTTAACTTAAATATTACTATCCCTTTAACAGCTGCAGGGCCTCAGGTTGTCTAACCCTGTTCTAAAGCAGGGTCAAGAAAACTGTGGCTGGCACCTGGCGAAGGAGGATGGCACAAAATGTGTAAGGGGATCTGAAAGATCCTTAAGACTCCCTAAAAGACCAGTGTACTGGACATGCATATATACATACAGGAGGGCAATAAGTATATTTTCACAGTAAGAATGGAAGTATTTCAAGTCTGCCTGTCTCTGTCTAGAGAAGGGAGAGATTCACCAAGAGCTGATAACGAAGTAATAAAGAGGTGATAAAGTGGCGATGACTTCTCCTGTTTATCACTTCTTCATTTCCTATGTTATTCTATGGAGCCTATGCATTAAGATTTCTTCAACTCTGGAGATCTTAGTGATTAGGCTCCACAGAATAACATAGGAACTGGAGAAGTCATCTCCACTTTATCACCACTTTATCACCTCTTTATCACCGCTTAGTGAATCTCACACAAGGAGTCTGTAGAACACTGGCCTGACTCCTCATTAGATTATTCAGAAAAAGCTTCACTTCAAACAAAATAGCAGTTAAAGGGATAGTAATACTTAAGATGTAAAAAATATATGTTGTAGGGTGTATGTCCCCGAATAAAACAAGGGTACTCCCACTGCTGAGAGATGTTTTATTACAACATATAACAGCTCAAACTTGAATTTTTAGGTGCAATATCACAGTGGCCTGAAAATTTACAGTGGCGCTGTTGCTACACCACCCTATGGAGATTTATGGTCTACAGACCAGAGCAGTCCATAGGATGGTGTAGCAACAGCACCACTATAAATATTCAGGCCACTGTGATATTGCACCTAAAAAATTCAAGTTTGAGCTGTTATAATTTTTTTAATAAAAATCTTTCAGCAGTGGGCGTACCCTTGTTTTACTCAGGGGGATAAACCCTACATCATATATTTTTTACTATCCCTTTAAGTTAAAGGAACACTTGGGTTATATTTTAAATATTATTTACTTTCACTGTAAAAATATATTATTTTATGCTGTATTTTATATTATTTGATGTATTATTTTAATGCTTGTATAGACTGTATTGTATAGACACAATTAGGTTCATTTGTACTGTTTGTAATTAGAGACAAAAACAGATAATTTATTGAGATTCTTGCCCACTGCCCTGGAAAAGACAGGGATGGTGCTTCCACCGATCATATGTAAGACAAGATTTTAGGCCTCAGGAATTAAATAAAGGATCTTTATAGATGCTATTATGGTGTATAGGGTATTTAGATTTGGATAACCTCAGATAATATTTAGGAAATAATGTTATCAGGGAGACTGTACCTATTAGAATGAATATCCTTAATATTTTTAACCCTTTAAAGTGTCAGTAAACTTATTTTTTGAATTTAGATATTCTACATTGCACGATCTGTTAAATGAAATTGCACATGCTTTTTATTTTTTTTCAGTCTACACCTACACCTTTGTGTCCCTGTAAGCTCCCAGAGAGCTTTCTTGCAGGAACTGTGAAATCATAGATAGTAGTACAATGTTACACTATCCCTGCCATATTGAGTGCATTTTGTATTTGATACACTGATAGATTTCTCTTCCCTGACAGAAAGCTTTCTGGAAAGAGATCCCAACTTCTTACTGATTTAACTGGGCCTTTTAAAGGGATAGTAATATTTCACAAAAACAGCAGCTCCAATTAATCTTCATGGTATTTGAGCCATAGAGGGTGTTATTTCAATACTATCAGAGTTGTAGTCCAAGAGTAATTGAATGATAAAGTATCCCCCTCCCTCCCCTTTTACCTAGTGGAAGCTTCCTCCCCTCAGCTGTGGAATCTGGTCCACAAACCAGACAGCTTACAGCAAGGGTCTTCTTACTGTGAGAACAGTGAAAACCCTGCCCCCATTGACAGATTTTTCAGATTTTTCTCTTATGTTAACTGAAGATTGTCTCTCTCTGTAATCCACTTGGACACTATCCTGCTGCTCTGAGCTGAGCAATGTTACATCAGTAAAAGGGGCAGGAGGGGATACTTTATTATTCAATTACTCGAACTACAACTCTGACAACTCTGCTTATATTATGAAACATTACTATGCCTTTAACTCCCTCAATGTTAAAGAGGTAACTAACAAGATGATTCCCAATGTTTTGGAGGGTTTTCTATCAGTCACTGAATTAAAGTCCCCATTTAGATCAATGGAGATTTTTATTTTCCCCTGTAGTGCATTTGGTTGGCCCAAAATGGCACCATTTGATTTATGTGCATAAGGGCCCTGAGACTGTTAAAGCATCTGGTGTATTGTAAGGAAATGTGAACTAAAAGTTAAAATGAAAGTCATTATTAGACTTCATGTTATGAACAGATGAGAGTTACCGTGTTAGCCATAGAAATACAGGAGTCAAATAGAGTCAAGTTAATACCTTTATTGGATAACTAAGCAGATTTAGGATGCAAACTTTCAAGACCTCTTAGGTCTCTTCCTCAGGCATATTATACAGATAAATATGAAAACATCTCTCTTAAACACAAGTACATATTGCATTGTTTAGAATAGAAATCAGATAAGATATCTCAATCCAGACCCAGGTTCTTTGATCAGTCAATGGTAAAGGAGTGTGAGGTAAATTGCAGTCATCCTCTGGAAGTGTCAAAGATATTTACACTCCCAGTGGGACTGTTGTAAAGGCTAATCCACATTGTGATACTGGAACAGAAATTGTCTGCCCCTGTTCAGGCCATTATTTAAAGCATTAAACAGTACAGTCAGTTTAATGTCCATGACACTGTGTCCATTTTGGCAAAAATGGACACAGTGTCCATATAGGTGAGGAACAGAGGAATAGAGAGGAATAGGCGACCTTTACTCTCCAGCTGTCAGGAACTACACTGTCATGTAGTCTGGTTGGTGATGAAGTGAGTTGTAGTCTCCATTACCTGCAGAACCAGAGGTTTCATATCTCTGCAGTTTATAAACCTTGCATTTTGTTGTTAGAGATGCCATTCTGGTTGCTCTTATAGCTAATTCACAGTATCTAATCATTTGGACAATTAAATATGTTCTGTCCATTCTCATTTTATACAGTGATTGTTATACTGAGTGTATTCCACATGCTGCCCTCTGGCTTTTTTAGTTTTTTTCAATTAGTCAAATTATTTCATGTTACAAAAGACATAACAATTATAGGGTTTATTTGTTTACAAAAACAAATAAAATTCTTATCCTGTCAAAAACTGTAGATCTCACCTTAAATGACAGCTTTTTAGACATCAGAATAGTGCATAATACCTTCTAGTTTGGTAAAATGATGGATGCATTAGTTATTAAACATCTGTTTTTCAGACTTCTTTGTAGGTAGATACCCCCACCCCGGCATTATACATCTAATGCAGAAACATCTCCGATCTATACCCCTGAACCATATAAATCAGTAGTGGGCAACTTGTGCCATGCCAGATGTGAAATACAATAGCCATTGTTGCTGGAAATTGTAGTCCAGCAATTGCTAGAGTGCTGCAGGTTGCCCACATTCAAATGAAAAATCATTGGCATCTCCTGTTGTCAACTGACATTCACTGTCCTTACTTGAATTTCAGTCTGCCTCTAGTACAGAGGTGGGCAACCACAGCTGTGTAACTACAAAGAAGATTTGTCCATATCCACATCAGTCTGGTCCCACCCACAGATAGGGCAGCACAAGACAGATAATGCTTCTCTGCAAGAGAGAAACTACAACCCCAGATTTATGTTTTGGCCAATAATGGACTTCATCAGTGGGGTGCAACTGTTTCCCTCTAGGCATAAGGAGAGCAAGAGACCATGCAGGGGATACCCTTCTAAAAACAAAACGTGTCAAGAGCACACTGAGAACAAATACAAAGCAATGTGTTGCATACCCTTCTGGCACTCAAAGGGTTAAAAGCTGCATAGTTCGTATAGAAACAGATGTATGATGGTGATTAGCAGTTTTCCTGTTACTTGATTCTGTAGAAAAACTTAGTCTAATCTACATGAAAATGTGAGGTAGTTTGTCTTATTTTATAGTGTTACTTCCCCTTTAATAGATTTTATTTCTAAAATACCAACATTTTACTTAGGGCTACCAGGTATATGGATCAGGCCAGTTGTTATATCCTTATAGGTGCAATAACATTTACGTCTCTATATTATACATCTACAAATCACTTAACACTGGAAAAGGAAAATGCCATTTACCGCTTTTAAACTACAATCTGCTAAATTGAATGGATGGGAAGTGTCTATTGGAGGAATTATATGGTATGTTGATTGCAATGAGATCTACCCAATATGCTCTCCAGTAAAGGAAACTGCAAAGTGGCTTAACTTTTTCCCTGCAGAAGATAACAAAAAAAGCAAAGCCATCTAGCATTTTGCACCAAGTGCAAGTCACACTTTTTATTCTTTATGACAATTCCCACAGTATTTCTGTGATAAAAATCTGTTTTGTGGTCTGAGTACAAATGCTATAAATGCGAATGCAGAAAAATTGACCCCTTGAGGACCAGAGGGGTGTGAACACCCTCTTTCCACCAAGGGATCATACAAAAACATGAGGATCAAGGCAATGTCTGCACCATGATTTGAGTTACAAATGGTCCCTGTGCTTTCTGGTACATAGGGCCGTGTTCACCAAGCTAAACAGGTGCAATTATGGAGCAAACAGCACTGGAGGGGATGATTGAACATTCCCATTGATTTAAATGGGACTTTTAACCTCTTCAACTACAGAGAGGCTGTAACGCTTTTGCAAAGCAATGTGTTGGAACCCCCCATTTAACCCTTTGAGTCCCAGAGGGGTGTGCAATGCATTATGAATCAATGCATTGCATAACCCTCTGGCACTCAATTGGTTAAATCCTTGGGAGTTTGAAACATTTTTATATGTCCCCTATGGTGCAGCTGGTTTGCCACAGAATGGCATGGTTTAACCCTTTGAATGCCAGAGGGGTACGCAACGCATTGCTCTGAAAGACGTTGCGTATCCTTCTGGCACTCAAAGGGTTAAGCTGCCCATAGTGCATTTTACATTTACTGCATCTGAGCCCAGGGAAAAGAATAAAGGAGTGGTCTCGCTTAATGAACTGGACACTAGAGAGGTCTCCAACACAATGCTTTGCGCACTCCCCTGGTCCTTAAAGGGCTAAGAAGACTGTTTTGTGTCCCCAGTTCATTGGGAACATCCAGAGGTTTCTGAACTGTGTTATACGATAGACAGAGCCATATGCAAAAAGTCTCTGGGAGTCCATAAACTTAGTTCAAATGAATGGGGATTTTTATGTGTCTCCTTCAGTCCAGTTGGTTTTCTCCATATTTACATTCGTGGATATGACCCACACAGTTTCTAGATGACTGGAGGGGGCTTCTCAGTAATTGTCCACTTTGTCCTATGGTTATAATAGCTCTGCATTTTAGCTGCACTATTATGTATGGCAGTTCAGACATGACAGAAGCAATTTTAGTACGAGTGGTAGCCATTGTCATAACTATATAAGTGTATGTAATCTTCTTGGATTCACAGGTCTTAAAGGCCCAGATCTGGGACAAAACAACTACATCATATAGGGAAAATACATATGCAAGGGTAATACTGTAAAGACAAACTGGAGCAATTCTGGGACAAACCAACTGCACCATAGTGGACAAATAAAAATGTCCCAATTTCCATTAATTTAAATGATACTTTTAGCTCAGTGGTATATTCCCTGACTATGGACCCTGTTCAAACCTCAGGGTTGCAGGTTCGAATCCCGGCAGGGTTAACTCAGCCCTCCATCCTTCTGAGGTCTATAAATGAGTACCATTGATTGGGTAATAATAACCTCTATTATTTCAGCTGCCGATTTGGTTAATTCCAAGAGCGTGCGCTGAAAGCGCTTTGAGTCCCACTGGGAGAGAGGCGCTATATAAATACTAGTTATTATTATTATTATTATAACTCCTTGAATGTTAGAAAGATCTAAATCCTAATGTGATGATCAAGCCCTGGATTAGTGCCAGAGAGGTATCACATTGGCACTCAAAGGGTTAATCCTTTAGCAACTGATTAATACATCGACTGAATGTTGATTGGCCAGGACTGAGCTAGCAAAGGCCCTGTGTGCCTGTTGATGCTTTAGTGAGCTATATACCAAGACTAACAGTTTATTTAGCACCTTGCAATGGGAATTTTTATATTGAAAGAGCTATAAAACTGTCCAAAAAAATGAACCCTGATATAAATCAGTACAATTTAGACAGTGAAAGCAGATGCTGTGAAGTTTCATATAAACTTCAGAGGCAATATAACCAACAGTATCCCATCATGCACTGCATCTTTTGTTTCATTCACTTTCATGTTTGTTTTTGATACAAATTTACTAAAAGTTGGAAAACGTCCTTTGGTAACTTACTGATAAAAGAGCATTTGTTCAATGAAAGTGGAGCCATTCTGGGGCAAAGTAACTGCATCATAGGAGTCAAATAAATCAATTCCATTGATTTAAAGGGATAGTAATGTTTCACAATAAAATCAGCTCTAATTAATCATCATAGTATTTGGACTTTGGAGAGTGTTATTTCAATACTGTCAGAGTTATAGTTCAAGAGTAATTCAGTGACAAAGTATCCCCCCCCACCCCTTTTACTGATGTCACACTGTTCAGCCAGAGCAGAAGGGAGGTGCCCAGGTAGACTGCAGAGAGGGACATCTTCAGTTAAGATAAGGGAAAAACCTTAAAAACTTGTCAAGGGGGACAGGGTTTTCATTGTTCTCATAGGAAGAAGATTGTCCCCTTCTGTTATCTGTCAGGTCTATGGACTGCATTCCACATCTGAGAAGAGATGGCTTACACTAGGTAAAAGGGGTGGGAGGGGAAACGTTGCTAGTGAATATCTCTCAAACCATAAAGGTTTGAGAGATAAGACTTATATCGTTCTTCATGTTTTTTTAATGCCTACAAAATAAAATAAAGATAAAACGAAGTATTACTATCGCTTTAAATGGAGCTTTTAATCTCTGAATGCCAGAGAGATCTCCAGCAGTCTCCATCATTCAAAGGGTTAAAAATCCCATTTAGATTAGTGTGAATTTTTACTTGTTCATTAGCAATCTCCCGTGAGTGCCCTACTCAGTACTGACAGAGCTAAGCTTTGCAGATCTGCAGTGCTAATTATGTTCCCATAGCTCTTAGGGTACAGCCTAACTTTGTATAGGGTCTTTTATAGACCATATGTTTCCCTTTAACATTCAAATACTCAAGAACAAAATTAAAGGAGAAATAAATTATTCTGACTGTTAGGACCCCATCACACTATAATTAGATAATCAATAAAATGGCGGTAGCGGGCCAATACATATGGCTGCACATGGTAGTACAAATCTTCAGATACATTTTTTGTCATACAATTAATGATCGAATTGAACAAGCAACCAGGAGGATAAGAGAGGGACTGAATTTTGGGTAAATAATAGTACATAACAACTACAACACAATTATATAAAGTTTCTAACAAGATCCTACTGTCCTCTTTAACCTAATCATCTACGGTATATCCTGAATCATGATTCCACCCCTCCTCTTGTCAGCATGCTTGACAAAGATGTGACCATTGGACTGCAATCCTACCATGGCCTTCTTCTCTTTAGTCCCAACAGGTCCTGCAAAGAGTTTTTGGTGTTTTCACCATCTTAGTGAGACCATTCATAAGCACGTTGTAGGGTAAACTATATTGATTAATTCTACAATGTGTTGGATTAAATACGGACCATTGCTTAATGTGCGAATGTCTACATCCATCTATAATGTACTATTATATGTTCTCTGTATAGTTCTCATTTGAGCCAACATTTCTGTCTATAACTGCTATAGGTAAGCTTACATGTGAAGTGGTTCTATTATGTGAACATCTCTGAATTATTTTATTTTTTCAGGGTGACAAAAAAGATAACCCTCTTAAAACATTCACTTCATCCTTACTAAGTGCATGAATGCAGAGGTTAAAAACACCTATGGTTTTAGGTCCTCTACTATCTCAACATTTTTAGTTGAATTGTCTTTTTCCTTTTTTCCCTCTCATTATTCAGATGTGTTTCTCTTGCTACCTGCCTGTAGTATAAAATAACACAGTCGATGTTCCTGTTGGGGCCATTGTGGAATTTGCATCAGAATTTATTCATGTCTCTTTGTGTCTGTGGCCCAGAGAATTATAAAAGTGACTGAGTTATTCACTGTATGTCAAAAATAGCTGTGGAGAAAAATATTTTACTTACTAAAAAAATTCATTCAGAAATTCAACGCTTATATTTATTGTGAACCATGCATCATGCTGGATATCCCAGTGTACCACTATTACTGATGCTAGATATCAATGTATTGACCTTCTGTCAGTAAGGTTGTTGTCATTTAGTCTTGAGGGATTCCCGGGGGACAGTGTTTAACTACCGATATATGTGTGGTATATTTACCCAGTCTGCTGGCTAATATTACTTTTCATTTATTTCGATTTTTCCACTTTTCTGTCAATTTAACTGTTGATATATTTTAATCAACTCTTTTTTATTATCCTATTTATACATGTATCTTTTTGGCACTAGGATCTTTATTGTGTTTTTTAATATGTGATACATTTGGAGTGTAAGGTAGGTATAATATCCTTTAGCAGCCTATAGATAAATATGCTTATTTCCTTTTTATTTGAATTCAGCCATTTTGTGCTCATTCTAGATTAATATTTATGATTGGGGCAGTACTGGGCCTTATGGATAAAGTGGAGTAGTTCAGAGGCAAATCAGTTGCACCTTGGGGACAAATAAATCTTCCCACTGATTTAAATGGGGCTTTTAACTCCTTGAATGTTAGATCGCTGACACATTGCAAAGAAATCCAGTAGTGTCCTCTCTAACATTCGATGGGTTAAATCAGTAGGAATTTTCAAAATTTTATTTGTCTCCTGTAGTAAAGTTGTATTCCTCCACTTTGGCTTTAGGCATAAGGCCCATTAACCCTTTGAGTGGCAGAGGGGTACACAACACGTTGCAAAGCATTGTGTTACATACTCCTCTGGCACTCAAAGGGTTAAATCATTTCAAGCCAGACTGTTGGTGAAATATTCCCATAGTCTAGCATGGATTTACTCGCTTAGCCAATAGGCAAGCAAAAATCTGTAAAAACTAATTTCAGTCACTATGTAAATCTGTTACTAAACTATAAAATATAGGAAATGAGCAGAAAAAAATTGTCACTTCACATTTTGTGCTCGAAGGGACAAATCACCATATAGTAGATCTAGCCAGTTATGCTTTTGGAAATGTGAAGTTCTTTCCTTGGAGAATTAGTTGGATAATGGCCTTTTACTAACCATGATCTCTTGCTTTTCAGACACACTGTCAGTGCCTCGCTGGTCCCCACAGATTCCACGCAGAGATCTGGGAAACTCCATCAAACACAGGTACTGGGGACTCTCGTTATGGAGGTGATAGGAGTTGTAGTCTGTACAGATCAAAGGGACATTGTAAGAATTAGCCACCTGAAACCTGTTGTTGGACTACAATTTCTGTCATTGTTAGCCTGTCAGTTTATGACTGGCTGCTGCCCACATGGCTTGGTGAGTCAGTGTAGGTTGCATTGAGCAATGCAACTTCCAGTGTTAACAATGTGAAGGATCTGAAAAAAGGTGAACCACAGACTTAAATGCAGGGAAGTTGCAGCACATTGCTGCAGTTTGTGTTCATGTGAAGCAGTAGTTGTACCTGTGAACACCTGATTGTGAGTTCTTTAGGGACATTATCAAAGCAATAACATTTCTATTCTAAATAGCCTTAGGCTAATTCTTAATTTCCTCTGGGCATCCATAGTCCCATATTTTCATTCTCAGTCAACAAGAAAATTCATATGTGCCATCTAAACCTGAGAATGAACACGGAAAGGTATGGGCAGGATCCAAGCTTCAATGGCTTATGTAAAAGAAGCACTTTATTAACTGACCTGTAAAAATGCCCCAGAGGTGTATCATGTAAACCTTATTATACCAGTCAGAAAGTGTCATGATTTCCCAAAGATGTTCAGGAGTCAGTACGGTATAGTTAAATGCAATTTATTAATATATAAGAAAGGTTTTACACAAGTAATACAACAGGAACAAGGAAAGGGTTACAGACCAGCAAGCACTGCTATCAGGAATAGTAGGCTGCCACGCTTGACCACACTGCTGGAGTCTATGCCTAAGCCACTGGTAGTCTCTGCAGGAACCAGGAGCAGGAACAGGAACACAGGATCTTGTTTCGACGTAGCGAGAATACTGACTCATGCCTGCCATCATTATGGAGTGATTTCTGACTCTCGGCTGCAGTCAATATAGGGAAATGGATACCTGACTCACGCCTGTAGCCAGTATCAGAGCTAATCTGCCAGAGCCCAAGGTCCGCACTAGATTGGGTGTCTGCTAGGTACAAGGGACAAACATAAGAATAGTCAGACAGAGCCACAAGTCAGCACCAGAGGGGGTAGTCAGACAAGCCAGGTCATACACAGTTCAGGTAGTCAGCCAGAGCCACTGGTCTGCACAAGGCTGGGTGTCCACTATAGGGATAGACAAAAGAATAGTCAGACAGAGACACAGGTCAGCACCAGGGTTGGATGGAAGACAAGCCAGGTAATACAGAGAGCCCAAGGAAATAGAACTGCTTTGAACAACAACGCAAGGGCAACTAAGTCAGGACTCAGACTGCCCTTTAAACCCCTCCTCAGGAAGTAGGTAGGAGGAGCAGGCTCAGAGGAAGGAAGTAGGTAGGAGGGGACTACAGGAAGCATAGCATAAAACAGAGGCCTGCTTCACTCTGAAGCCTTGCACCTGCAGATGACGCGTGGAAAGACACCGAGCATTGCTGAAGCGGCGGCGCTGGAAACAAGGTAAGCTATGACAGAAAGCAAATGAACTGCTCTGATTTAGTTAAGCTGTTAATATTTGGTCATTCCATGTCCCTAGCTGTGCTTGCTTTCCAGAGGACAATGCATGCCCAGTCTTTTCTTCTTGATTTTAGCATGCACTATTGCACAGATAAAATACTATTCATTGGAACAGTATTTCTGCGCCTGCAATCATGTTTATAAAGTGTATCAACTTAATTGCTTAAAGAAGAACTAACACATCCTAATAATAACTCTCTACTTACCTTACTATCTAGAACATCCTAATGGCCTATGAATTTTGTACTTGTAGCTTTGTTCAAGAGATAACGCTTCAGTAGAGTATGCATTGTGTAGCCCACTAGTCCTTTAAAGGGTTATGTATGCTCATGCGCTCTGACTGCTTCAGTTTGAAAAAAATCAAAAAGCTGTCATGTCCGCCTCCATAGATATGACATCCAGGACTTGGCTGAAGATGTTATCCCTTGATCAAAGGCCGCAGCAAGGTATGTGAGATGTTATTATTTGGAGGTGTAAATTATCCTGTAATGTGCAAAAAGACATAAATAAATAAACAAATAACAAAATAACTAGAAACATCATGCATACATATTTACAAATTCATGTGGTTAACCCCATGCCATAACCGTCATTGGTGGATGTGCGTTAAGACCAGTGACGGTCCTGGCACGTCAATGAATTCTGGGATCACAGTTCGGCTACATATCGCTCTGCGATCCCAGAATGCACTGCTCTGAAAAATAGTGCCATTGTTCTCTAGTGCCACCCACCCATGGATCAGGCAGTAGTGAAAGTGTTAAAGGATAACCATCATGATTTACTACACCTATGGTAGTAGACTTAATAAAAGAGTTGTTTTGGAGGTTGTTCACCATGCATGACAGAGTGGATTGGCTTAAAATTGATGTGTGTGCTGAGGAGGTAGGTAGGTGTTTTGTACAGCAGTCAGGTATACCTATGTGGCTTATTTTTGTGTGTTTTATCTCTGTTGTAGTCTGCTGCTAGTTGTTTCAATAAGTTCACACTGGAATTTTTGTACACTATTCCTTACACACTCAGAATTACCTAGTGTTGGTGAAATTTAGGCTGATTTATTGGGAGATTTTGCCATGCATCATGCAGTCCAAAAACAGCTTGCTGATGCTTTACTGCGTTCAGTGATGGATATGGGAAATTTTCAGCAGATTGGTTTTGCATGGAGGCCTATGGGACCACTATGCATATTGATCACACAGAAGATTAGAACGATTGTGGTGGTGCTGGTTGTGTGTGTGTGGGGTGTATAGAAAAAAAATAATTCTTATTAGTGTGTTATAGCATTGTCACTAAAATTTTCAAGGGCCAATTCATTACAGAGCACCGCAATGCACTGAGTGAAAGTCTGTCAATGGCAATATGAGGGATTATTGTTTGTCCCCTATAGTGTAGTTGGTTTGTTCCAGAAATGTTTCACTTTGTATTTGTGTATATGGGGATTTATTATATTTTATCCCCAGTACCTGATAGAGTTTCTCCCATGTATCACAGTACTAATATACTAAAAATAACTGTAGTATTTCCGGGGCAAGCCAAATGCATCATAGTGAAGAAATAGTGAAAAAATGCCCAATGAATACTTGAATGCTAGATGGATTTCCAGTTCATTGTGAAGTAATGTGTTTGAGATCTTGCTAGCATTCTAGGGGTTAAAAGCCCCCGTTAAAATCCATGGGAAACTGGTAATGTTTATTTGTGTAATACAATTGGCTTACCCCACAATTACTCCAATTCCTCTTAGTAGAGCTACTTCAAAGTGATTGATTGCCCAGACTAAAGGAAATAAAGACTGACCTATTCTCATCCTACCTGTTAGAAATCTCATCTTGCTCTTCCGTATTCCCATCTTTTCAGTTCTCACCTAACGAGAAGAATCTCGACCACATTTAAATCCCATTTCAGCAGCTGAACTATTTAGATGAGATAAAACTCTCTGCATAGGCTGATAAAAAAAATTAAATTACCTTTAGCCTTGGCAGTTGTGTAATAAATTTAACATGGCAAAAAGGAAGAATATTGTAAATGCATTAGAGATAGACGCTTAGTCTATTTCTTCATCTTTGCTAAGATAAGCCATTTCTGGTTTGAATATAAGACTAGGCTAAATTTGTGTCTTATGAGACTAATGTGAAAAAGAATTATATCTAAAAACCCAACAGAATATCTTCCTACTGGAAAACCCAAAACTGTGAGAATAAAGGAATAAAACAACAACAAAAAAAACAACTAATGACACTTGCAACAGGCTATTATCACACAGAAAGAATTTAGATATTTAAAGCGGAACTTTCATCCGCTATAAAGTTGCCCTGCTATAATTAAGAAGGCAGCAACTAGCGTCTGAATATATATTTTACCTTTCAAATGTAGCCCGATGTAAAGAAACCCATAATTGAACGAGACTGACGGCTGGGTTAGCTCAGTCTGCACGCCTGCACCGTCAATCCTTCCCGTAACCATATGGTGCAGTGCAGTCTACACAGTGGAAACCGGGACTGACAGCGCAGGCATGCAGATAAGATGTCTGCACTGTAGCCTGTGTTCCGATCTCCTTCAATGATGGATTTCTTTACATCAAGCTACTTTTAAAAGGTAAAATATATATTCAGAAGCTAGTTGCTACCTGCTTAATTATAGCAGGGGGCGACTTTATAGCGGATGAAAGTTCCGCTTTAAAAGTTTCTAATACCAAAGCTGACACCTTTTACATACTACCTAAAGTTCATAAAAATCTGCATAATCTATCAGGGCATCCAGTTGTATCTGGGACTCAATACCTAACTGAGAAAGCAAGTGAATATTTTGATAGAAAATTAAGAACATTTGTGGAGAGACTTCCATCCTATACTCGTGATACAATGGATTTACTGCTTAAATTACAGGACACATGGGTGACTACTAACACAGTGCTTGTGTCAAGTGAACTAGAATCCTTGTATACGAGTGTACAACGTGAAATGGGACTACAAGCCATCAGATATTTATTAGCACAAGAAGGTGTGTAACAAACAAGATTTAATGGTTTTATCATTAAACTCTTGGAATTTGCTTTGGAATTTAATTATTTCACCCCCAGGAATGCTTTTTATTTACAGACTCAAGGGGCCACTATGGGAACAGCATGTGCCCCTACTTACGCCAATCTGGTGGGATGCCGAATGTGTTTTCATGGAAAGCATGTTCAAGCATACAAAATACTTTGGAACTTGGTTAAGATACATTGATGATATTTTCTTTTTATGAGACCCATCTATTGAGTTGTTGAATTAATTTATTCAAACACTAAATAATAACTGTCTTAACCTACTATTCACTCAACAGTATGAAATAACCATTCACAAAGAACATAATGGCAATTTATCAATGCATTTTTTCCAAAAAGAAATGAAAACTATCAGTATTTTACAAGCTAATAGTGCACATCCTCCAATTACTATTAGAGCATTTCCAGTATCCAGATTACTATGGATTCACAGATACTGCTCCAAAAATAATTTGATTTGGAAGTGGGCCAAATAATTATCCATGAGATTGCAAGAAAGAGGTTATAGTAAATGCAATGTTCGACAAGCATACCATAGAGCAAAACAAACTCCAAAAAAGGACTTGCTTACGGATAAAAATAAGAATGATGAAGTGAGCTCATAAGTACTTATTGTAAAGAAAATAATAGAATAGAAGAAATACTTAACACACATTAGCATATTGTTATGGAGGATGAAGATCTCAAAAGAATCCTGGGCCCAAACCTGTCAGTATGTTACAAATGAAATAGGAATATTAAAGACACATTAGAGTCTAGTCATTACCTTACATACAGTAAGAATAGAGATAAAACAAAAGAATCATATCAATGTAAAATGTGCAAACTATGTCCCTATAAGAAATCAACTTCAGAAATAATGGACTGTTTTGGTAGAACTGAATATAACCCAGTATACATAAATTTCAACAACATGTGGGTAATATACTATTTGGAGTATCCACTTACTAAAAGATATGTAGAAATGACAACTAGACCTCATAAACAGAGAGTGCTGGAACATAAAGGTCACATTAAGAGAGCTCAACAAGATTCCCTTAAAGAACAAAATAGCATAACAGGCACAACATACTTAACCTCTTTATTGAGGCACTTCATGGAAAAGCAGAAGTGTGATGCCTCAGCAATGAAATGCTGGGCCTTGGAATCTATACCTTTGGGCGTAAGAGGTGGAGATGCAGAACATGTTCGTTTACAAACAGAAAGTCATTGTATACTGTTCATGATTTTATCAATTTCAATATGTTTTTACAAGTAATAATTTTTTCAGCTTTTTTTACATAGGGACGATAAGTTTGCTAGTTATAATATCATTTTGTAAGTAATTATTTTTTCAGAATAAATTGATGCACTTTGGGGCTGTTCAATTTATGATAAATATATGTTGCTAAATGTCTCCCTTCTTCTTAAAATTTTCTAAAAGATTTTTATAGACATATATAGATAGCTACAAACAAAAATATGAGAGAAGTAGGATCAATTAATACCATACATGAATTAGGGACAATAATCAATATAATCAACTAATATAATGGGACGAATATCCAAAGATGTAGCATTAATTACATCACAGTTCAACACTATGAAACTTAGGACCCAGGAATTGAACGATCTAAGATCAGGAGGTGTGTCTTACAGTTATAAATACCTGGTAACTTTGCCCCTTGGGGAAGGCACCATACATGACAAAATGCATTACAAGGTAACTGGAGGGTCTGCTGCAGCCATCTTTTTCTGGATGCAAAACCCCCCAATTGAAATATTCAGTATGTGGAGTACCACTGACTTTAAAGACTTATATAGACATATATAGATAGCTACAAACAAAAAATATGAGATCTGAAGGATCAATTAATACCATACATAAACTAGGGACAATATAATCAACTAACATAATGGAACGACTATCCAAAGATGTAGGATTAATTACATCACTATTCAGCACTATAGAATTTAGGACCCAGGAACTGAAAGATCTGAGATTAGGAGGTATGTCTTACAGGTATAAATACCTGGTAACTTTGCCCCCTTGCTAAACGCTGGGGAAGGCACCATACATGTCAAAATGCATTAGGTGGTAACTGGAGGGTCTGCTGTAGCCATCTTTTTCTGGGTGCAAGACCCCCGACTAGGAGTATCCAGTATGGTGGGGCACCGCTGACTTTAAAGACTTTTATAGACATATATAGATAGCTACAAACAAAAAAATATGAGATATGTAGGCTCAATTAATACCATACATAAATTAGGGATAATATAACCAACTAACATAATGGAACTACAATCCAAAGATGTAGGATTAATTACATCACTGTTCAACTCTATGAAACTTAGGACCCAGGAACTGAAAGATCTGACATTAGGAGGTATGGCTTACAGGTAGAAATATCTGCCCCCCTTGCTGCAACTCTGGGGAAGGCACCATCCATGATAAAATGCATTATGTGGTTACTGGAGGGTCTGCTGCAGCCATCTTACATCTTTTTCTGGAGTATCCAGTATATGGGGAGCCCTGCCTGGCATTATCTTTTTATTCAGAGGAATGCACCGGTAACTGAGAATTAGTTTTATTTTAATATTACGATATAGTCTTCAGCACTTATATTTATGACTCCATTCCTATTAGCAATTGTAGTAGCTTAACACCCAGATAATGATCAGCAAGCTATTTGATTTATTTAGGGGGATTTCCTTTTCTCCTTTTTTCTGATTCTAAATTGGTTACTATTTTGCATTATTTCTTAATTTATTTTATATTCGCCAATTTCTATTGATTTACATGGTACTTTACCAGTGCTGTCACTTTTATGAAAGATTTCTGCAGCTCAGATCCTTTTTGATTCAGCTATTGAGTATTGCAATGTGGATGAGACTGGCTGCATTCTCGCATTGCACAAGCCATTATTGCTATTGACCTGTATTGTACTCCAGATTGTCTGACATAGGTCTTAAAATTAATTTCCTTTGAAGTGCAGCAGCTCACTGTGGAGATCTTATTAGTTCTGATTTTGTTCTCTATTAAAGGGATAGTAATACTTCATTTTTTCTTTATTTTATTTTGTAGGCATGAAAAAAACATGAAGAACCATATAAGTCTTATCTCTCAAACCTTTATGGTTTTAGAGATATTCACAAGCAAAGTTTCCCCCTCCTGCCCCTTTTACCTAGTGTAAGCCATCTCTTCTCAGATGTGGAATCTAGTTGTAAGACTAGACAGATAACAGAAGGGGACAATCTTCTTCCTATGAGAACAATGAAAACCCTGCCCCCCTTGACAAGTTTTTCAGGTGTTTCCCTTATCTTAATTGAAGATTGTCCCTTTCTTTAGTCTACCTGGGCACCTCCCTTCTGATCTGGCTGAGCAGTGTTACATCAGTAAAAGGGGAGGGAGGAGGATACTTTATTATTGAATTACTCTTGAACTACAACTCTAACAGAATTGAAATAACACTCTCCAAAGTCCAAACACTATGATGATTAATTAGAGGTGCTTTTATTATGAAACATTACTATCCCTTTAATGAGCTTAAGCTTTGTGAGACCCAAACTTTCCCTTCACACCACATGATGCTTATTTCAGTTTATGTCATCCTTTCAATATTTTTCTTTGTAACAGACCAATAATTAATTTCAATTATTTTTGGCTAATTATTGATGCCTGTCTGACTCAACTGATACTTTCTTTGACTATAGGGTTACATTGTTACCTCCAATGGTGTAGTTTGGGCAATTCTTTTCTCAATATAAGAGGCTATTTTACCTCCATTAATACATTATTGTGAATAAATATCCCCTTTCTACACACCTTACATTTGCTAATTTTAGATAAATTATTCAGATCTCAAATCTATCTATCTATCTATCTATCTATCTATCTATCTAAACATATAACACAGTAGGTGACATGATTCTTTCTTTTTCCCTATAATATACCATGATCTGTGATCCTGCCTATTTGTATTATATTCCCTGAATTAGGGATGCTGTAGGTTCATTCTAAGAGTTTTTAATAATTTAAGTGTTTGGAATAGAAGTTTTTATTAATTATGCAATAAAAGTTGTATTTTATTAGTGCAACAATTTTCTTCTCTTCTCCTTGTATGTTATTCTTTAAATAGAAAGTAATGTTTAGATATGACTGTAAGCTCGATTCTTCAGTATAGTTTTGTATATAATAACGTACCATAATTTTATTTTAATTAAAAGTGTTCTCCTTCTGCTCCTTTTCCATATGTAGCATTATCTCCCCTCAGATCAGAAATCTGTTTGCTTAACAGCGAGGGGCAATCTTCTGTCTAGCAGTATAAAGAAAATCCTGCCCACTTGAAGAAGGAGGACATGTTTTTTCTTATGCTGACAGAAGATTGTCCCTCATCATGATCCATCCGGTCTAACTTCCTTCTCTGAATGGATGTTGCATTACATACTGAAAAGAGCAGGGAAGGGGACACTTTTAATTAAAATAAAATGAAGACCACAGAGTTATGAGGAACTTTTCATTATAAAAAAACTATATTGAAGAATTGAGCTTGTAGCCATATTTAAATATTACTTTCCCTTTAATGGTAGAAAGGGCTTAGAACAGGGTGGGAAGTAGGCACAATGGATTAAACATGGGTGGATTTACTCAGGGAACACACCCATAATGTACTCTTAGTTTGGGGTATACATTGCTTCAAAATGCATTGAAAAAACTCTACTATTCGAGTGGTTAAAATTCCCATTTAAAGCAATAGGAATTTCCATGTATTCTCTGAGGTGCAGTTGGTGTTCTCCAGAATTGCACCACTTTTCTTAGCAGATCAGTCCCCACTCTTGGGTTTATGCTAAGAAAGTGTAATTATCCCTTCTCAAAGTGATAGAGACCTTTGGAGCATTAGGGGAGATTGTACTAAGAAGAATTTGAGCAATTGTGGAGCAAACCAACTTCCCCATGGGGTGTAAATAAGATTCCCCCAAATTTCCATTTGGTTTAACCCTTTTAGAACCATAGAGTTATGCGGGCAGTGTTTTATCAATGCTTTGCACCCCATTCTGGTCCTTAAGTGTCTGAGTGCCAGAGAATTATCCAGCATATTGCAGCACAATGGGGATTATTCACTAAAGCATGATAAAGCGTTGATAAAGTGTAGAGGACTTCTCCAGTGATATTACTTCTCCAGTTCCTATGTCATTCTATGGACCCCATGCACTAAGATCTCCAAAACGTAAGAAATGTTAATGAATTTTTAACCCCTTCAACGTAACAAAAGGTTTCTAACGAATTGGAATTAGCAGGACAACTCTGATAAGCCAATATAAAGAGAGCAGGGGGATTTTCAGTGCAAAATATATAACAATTATTTCAATTCACACTGGGTTTTATTGGAAAGTTGCTTTGAATTTGTCTGCAGTGGAATTGCCAGTCATTAACTGTCATTTTGTGAAATATCTGGGTATGCTGTAGAAGTGTAGTTTAAATAACATGGTAGTTCACCTCTAATATATTTACTGTAAAAATAAAGCTATATATTCAATCAAAAGATGGTCTTAACCCTTTGAGTGCCAGAGGGGTATGGAACACATTTGAAAGCAATGCACTCCGTACCCCTCTGCCACTCAAAGGCTTAAAATGTTACCAACAGAAAATGTTTTGATTTACATTGCTATATTTACAAAAAAATGAATTAATTCTGGTGCAAACCCCCTACAATATAGAGGACAATTTTGTAAATTGATTTAAATGGGAATTTTAACCACCTACTGTAAATACTGGACAGTTCTTCAGTGCATTGTGAATCAATGTGTTGGGAACTTTTCTAGCATTCATGGGGTTAAATATCCATTTTTAACTCACTTGGAATTTTTATGTTCTCCCCTGTTGTGCACTTGGTTTGTTCCAGAATGCCTCCATTTTTTTTTATACATATGGTCATTTCTAAAGAGTTAAAGACAATTTTTTATACTATTTAAGCCATGAAAGTCAGTACTGATCTTTGCACGTGAGCATGGCCATAATTAATGTCAAAGCAAATCATATGTCTTAAAAAATAATGTAATTTATTCCAGTTTTAACTATAAAATAAAATAAATTCTGAAGTTACATTGTACAGAAGCAGTAGTCCTTAACGTCTGTCTTTCTCTTTTAAGCCATCTTGATCTGATAAGCAACATCCACTGACTTGCATAGGGATCTCTGTTTACTTAACCCCTTAACGACCGGCCATGCGACCGGCAATTAAAGACCACTGACCTTTTTTTTCACAAATCTGATTCAGGGATTCCTGAGAGGCATGCAGAAGCACTGGGACCCCTAAATTCCATGACGTGCCAGGTCCGCCACTGGTCACGGCTGTCCGGCACTAAGGACCAGTGATGGTCCTGGCATGTCATGGAATTCAGGGATCCCGGAGCGGCTGTGCACCGCATGGGGTGCCCTGAACCGTATTGTTAAAAAAAAAAAAAAAAATTGCCCAGTATTCCTTAAAGGGATAGTAATGTTTCACAAAAACAGCAGCTCCAATTAATCTTCATAGTATTTGAGCCATAGAAAGTGTTATTTCAATACTGTCAGAGTTGTGGTTCAAGAGTAATTGAAGGATAAAGTTTCCCCCTCTTGCCCCTTTTACCTAGTTTAAGCCATCTCTTCCCAGATGTGGAATCTGGTTGTAAGACCAGACAGATAACAGAAGGGGACAATCTTCTTCCTATGAGAACAATGAAGGCCCTGCCCCCCTTGACAAGTTTTTCAGGTTCTTCCCTTATCTTAATTGAAGATTGTCCCTCTCTGCAGTCTACCTGGGCACCTCCCTTTTGCTCTGGCTGAGCAGTGTTACATCAGTAAAAGGGGCGGGAGGAGGATACTTTGTCATTGAATTACTCTTGAACTAGAACTCTGACAGAATTCGAATAACACTCTCCAAGGCCCAAATACTATGATGATTAATTAGAGCTGCTTTTATTATGAAACATTACTATCCCTTTAAGTGCCGGCCATGTGTGCGCGCGCCAGTCCTAAGAGGTTAAAAATGATGTTATGTAGTGCTGTAACTAATGGAGAGCCTCTGTGCAAATATGTTTTGGGCCCCTCAACTCCAGGATATTCCTTGAGGGGTATAACTAAATGTACTAGGCCATAAGGTCAATAAATCCTCCTTGGATTCCGGGTCTGGTCTCAGCTGCAGCCTCAGCACACCCTCTAGTTATGGCCCTGATGTTTTTCTTTATGAACATAACTGACTGAAAAAAAAGTGACACAAAATTTACTTCAGATTTCGATCTGACTTTTCAAATAACCATTTTATTTTCTTACTTAGAGCCTTTTATATTTATGAGGCTAAATCTGATCAGTTTTCTCCAACTGAATCTCTTTGATGTCATGTAAAAATGTGGTCAATGAAATTCTTGTTGCAAGTAGAAGGACCACAATGTATTGAGACTGATGTCCTAATTAAAACTGGGACCATTCTGGGACAAACCAACTGCACTATGGTATACAAATACACTTTCCCATTGATTTAATTGTGACTTTAAACCTTTTGAATGCTAAAGAGAGGGGGAGATTAACTAAGGGGTGATAAAGTGGAGATGATTTCTCCAGTTTAGCACTTCTCCAATCCCTATGTTATTTTATGGAGCCTATGAACTAAGATTTCTTCAGCTTTGGAGATGTTAGTGAATAGCCTCCATAGAATAACATAGGAACTGGAAAAGTGATAAACTGGAGAAGTCTTCTCCACTTTATCACCTCTTTATCAACACTTAGTGAATCTCCCCAAGGGGCTAAAATCCCCATTTAAATTCATTAGTATATAGGGAAATGTTGTTTGTCCTGTCAGGCACAGTTGATTTGCTCCAGTCCTGCTCCAGTTCCTCTTAGAACTTTAGGCTTAGTGCCTCTACTGCAAGTTGAAGTTTGTAATGTTCTCTCGTTCTCCGCAGGTTCTCCACCAAGTACTGGATGTCTCAGACCTGCACGGTCTGCGGGAAGGGTATGCTGTTTGGACTGAAATGTAAAAACTGCAAGTATGTTGAAGATATCATCACTGGTTTCCAGTACCAAGGGTAGACTTGATTTACGAAAAAAGAAAAATGATGTTATTCTATTGCATCGATACCAATTATATCATGCCTTAACCCACTGAGTGCCAGAGGGGGTATGCAATACATTGTTTTGAACTGGCACTCAAATGTTTAAATTAGAGTTTCAGCTCCTAGTAATACCCTCCTAATCCTAATGGCCCACAGGAAGTTTGTCCTTGTGCCTTTTTTGTTCAAGAGTTAACACATTCAATCAGACCTCGATATCATGTCCATGAACGAAGACGGGAGAGTCTGAGTGCATGAGCCTAATTAAACTTTTGTTCAAGAGTTAACACATTCAATCAGTCCTCGATATCATGTCCATGAACGAAGATGGGAGAGTCTGAGTGCATGAGGCTAATTAAACTTTATGGATCAGGGGGTGTACAATGCTAAGCAATGCACGGCACACCCATCTGGTCCTTAAAATCTTCAGTAATCAGAGTCAGTGTCCTGTGTTCTTTATAGAATCGACCAGAGGTTCTCAACCCGTGCCCTCAGTGGCCACTAACAGTCCAGGACTTAGGAATTTCCCTGCTAGAACACAAGTGTGTTGATCAGAGTCTCGGTAATATTGATTAACTCACCTGTGCTCTTACAAGGAAATTCTCAGATCCTGGCCTGTTAGTAGACACTGAGGGCACGGGTTGAGAACCACTGGAAAAGACTAAGGGCTCAATTCTATTACACCCGGAATTTTTTAAAATCAGCGATGGTGGTTTTGACGGCACAGTTTGTTATTCTATTAACTGTGCTATCAACAAATACCGCTGCATAAAAATGTCCAACGGGAGCAAAATTGCACCCATTGGACAAGTAGAATTTGCTATTCTATTCCATGCAATGGCTTCACCGTATGTTAAGGACTGCACATTTCATGCTCCATGAATAGGAGGGGAAGAGTCCCTAACGTGCGGTGAAAACCACCGGCATGTGTTAGTAAATTGTTTTCCAACAAACACTTGTGTTTTTAAAAAAAAAAAAAAAAAAAAAGAAAAAAGAAAGGATTAACCCTATGAATACCTGTGGGGTATGCAACACATTGTACAGCGTTGCATACCCCAGTGGCAATGTGCTGGCTACCCCTCTGGCACTCATGTGGTTAAGAAGCAAGTTAGAAAACGCATGTGCTTATCGGGCTGTAAGGAAATAATAGGAGAGAAGGAATGACTGAGATCAATATGCTTGAAAATAAAATACCGACTGACTTTACACATTTCGAACCATATGTTAAAAAAACAAAAAACATTTGCAATATGGGGAGAACTAAACATGCCCATTGATTTAAATGTGGCATCAATGGGAATTTTGGGAATTTTTAGAGCTCCCCTATAGTGTAAATCCTTTGTCTTAGAGCTCCTCCACTTTTATTTTGAACATACGGCCTTCAAGTGTTGACATACGTATAGATCAAACACACAGTCCTCACAGCTCCATCTATATACAGCAGGCATGCCATCACAATCAGAAAGTGAGTCAATGCCTTCATGTCAAGGATAGAGACATTGATTCAATTTTGGTTTTGCCTGGCTGTTTGACATATTTATATGGAGCCATTGGGGCTGTTTGTATGATCTATTTCCAAGGCACATTTTTAGTATGAAATGAGTAAGGTCAGTTAGTCTTTTCTTTCTAAGCTATGGTGCTTGCTTGTTCTTCAATGCCTTTAAAGCTGCAATAAATGTTAAGTTGTATTATACATTCTGAAGTTGAAGCTCTATCCCTTCAAGTTAGAAATCTGTCACATTTGAGTCTACAGTAAAGTGTCATTTTCACTATGCTGGGATTAAATACCAGACCAAGACACAAAAACAAATACACTAAAGTAGTGATACTCAGACATTTAATCACTTTAATAAATAGGAAAAGTATCCCCTTAGTAAATACCAGAGAGTGTGTCTCTAAGTGATTTCTTGTCCTTTGGGCTGTTCTATTTTCCCTGTGCCTTCTAATTTCTCCTTCTCACTTTAGATATAACAAATACATCTAAAGCCCAGGAACAGTCAGGATCTTGCCATTAAATAACAGGGATTTTTTTCCAATATGAACTGCAAAGACATCATTCAGATGGTTGACAATGTTTTTTATTTTGAAATAACCTTCACAAAGTTCTCAGTGGCTGCAAATATAATGCTGGAAGCTCAATTTCCAAGAAAAAAATGACCCAATAAATATGAACAAAATCAATCTTAAAATGTATCGCAGTGCACATTTAGAATATCACTGTACCATAATGGAATATTGAAACTGATAGATCTTTGTGTTTAATTGTCATACAGAGAAATGAGATGCAATCAACTATAAAAAGCTGATATTCTACAGGATATGAATTTCCTTTTATGACTGCCTGCAAATACTTGAATGGCATCTGTTTGTTGGTATTTTAAAAAATTCAAATATTTTAAGTCAGGGGTTGGTAATAAGGATGCGAAAAAATGTTCAGCGCTGGAAGACATTTGTGTATGTTTCCTCTTAAATCTTTTCGCAGTGAAGTGAGCTGAGAGAATGTATGTGTGCTTGTATGGTTGTGTATGTGTGTGTGTGTGTGTGTGTGTGTGTGTGTGTGTGTGTGTGTGTGTGTGTGTGTGTGATGATGTGGAGAAGAGAAATCCATTGCACTCAAGATTGCTTCCAATAAAATCACTTTATTTATTTATTCAAATGTTACAGAACACTGGGAATGATAGTCTCACGCGTTTCGCACATATTGTGCTTAATCATAGTGTATGATCAAGCACAATATATGTGAAATGCTTGAGACTATCATTCTCAGTGTTCTGTAACTTTTGAATAAAGAAGTGATTTTATTGGAAGCAATATTGACTGTGACGGATTTCTCTTCTCATTGAAAGTAATCAATTTTGCTCATTTGTCCATCTAGCACCTTGTTTCCATAGAACATTCATGATGGTGAGTCAGATCTCCTACTTTGGCTGAGACTGGTGCCACTGCTTTTTCTTTGTCCCACATTGTGTGATGATGTGTGCATGCATGATGAAGTGCGCTTGCGTTCATGATGATGTGTGTATGCATGATGAAGTGGGCGTGCATGCGTGTCTGATGTAACTGAAGGTTATGCCCAATATCAATAGGCTTTCTACTGTTGTACTACAGCTCCTGTCATCTTCAGTCAGCCAACAGCTGGGTAAGGATGATGGGAGATTTAGTCCAGCACAGGAATTGTTGCCTACCCCTCTACTAGGATACTGAAAGAAGTATTTCACATAGTACAGTATACAGTAAAACTCAATGTGATTTTTATGAGAGCATATGCTATAAAGTAGACATATACTGGCTATGTGCAGTAGAGTATCATACATGGTCTTATGCTTTGAACTTGTTTGTATGGTTAAAAGTGTACTAGATGTATCATTCAGTAATCATTTAAAGTCAGTGTCTTTAAAGACACCCTAAGACATCTAAATGTTGCTGCAGACCAGCAGAAGGGGAAACCTTGTTTTTGAGATCTGTTGGATTTAATTGATTAAATGGGCCCTTTCACAAAACAAACATCTTTGGTGATACTGAAAGAGCATTCAAAATAATCCATATGTTATATTATCCATTTTTTATTTTAAAAATTGCTGTCACGCTGACTGGGGTCTTACTTGAAAGAATGGTTCTGGACTGCGGGGGAGCCTGGGAATGAAGTCTGCTGCAAGTGCAATCTTGCTGTGGCTAAATAAGCTACAAGGTCATATAATCATAACTAGTTATGCTGGATCTGGACCAGGATGGCTTCACTTTCTCGTTGATTAAGGCAACAAGGTACCCAGAGGTACAAAGCAGGTAGTTTGCAGCAGGATTTAGATACAGGGACTTTAAAGCAGCAACTTCCAAAGCAGGCCCACAAGAATGCAAAATCATAGGATCCAAATTAGCAGGCAGAATCTGAGTCATGAATGTAGCAGAGGTCAGGGCAGGTGGCAAACCAGTAAAGTCAGGAACAAGTTGAAGTCAGACACTGGAAACAAAGTTCTTGGACACTGGTCAGTGCAAACACTTTGAATGCACACTGCAATGCTAGTACATAGTCTAAATAAAGGCTATAGAAGTGTGACCAGAATGGCAGTCACAGGTAATTCCAGAGAAGTGGGTGAGTGGAGTGTGTGTGTCTAAAGAAGCAGAGAGATCTGCAGGTAATAGCAGAAGAGGATCTCTGGAGTGGGATCTCACAGCTAATTTTTGATTTATTTAGTTTTATCATTTATGTTAATTAATTCATACCATACATGCATTCCTGTTACCTCCCAAACTCACAGACACTGTTCAGTAATGTATTGCCCACCTCCCTGAGACTGAAAAGGTTAAGTGTCAGTGAGTGAGGGGGGTTATACAGGGCTAACACAGGAAATCTCAATATTTAAAAAACTAGTTTTATAAATAAAAAAAATGGTTAATGCAACATAGTGGGGATTTTTAACCATTTGAGTGTGGGGGAGGGGGTGCAATGTTGCATACTCCTCTGTCACACAAAGGGTTAAATATCTTTCAGAAATTGCCAAAGTTATGTTTAGGCCATTGGATCCCATTTAGGTCTACTCTGGGTAAGTTGATTTGACATATTTTCATTTCACTTGTAGTTTGGTTTATTTTTTAAATATATTTGTTTCCCTTTTGTCTCTGGGATAAGTAAAACAGAACAGATTTGTAATTACTGCAGCAGGAGGAATTTACAAAGTCCCCTTGAAGTTTTAATTTGACCCATGAGACTTAAGGAATCAGGAACTTCAGGTCTAGTTTGTATTTGACTAATGCTTAATGTTTCTGCTTGTTCACTAGGCTAAAGTGCCACAATAAATGCACCAAAGAGGCCCCCCCATGTCACTTACTAATCATACACCGTGGAGGTAAGTGGCAGAATTTCATATTCAGAAGGCTTAACAGTGAAACTCATAGTACATATTCAGTGGTGACCTTCTCCATGTTTCCTTCGCAGAATACAGGCTCATGGCCAGTTATAAACATAAGCAAGAAGAAATTAAAAAATGCAAATATGACTTCCATAATCAAGTTTCTTTGTTTGAAGCCCAGTGAATACCTCAAGAATTGTTTTAAAACAAGGGCCTAGATGCACTAAATGTCGATGTGGTGTCGGTATGATATTGTCGATGTGTTCGAATCACTCCAGCAATTCGATCTGTACACACATCGACATATTCACAAAAATTGTCAGATGGAAGGGGAAGGTTGGAGAAGGTCCCTATTAGCATACAGGATTTTCGAAGTGCTGTCGGTGTGGAAGGGATCTCCTTCCCTCACTCATCCCCAACACTACGACAATTCTGAACAGCATTCTTTGTGCTTCCCTACCCAGCCAGTAGGGGAATAAAGAGAAGGCTTTCAGCACCATGGACAGCACTGAATGCCATAGGGATGTGCATTGCTCACCCCTGTGGCATTCAATGGGTTACAATAAACAAAACTAGTACACCAAGTACAACACAATGTCCACCCCTTTGACATCCCCACCCCTTTAGTATGTGAACATATATTGCATATATTCAACATACTAATTCCATCTGACATTCACCTTATTGACTGACACGTAGTAGTCAAACCTGTCTTTTATTCGACAATTAACCCTTTGAGTACCAGAGAGGTAGGAAAGCATTGCTTAGCATGTGTTTCCTACCCCTCTGGTACCCAAAGGGTTAATAGGCAAGTTATGGACTACATTCCTTGCCTGTATATATGTGTTTGTGTGTGTTAAACATGTATTTTATTATTAAAACATGTGTGTGTGTGTGACTAAATGTGTTTAACTGTAATAACATGTACATTAGACCTCAAGGGGGGTGTCATGACCCCCCTAAGATGAGGCCGACATTTGCACTGTAATAACATTAAGCGCATATAAGCTATGTTCCACATAGCTTATATGCTCTTTTATACTGATATGAAATGATCAGACCTCAATGGGGGGCACCAGGACCCCTCCTGATAGTCCCCCTACCATGTATCAGCTATCCAAAAGGATAGCTGATCCATGGGGCAACCCCCAAACGCATTTACAGCATTCAGCCGCCCGCAGCAACAAGAATGAATGAATGAAAGTGAAGGGATCGCTTTGGTCCCATCATTCAGTCAGTCACCCGGGTCAAACTGGGTGACTGATTAAGTGATCGGAGAGCTGGGCTACTTCCTCAATTGAATCTATTGTCAGATCTAAGTAATCGCTACTTTCCTACCTCCTTTGTCCCGGTACTATTACTACTTTTGCTCCACTCTCCTTCAGACAGGATCTGACCCTTTTAAGTCCCCCCCCCCAATAATTAGGCATATGACGATTAGGTTCTTAGCAGTGCTATTATCGGGCACAAGTACCAAGTTCTGAAGTAATCCTCCTTTTTTTTGAGACTGACGGCCAGGCTTGCACCCAGACATCTTGTCTTAGAGACGTCTGCGCAACTGCGCTGTCCGTCCCGGTCACTTCTAGGAGGCATTGCACGGTACCTTAAGGTACTGGAAGGGATTGACGGCGCAGGCACAAAGACAGCTCTAAAGCATGAAGCCTGGCCGTCAGTTTTAAAAAAAGGAGGATTACTTCAGAACTTGGTACTTGTGCACGATAATAGCTCTTTTATGAACCTAATCGTCATATGCCTAATTATTGGGGGGGGGGGACTTAATATAGTGTGATAGTTCCTCTTTAATCAAGGAAATTTTTAACCCTTTGAGTGCCAGAGTGGTACAGAATTCAGTGTGCCCTCTGGCACTCAAAAGGGTCAAATCCTGTACTGTTGGTGGCCTTTGTGGACTGAACTTGGACAGCCCTGCTATAGAATCATACAGCTCACTTTATTTAAACCTATACATTGATACATGCTTGGGCAGCAGAGAAGGAGAACATAAGCATTCCTATATCTTTAGTTATTTGACCCCTACTCCTTTCAGTTCATGTTCTGCTTCTCACTAGCACCTTTTGCTGTCAGTCTCTGCTTCCTCTTACCCTATTAACATTACACTTAACTCACCCCCCTGATTTTGGGTGAGTAACTTTCAGATCTCTTGTCATTTGAGTAGAAGACAACTATGGCTCACTGTCACGGTTCCCAGAAAAGTTCAGGAGTCAGTACGGTATAGTTAAATGCAATTTATTGATAGTAGTAGATAGGCAAACATATACAGTAGTAACAAGCAGAGGGTTACAAGCCAGCGAGCACAGTTATCAGAAATAATAGGCTGCCAGGCTTGACCACAATGTTAGAGACTAGGCCTTAGTCACTGGTAGTCTCTACCAGAACCAGGAATAGAATAGGAACAGGAACTGGGTCAGGAACAGGAACTCAGGATCTTGATCCGAAGTGGAAGATGTACCGATGCACTTCTGCCGTCAGTAAGGAGAGGACTCTGACTCATCCTGCAGTCAGAGAGAAAGTAGATAGTTGACTCAAGCCTGCAGTCAGTATCAGAGCTGGTCTACCAGAGCCCCAGGCCCGCACTAGGTTGGATGTCTGCTAGGTAAACGAGCAAACGTAAGAGTAGTCAGACAGAGCCACAAGTCAGCACCAGAGGGGGTAGTCAGACAAGCCAGGTCATGCACAGTTCAGGTGGTTGGCCAGAGCCACAGGTCTGCACCAGGTTGGATGTCCACTAATAGGAATACACAAAAGAATAGTCAGACATAGCCACAGGTCAGTATCAGGTTGGATGGAAGACTAGCCAGGTCATACACAGAGCCCAAGGTAAGAGAACTGCTAAGCACAACAACACAAGGGCATCTGAGTCAGGACTCAGTCTGCCTTTTAAACCCCTCCACAGGAAGTAGGTAGGAGGAGCAGCTCAGAGGGAGGAAGTAGGTAGGAGGAAGTAGGTAGGAGGAGACTACAGGAAGCAAACACATAAAACAGAGGCCTGCTGCATGCTTGAAGCCTTGCGCCTGTAGATGACGCTGAAACTAAGGTAAGTTGTAACACTCACTCATTACTGATGAAAATGATCCTAATATTTTCATTGAGGTCTGGAACTGCAGCTCCATCAGCCCCCTGCACACATCCATTTTTTTCTACAAGAACACACAGCTCCATTCTTACCAATATACACAGCTCTACCCTCGCCCCCCTTCATACATACACATGCATATTCAACAGGGCAATCACATTTCCATTCTGCCATTTAGGGAAATGTCCCAGACTCCAGTGCAGCCATGTGGCTGGGGACATTTTACATCAGTGACCAACTTGCTCTTTCTCTGGCACTGACTTCTGAACACCAGAGTGAGAACTGTCCATTGACTGCTATGACGAAAAGTGTTGCCTGTTGTGGGTACAAGATAATGCACATAAAACCCAAAGCCTTAGACTATCATTACACTACAGCAATTTTGCACTGCAGATCCTGTTTGATGTCAGCATCAGTTCTTTCTCTAGTGTCACTGACTGGAAGACATTTTTCGTAGCCCAGCAGAGGCATCACTTTCTGTCACTGTAGATAATGGGTAGTTCTCCATCTAAAGTTTATAATTCTGTTCTCTGCAGTCTTCATTCCAGGACTATGTATTGTCTCAGAAGGGAGCTGCCAGGGCATGGAACACAAATTTAAAACCCAGGACTGTCCTGGACAATCCAGGGCATGTGGTTAATCTAATATTCAGTATGTATGTATATTTATGTGTGTATGTATATATAATGTATCTTAATATGTGTTAATATGTAACCCTGTACTGAAAACCATCCAGGACATACTTGAAAATGAGAGAAATCTCAATGTACTCTTTCTGGTCAAACATTTTCTAAATAAATAAATATTCAACACACTTTCACACCAAATCCCTCAGTTCTTCTTGGGGAGCATGTATTTCCTTTTCTCTCCTATCACACAATGGACTTGATATTAATTACTAATATCTGTTGTTCCTTTTCAGCACGATTAGTCCGGACAGAATCTGTACCATGTGACATAAACAACCCTTTACGGAAACCTCCACGTTACTCAGACCTCCATGTGAGCCAGACCCTTCCCAAAACCAACAAAATTAACAAGGTAAGCATTCTCCAAGATCTCCAGAATATGTTGATCATGTATAAACAAAACGATAATAGCAATGCGATTTAACCCCATAGATACGAGTTACGTCTCTAACACATTGCAGAGGAATCTCTAGCATTCATGGGGTTAAAAGAGTAAATATACACCAGCTTAGTAGAAACACACACTTCCCTTTATGTTCACTAATGGCCCCCTTACTATATTGCCGTACGAGCTAACACTTATTAACCCTTTGAGTGCAGGAGGGGTACGCAACGTATTGCTTTGCAATGCGTTGTGTACCCCTCCGGCACTCAAAGGGTTAATAGATCATGCATAACTTGCACATACATATCTGTAGTAATGTGTATCTATAGCAGATAATACTTGGTCTGAGAAGAACGATGTAGAAACAAGTGTAACCGTGAGAACCGTGTGAAAACACACCATTTTGATCAGTTTAGAAACTCTGGATGTTGGTAATCTCTCTGTTTTAACCTTATGAATGTCAAAGCAATGAAATGCATTGCACAACATTCTGGCACTCAAAGGGTAATTAACATGTTTTTCATTGTAGCTTCTACAATTACTACATTCCACAATTAACTGCTTGATGTCAATTAACTACTTGATGCACCTATGTATGTAGGAGATGAGAAAGAGCTTGCAGTAATAATCTACATTAAAATACAGTATGACATGCTGGGAAAGGATATCACAGTGGCTGATATTTATCAAGCAACAGTACCAATGAGGCTGTATACAGTTAACAACGAGTGTAGAAGTGTTGTATTTACTAAGCTGTAATATGTATATGGACCGTATTTTCAAAAGAAAAATTGAATAGATTTAGAGCAAACCATCTGCATTATAGAGGACAAATGAAAATTCCTCAAATACTCATTGACATAAATGGGGCATTGTGCTTCTCTGTAGTGCTACTGGTTTGACCCAGAACTACTCCAGAATCATTCTGAAAACATGGCCCTATGTGTGGATCAGTATGTAACATTAAACATTTGAAAGTCAGCTTCAAAGAGAAATATGCTTATTGTCTGTACTGACACTGGGCCGCAAATAATGTTTTCACATGGGCTAAATTGGATTAAATGGGGAACCTGCGAAAACCACTTCAGCTCTTCTCTTAACCCTTCAAGGAAAAGGAATTATCCACTATTTCACAATGGGACAAAATTCCCATCAGGCAAAGTAGGTAACAGGCTGGAGCACCATATTCTGAGTTTCCTTCCTGTTGGACTGACCACATATCTACAGTCTTCCTGCAACAGAAACCAACTTCTGGTTTATTGATCAGTCCGTATATTGCTTTAAGTCACAGATTATAATTTTACAAGTTTATTTTCTCCTGTAATGCCCAGTTAACCCTTTGAGTGCCAGAGGGGTACACAATGCATTGCATTAATATAAGGCTTATGTATTAGTATTGTGTAGGTTAAGGGATTTTCTGTGCCAGACAGTAGTGAATTGGGTCAGGCTTAGAGTCATGGGAGGAAGTGGGGTGTATGGCCGTGGGTGTGCTTCACTACAAGTTTTTGATGTAAATCCAGTCCTAATTCCACATGTAAAAAGAGTGTACATCTCCAGTGTGTGAATCAGATTGAACTATGACATCAGCAAGGGCATTTCTAAGAAATGGCAGAAGTCGTTCAAGCCCTGTGTATCATGCGTAAAACCTAGAATCCTTGTAATAGTGTAATACTGTGTTGATCTCCTTAATGGTAGTCACAATACTGCATTGATAATGGGGCAGTTGATCTGTATGGCACACTAATAATGCAATGGCTTGGATAAGCCTCAGGATTTGGGGGAAATTTGCAGCGTTACTAAAGCACAGACTATTCCTCATATAAATATGATTATAATATAGGTTCAGGACAAGGATACAATGTTCTTTTATATAGAAGTAGATTGTATTTTACTATAACTGTAAGGCTTTAGCATTGTAACATAGGCTGTATTCACTAACTAGATATCTGTCCATTGAGACAAACCTCACTGATTCCTACCTTTTTATCTAAAGTGCTTGAAATCCTTGTCTTAGGTACTGAGTATGGCAATTTTACTATAAAATCATAAACACATTAGAGACAGAAATCTGGTTTATAAAATGACATGGCATTATTTGTAGACATATTCAAGGGCCAACACTTTTGTCCTAGCCAACTATAATAGTTAATTAAGAGATGCCCTTTATGGACTCAAACCTTATAACTTCTCAGCTTCCATAGTACCCAACTGACTGGCTATAGAAAGCCCAATAAGTACAGCCACACTTTTACTCATGGCCAGAGTCTGGTCAAATACACCCCATATACTGCTAGACTGTAAGAGAGAAGTCCAGCAGGATGACATCTTATCACAATCTGGCACTCAGGCAAGGACATAACTTCCAAAGCTGTGGCAAGTAGAACAGAGGAACACTGAAATACACCCAAATAGCAACAGGTAGGAGAGATGCTGCTCAGCCTTGTGCTTCCTCAAATGTGAGCCCAGGATTACCACTATAGTTTAACTTCCTATCCTACCCAATAGACCAGGAGGGAGATTCACTAAGCGGTGATAAAGAAGTGATAAAGTAGAAATGACTTCTGGTGTGGGCAACCTGAAGCCCTCTAACTGTTGTGGACTGCATTTTTCATCCTCCCCAACCAGGGGATGATGGAAATTCTAGATCGTAACAGCTGGAGGGCCCCAGATGTCCCATCATTGCTCATCAATGTTAAATTCTAAAGTACTTTTTGTTTTTCACTAAATATGAGCTTCAAACTACATTTTAATTTTATTTTCCTCAAAACTTATGATACCAACACCTTTTAAAGGAACTGTAGCACATATAAATGAACTGAGGTTATTCTGTATATACACTTAAATTCCTTGTATTTCATGTTAGTATCTGTAAAATGTCTTTGTTTTCTTGGGCCTAAACATCTAGTCTTACATATGCTCTGAGGGAGCAGGCATTTCTGCCTTTTCTAGGACTCCCCTTGATTGTCCAGGACAATGTGTGAATGAGCTAAGACCACTGCTTCTCTGAATGCAAGAGCAATAGTCAATAATCACAGTCATTTAACTGACATTCATTATTTTCTCTCAGTATAAACAGCACAAACAACATTTAATAAACTCTTTCTGAACAGGACAATTTAAAAATGCATTGAAAAACAAGTTTAGGATTGGCTTTTAGGGATGTAGCATATCATAGTACATTTTTATAAATGCTTTGTATTTGTGATATTTAAAATTATATCGACCTATTTTATTTTTTTATGTTAGTGTTCCTTTAAATATAGTATCAGCTGTTTAATTTGTGCCCTGTTTCATATTGAAATGGTTTGTTATACAGAAATTAATTTACTCATCACCTGCCTCAATTAGGCCAAATTATAAAGAGCTTGTAAACTAGCCTGTCTTAAAGCTCCTAATCAGCATTTGCAAAACCACTTGTATGTGTCATCAAAGAATCTATTGATATGAGGAAAGAAGAATAGAAAAGAGGATTCTGGGTAGACCCCAGAGAAAGAGGTACATTAGGAAGGGGCAGTGAACAGTCCATTAAAATTCAGGTCTAATGTCATTCATTATATCTAAAGCCAGTACAATCTCATTGCTCGTTATTGAGCAAACCAGGAGATACAGAAGCTGAACTAGCGCAATTCTAGATCAAATCAACTACGCCAAAGAGGACATTCACAAAACCGCCATTGATTTAATGTGTTGAGTGACAGAGAGGTACGCAACGCATTGCAAAGTAATGTGTTGCATACCCCTCTGGCACGCAAAGGTTTCAATGGAACTTTAACCCCTTGAGTGCTTGAAAGGTCTCCAACATATTGCAATGCATTGGACAGTGCTCTATCACTGAACAGCTTAAAAGCCCCATTTATATTAATGAGAATTTGACTTGAATCCTCCTAGGCAGGTCTCTCAACAAATTACAAAGCAATGCTTTGGAGCCTTCCCTAGCAATCAAGTGGGGATTTTCATTTGCTCTCTGTTGCACAGTTGGTGTGTTATTAGTGTGTGAATACTAGTAGTAGAAGCATTAATCTGAGTACCAGGTTCTCGGCTTTATGGACTAGAGGGGTATACAACACATTGCATTGCGTAATATGTAAAGTCAGATTGCCTGTACTTTTTATTTAATACATTTTTCATCTTCATCTCTTTTATGTCCCTGACATGGAGTTCCTTGCCCCCTGCTTCCAGGGAGCTTTTTCTGGTTAGTAACAGTGAAAGCAGGATAGTGATAAAATGTAACACTATGCCTACAGTGCTGAGTGCTCACTATTCTGTATTAAATAGACTGGAGGCAGTCTTTTCTACACTGTATAACTATCTTTTATTGCAGTGCATATTTTTACATTGTATCACTAACACTTTTGTTACAGTCACTGACAGAAAGCTTTGTAGAAACTCCAGGGAGCTTTCTGTCAGGGTGCAGCAGTGTAAAAAATATAGTGGAAAGTGGAAAAACATTATAAAAAAAATATATATGCAATTGACTTTAAATATTTTGCCAAAGAAATAATCTAAATATCCTATATAATAATTCGCTAAATCGTGTGTAACGCTGCACAATGCACAATCCGAAGGAGCGTCCAGCTCTGTATCAGCTGTGGCTCAGGCAGTCTCTACTGCGCATGACAGCTCCGCGACCGGGTGGCAGTGGCACTGTGGCCCGTGTAACGGGCTGTTCAACTAGTTGAAAATAAAAGGTTACTGTTGCTTTAATACATTTTTTTGGTAAAGAGTACCAAGGCCTTTTTTCTGTGTTTGTGTGTATGTGTATGTGTAGATAGAGTGTATGTGTGGTGTACCGGGATGTTGGCGCAGTGATGCGCATATATCCCGTTGTCTCCAAAGTCCGTGACATATGTTGTAGCTCTATCTTCGGGTCAACATGGAAGGTGTTCATATCACTCTAATTAGGCTAGATACTATTTCAGATAGGGTTTCATTCATTGAATAATCACGTCACAATGTCTCTGTATCTTATGGTTGACGATTGCTAATGAGGTGGTATAGTATCGTGCTCCGATGTTTTGTGTTAGTTGTATTAGCGCATGACAGACGGAGTAGATCTTAATATTATATTGCAACAAGCTATCTGCTGTGGTATTTATTTTTTGTAATTCTATGAAAAAGTCTATGTATATAAAAGGTGTATCTTTATTATATTGTGGGTATAATATTAGTATATAATACGCAGATGTAATGATTGATTACTTAATTGTTTGGTTGGATGATTAACCTGATTGATTAACAACCATGGTTAATGCGGCCATATGAAGCATAAATTTATATTTGCACTACTAATATTTTTGATAAGCATATAGAGCCTGCTTAAATATCTCTCCGAAGATGTGAAGTTGATTTTATATGTGAATGAAGTATTTAATTTTAAACACGATTTTGGCGGGTTTTTGGGGTCATCACCTCACTTAGGGTATATAGGAGGGTTGTTTGCAATATGTTGTTGTCTTGATAAAGATCCCAGAAGGGATCAAAACGTCGATCTACAATAAAGCTCATTTTAAGTTTTATTAAAAAGACCTGTGAGTGCTGATTTTTGGTAATATATATATATATATATATATATATATATATATACTCGTGTAAAAGCCTGTGTACATGGGCCAAAGTCCAGGTAATGTTAGCCCTTTGAGTGCCCTTGCGTTCCATACCCCTCTGCAGTCAAAGGGTTAAATGGCCACTACCTCACTGCTCCAGGCGATGCTGTCTTGCGTCGCCTCACTCATATGATGCAATCTTGCACAGTAGAGAGTGCCTGAACGCGTGCAGTCTCTACTGCACATGACAGGTTCTGACAAACATCCTTTTCGAGTTATTATATAGGATATGTATATATATATATATATATATATGTATGTATGTGTGTGTGTGTGTGTAAAAAATAAAGTCATGCTAAGGGAATGGACCATAATCAATTTAGTCTGGTGTCTTAGCTTTGAGCTGTCCACCGTGGGTGGCCCTGTCAGGTGTATATGATGCCGATTGCACAGTTATCAGCTTCATTGACACATGTAAACACTCAATATAAGGCATGGGCTCATGGGATAAGAAATGCACAAGTTCAGTGTTGAGCTTATCAAGAGGACACTGGAAGAAAATCAAGGGCTAAAGGAATTAAAACAAAAGATAGCCACATACAGGAGCCAAATGTTTGCATAGCTTGGTACAACAGCAAAAAACTCAACAAATGCTACAAAAAACAACAAATACTAAAACAAGTGGAAGAATTGTATTCATATCTTTATAAGGATGAAGGACAACAACTAAATGCAGTACAGGAGGCTGAAGCTGTGTCAGAAGCTGCAATAAAACCAAAAAATAATGACAAAGCAGCTGGAGCTAAGAAAATTACTGTTGAAATGTTAAAAATTGGACCTCAACCCTTATTGAAAGCCCTAGATAAACTACGCTGCTCCAAAAAATAAAGGGAACACTAAGATTACACATCCTAGATCTGAATGAATGAACTGACAACAAAATCACACAAAAATTCTCAATGGAAATCAAATTTATCAACCCATGGAGGTCTGGATATGGAGTAACACTCAAAATCAAAATGGAAAACCTCACTACAGGCTGATCCAACTTTGATGTAATGTCCTTAAAACAAGTCAAAATGAGGCTCAGTAGTGTGTGTGGCCTCCACGTGCCCGTATGACCTCCCTATAATGCCTGGGCATGCTCCTGAGGGATGTCCTCCCAGACCTGGACTAAAGCATCCGCCAACTCCTGGACAGTCTGTGGTGCAACGTGGCGTTGGTGGATGGAGCGAGACATGATGTCCCAGATGTGCTGAATCGGATTCAGGTCTGGGGAACGGGCGGGCCAGTCCATAGCATCAATGCCTTCCTCTTGCAGGAACTGCTGACACACTCCAGCCACATGAGGTCTAGCATTGTCTTGCATTAGGAGGAACCCAGGGCCAACCACACCAGCATATGGTCTCACAAGGGGTCTGAGGATCTCATCTCTGTACCTAATGGCAGTCAGGTTACCTCTGGCAAGCACATGGGGGGCTGTGCGGCCCCCCAAAGAAATGGCACCCCACCCCATTATTGACCCACCGCCAAATCGGTCATGCTGGAGGATGTTGCAGGCAGCAGAACGTTCTCCACGGTGTCTCCAGACTCTGTCACATGTGATCAGTGTGAACCTTCTTTCATCTGTGAAGAGCACAGGGCACCAGTGGCGTATTTGCTAATCTTGGTGTTCTCTGGCAAATGCCAAACGCCCTGCACGGTGTTGGGCTGTAAGCACAACCCCCACCTGTGGACGTCGGGCCCTCATATCACCCTCATGGAGTCTGTTTCTGACCGATTGAGTGGACACATGCACATTTGTGGCCTGCTGGAGGTCATTTTGCAGGGCTCTGGCAGTGCTCCTCCTTGCACAAAGGCGGAGATAGTGGTCCTGCTGCTGGGTTGTTGCCCTCCTACGGCCTCCTCCACATCTCCTGATGTACTGGCCTGTCTCCTGGTAGCGCCTCCATGCTCTGGACACTACGCTGACAGACACAGCAAACCTTCTTGCCACAGCTCGCATTGATGTGCCATCCTGGATGAGCTGCACTACCTGAGCCACTTGTGTGGGTTGTAGACTCCTTCTCATGCTACCACTAGAGTGAAAGCACCGCCAGCATTCAAAAATGACCAAAACATCAGCCAGGAAGCATAGGAACTGAGAAGTGGTCTGTGGTCACCACCTGCAGAACCATTCCTTTATTGGGGGTGTCTTGCTAATTGCCTATAATTTCCACCTGTTGTCTGTTCCATTTGCACAACAGCATGTGAAATTGATTGTCAATCAGTGTTGCTTCCTGAGTGGACAGTGTGATTCACAGAAGTGTCATTGACTTTGAGTTACATTGTGTTGTTTAAGTGTTCCCTTTATTTTTTGGAGCAGTTTATTTTCAAAATGCCTTCTAGTGCACAGAACATGGAAAAATGCAGAAGTCATCCTACTACCAAAAAAGGCGATAAGGTGGATCTTAAAAACTACTGGCCAATAAGCCTATTACCAGTGGTCTGCAAGGTTTTCACAAGGATAATATCAAGAAGAATGGACACAATACTTAATGCAGAACAACCTAAGAAACAAGCAGGCTTCAGAAATGGTTTCAGTACAATGGACCAAATCCAGACAGTGCAACAAGTTATAGAGTGACATAATGAATAGAACCTTCCGTTATGCATAGCTTTCATTGACTACGAAAATGCCTTTGACTCATTGAAAAGCAAGCAATAATTGATGCCATGATCAACGAAGGAATAGAGAGAGCTACATCAATATCCTCCAATCAATATATGAAAATGCAACTGCATTAATACAGGTCAGCAATGATACAGTCCAGGTCAACATAGAAAAAGGGGTGTGAGAAGGAGATACAATCTACCCAAAACTATTTTCTGCTTCTTTAGAACTTTTCCACAAATTAAATTGGGACAAAAAAGGGCTTAAGATCAGTGGAGACTTCCTACATCTCTTATATTTTGGAAAGGTGAATTATAAACATAACAAAAAGAAACTTAAAAACATGTACATGGATTCTTCAGCAAACAAATGTTTATGATGTCATTGAAAAGTAAAGCTCCTGAAATGGAAATGAGCAGGCCACATAGCAAGAAGATACTAAATGGCGAAGTAGACCAAAGATAGGTTGGGTAGTTTGTTGGTACACAGTGGCAACAAAAGGCACAGAACAGAAGATGGAGGCTTGCTGAGGAGATATTCAATCTGCAGTGGCTGAAGATGATGATATCTATACCTACATGGGAACTTTTCTTCTAGAGTGTTGAAGGGAACTCCTGGTGCTGGTGAGAGAATATAAATGACGAGATTCTTGTGACAAAGGGGTGTGGCTTAATCACAGGTGGGGACGGGCTTAACGGGCTGTCTAATAAAGTGGGTAGGATGTGGGCAGAAAAGGGTGGGAAGGAGAGGAAGTGGATGTGAAGTGGGAGCAACAGTCTGGGAAGGAGCAGAATTGGGCAAAGTTTCATAAGAAACTTCCCACCACCAGAGAATCAGCCTTTTTTCTCAGAGACCCAATAATTCACTACAAACACCGGAGACTCCAGGGCATATCCAGAGAGTTCCCAACTATGTGTGTGTATATATATATATATATATATATATATATATATATATATATATATATATAGTGGTAGATACAAAGTTAAACAACTTTTAACATTTTCTTCTTTATGCTGAAGGTGGTTCTTGATTACTTTGGCTATATGTTTGGGGTCATTGTCATGCTGCAGAATAAATTTGGGGCCAATCAGATGCCTCCCTGATGATATTGCATGATGGATAAGTATCTGTCTGTACTTCTCAGCACTGAGGAGACCATTAATCCAGACCAAATCATAACTCCATTTGCAGAAATGCAGCCCCAAACCTCCTCCATGCTTCACTGTTGCCTGCAGACATTCATTCCACCACTCTCCAGCCTTCAGTGAACAAATTCCCTTCTGTTACAGTCAAATATTTCAAATTTTGACTCATCAGTCCAGTGCATCTGCTGTCATTTTTCTGCACCCCAGTTCCTGTATTTTCGTGCATATTTGAGTCGCTTGGGCTTGTTTCCACGTATGGCTTTTTTTCCAGGTATGGCTTGTTAACCTCAAGTCTTCCATGAAGACCACTTCTGATCAGACTTCTCCAAACAGTAGATGGATGTACCGGGATCCCACTGTTTTCTGCCAGTTCTGAGCTCATGGCAGTCCTGGACATCTTCCAGTTGCAAAGGGAAGTAAGCATGATGTGTCTTTCATCTGCTGCACTAAGTTTCCTTGGCTGAAACTTCAGCCAAAACAGTCAAAACAGCTTGGACAGCACATCTGGAAATCCCTGTGTGCCTTGAAATTTCGGCTTGGGAGAGACCTTGCTGATGCAGTAAAACTACCTTGTGTCTTGTTGCTGTGTTAGTCTTGCCACGGTGTATGACTTTTGACATGAAACTGTCTTCAGCAACCTAACCTTGTGACCTGAGTTTGATTGTTCCTCGCCCAGTTTTATTCCTACTACACAGCTGTTTCAGTTAATGATTGTGTTTCAGCCTAAATTGATGATCATTAGCACCTGTTTGGTATAACTTTTTAATCATACACCTGACTATATGCCTACAAAATCCCTGACTTTGTGCAGCGTACCTAGAAGAATTGATACTGTTTTGAATGCAAAGGTTGGTCACACCAAATATTGATTTGATTTAGATATTTCTTCTGTTCACTCTCTATCATTTTATTAATTGATAAATATAAATTATTAACATGCCTATTTTTGAAAGCATTCTTACTTTTTATCACACCTGCCTAAGACTTTTCCACAGTACTATATATAAACACACAGACACACATATATACATAGTACAGTCATAGTATTATACAGTATAGTTGCAGCTTTGATATTTACTGGATCAGTGCTCCAAGACAAATCTGTTTCACAGAGAAGACTTGTACTCCAGATATAATTTACTGTACAAATAAACACTATTTATGCTTTAATTCAAGTAACAGGATTTGATAATTACTAAAAAGCATGCATAGATATTGTGAGGGCCAGGTTCACAATCTTCAGCAGCAAGAACAGCTTGAGGGACTCTAGCTCTTGAACACTACAACTCCTTTCATCTCCAGACAGCCAACTGATGGGAATTGTGACCAATGACTTATCTGCAGGAAATAGACTAAACCAAAGAAGAATGATAAATTAAGTATGAGGAAAGGGTAGTGTGGGTCAGCTAAAAACTAGTGGCCTTATTCACCAAGTTTGGCTTAAATGATAGCTTATATAGCGAATATCACAATGTCTTTATTATTTTCAGATTATAAATCTCTATTTCACAGAAAAATAATGTTTAACGAGTGCCCTGCACCCTACTTCTGGATAGACTGTGGGTACAGCTCTCTACTAGCAGTCTATCACTCTGCCTCTGCTCCTGTCCCTCTAGCCAGCCTCCACCAATGACGGAGGCTTCTGTTTGTAGGCTGCAGTGCTCTCATTGGCAGAGATTGATATCTAGCTAATGAGAGCTCTCCAGCTTACAGACGGAAGCCTCCATCATCGGAGGAGGCTGGCTAGAGGGACGGGAGCAGAGACAGAGTGATAAACTGTGGGTAGAGAGCAGTACCCGCAGTCTATCTGGAAGTAGGGTGCAGGGCACTCGTTAAACATTATTTTTAGGCGAAATACAGATTAAAAATCTGGAAATAATAAAGACATTGTGATATTCGCTATATAAGCTATCATTTAAGCCAAACTTGTACAGGGGTGATAGACCCCCTTTAAATGAAATTGTCATAAGGTATTGCTTCTTCTTTAATTGCATGTTAACCCCCTAGAGAGGCCTTCAGCATATTGCGTTACATGTTAGAATAGTTCTAGCCAGTGAGTTCAACAACAGCACTTATGGCATTCTTAGTCCTAACAAACCCTTCCACACGTCCTCAGGGATGCCCCCAGTACATTCCTCATATTATCCAGCCTTCTCCATCTGCCGGCATCTGACCTTGCAAAGCATGAGAGACAGCAGCTCAGCCCATAGCTATGTTTCCAGGAGATGGTACAGACTGATATGAAGAAGAGACATCTGCAGTCTTAAAATCTAATTCATCTGAATTGTTCCTTCTATCTTTAACATGTTGAGTGGTAGGGCATTATGCACTCATTGCTCTGTAGTATGTTGCATATCCATGTGGTTCTCACTGTGCCATATGCACAAAGTAAACTTGGAGTGATTCTGGGGTAAACCTGCTGCGCACCAGGAAAGAAAAAACACTGCTACAATTCCTTTGATTTAAATGTAGTTTTAGCCCCTTAAATGCTAAATGCATTATCAGATCAGTGCTTTTCAATGCATTGGATACCTCTCTAGCATTTCTGGGGTGAAAATATCCTTTTAAATCAATCAGTCGGGATTTTATTTGCCCTGTAGGGTGCATTTAGTTTGGCCAGAAATACTTTATATTTTCATGTGGTCCAAATGATTTAATTAGGCAATACCAGTACCAATAAACTGAATTAGATTCTATATTTGATATTGTTCTTTAACCCTCTGAAATGCATTGAGCACCTGTCTGGCATCAAAGGTGTGAAGATTCAATGTATTGAACTACAAGAAAATGGCAGAGTACTACACTGGGGTCAGACCAGTGCACACTTCCTGGGGAAATACACTGAAGGAAAGTCATACTTTATGTGTGCGACATATGGCCCTATGTTCAAAGGAAAGCTTAATTTTGGGGCAAGCCAACTGCATTATAGGGGACACATTTAAAAAAAATCCTTAATTTAAATGGGGCTTTTAACTCCTTAGCCCTTTGTCTGTGTCTGTCTATCTAGTGCAATTTTTTTTTAATGAGAGCTTTAATTCACTATTTTAGTGGCTAGGTGGCACTGTTGCTCTTGCGGTCTATGGAGACCGGAGTGTGCCAGTGTCAGTGTAGCAAGCATTGACAATTCATCCAGCTGTAGTGAATGTGAAAAAATTCTAGCACACAGTTTTGTCAACAGCAATGTACTTGAAGGTGCAATGGTGTTTGCTAGATCTCAGTGCATGCACCTTAAAGTGGGGATATAATTTTGAAACATAAAAAGTCCAATGACTGTAGCATACAACAGAACCCTCCCCTTACACATGTGCTCCATAAGAACAGACACTCACTACAGACCTGGCATAGATGTTAATGCGGTCATACAGATAGATAGAGTTATGATCAAACAACACGGACATGGACACAACAGATAACAGGAAACACTGGCCTGATTGCATTACACTGATTTCTTCTCTGCCAGTCATTTCAATTACTGAATGTCCGTTTCATTTATAATTTAAGATACATTTCACATTTGTAAACATTTGGATTTCAGATCTGTGCAGAAGGCATTATTAAATGTCTGAGCACCAGGTGTCACTGCAGGTAAATCAGACAACCCCGTTACTGTAATTAAGGGCTCAATGTTCAAAATAAAGTGGTATAATTCTAGGGCAAACCAATTGCAACCCAAGGGACAAATACAAATTCCAAAAAATCCCATCAATTTAAATTGGGCTTTTAACCCCTTGAATTCTAGTGAGGCCCCAATGGTGCAGTTGGTTTGCCCCAGAATTACTTTTACTTTGAGCATATCTCCCTTTATCTGTTTGTCAGCTAGTCTGACTGTCTATCCAGCCTACCATTCATCCCTACTGCAATACTGATAAATATTCTAAGCTATGTAAGGGTTTAATTAATAGATTTTTATCATTAAGATGCATTTTTTTGTTCCTGTTTGAACTGTTTCCTATTTATTAATGTCCAGCTAGAGGTATGGTCTCCAGAACTGTACACAGTTCTCTGGGTGAGGTCTTACCAGTGACCTATGGAATGGCATTAGTGACACTTGCTTACAGTTGTTCATGACCCAGTATCCTTGACACTTTAAAATACTTAATTGCATTACTGGCATACCTGTGTCATGTGAAACTGTGACACTTAATCCATCTTCTTCAGCCCTTTTTTATTGATCAGGGCATTTTGACAACACTGCCAAAACCTGTTTACTGCAAGATTAACATCACTTGTGCTATGATCTACCAATCCATACTTTTTATTTTTCTATTGATCCACATTATTTCCTTCTTACCTTACTACTGATCCACATTGTTATTTCCTGCTCTTGATTTAATACTTGTAATTCTGACTCTGCTTGCTACTGACTACTATTTATTATCTGTACTTAATTTTCTTATTTGGCTCTGATCCACCCTTTGCTTATTTGGTTGATCTTAGTTATCCTTGTTCTGAATCCTTGTGTGATTTTTCTCCTGCGGCCATTGTTGGCACCCTCATACAACAGCAGCGGTGCTTCCTGCATGTGCTCTATATGTACTTTAGTGCAGTGGTACCAAATTCTATCCTGTGGTATCACTAATAGACCAGGATATCAAGATTCCCCATGCTTGAGCTCAGGGGTGTTAATCAAACATTAAATTAATTCACTTGTACCTGGGAACTCCTCACATCTTTGCCTGTTAGTTCTTCCTGATGATAGGTTTGAGAACCACCACTCTACATCTCTCCTACTAAGCACTCTGCACCTCAGACTCCCTCTGTGGACATCTAGTATTGGCTTCCCATTCCACCCCTCCCAGCTTATTGGTTAGTATTCTGCTCCCTATATCCTCTGAATAAGTATGGCACTTGTTTTCCATCCCAATTGCATCATTAGATCCCTCTTTAGTCCGAGTCTTATGTTGGCCTCTCATCTAGACATGGGTGAAAATATTTGCTTCAAACCAAAGTCTGCAAATAATGGTACTTCCCGTTTGGCTAATCATTGCCCTTGAAAAATGCGGTTTTTCTTTTTTTGCCTATCTAATAGAATTGAAATCAATGGCAACACTGCATTTACACACAACACATAGCAAATGTTATTTTATTTCCCACAGGCATAGTATAAAAGAGGTCTGAGGGTGCCTGTGTTGGTGGAGTGTGGGGAAAGAATCAGTTGAACAGGGATTTTTATTTTTGGGGGGGTTGTCAAATGGGATTTGGGGGACAGTTAATATAATAAATAATTAAAAAAAAGAAATGGTATAAAAGGGGGTTGGAGGGTGCCTGTGTTGGTGAACAGGGATTTTTTTTGGAGGGGATTGTTGACTGGTATTGGGGAGAGAGTAAAAAAAATGTTAAAAATAAATTGTTATGTAACGTGACAGGGACCCCCTGATGTAAGCTGTGACTGGGGCAGACTGATACGTGATGGGATAGAGTATTTTGTAGAAGATGATTTGTAGGACTTAGACTTGTTGTTAGAGGCCCAAGCCCTGAGAAACATTGATTTGTAGGATTTAGACTTGTGTTAGTCCCAAGCCCTGAGGAAATATTGATTTGGAGGACTTAGACCTTTTAGGCCCAAACACTGAGGAAATATTGATTTGGAGGACTTTGGCTTGTTAGCGTCACAAGCCCTGAGGAATCATATCAGAGATAATTTTTTTTCACTCAGGCTTGTTAGCATCACAAGCCCTGAGGAATCAGAGATAATTGTTATCAGTTTAGCTAGTTAACATTGTAAGCCTTGAGGAATCAGAGATATTTTTTATAAATTCGGTTTGTTAGTTTCACAAGAGCTGAGGAATCAGTAATTTGTAGGACTTAGGCTTGTTAGAAACAAGCCCCCTAAAAGTGTTTTTTTGTAGGCCTCTTGTTTGTTTTGAAAGAAAAAGTTCTGAAAAAACAAAAGGTATGCCCTACTGGCCTAGTGCCAGTAGGTCATGTTATGTGGGATTTCTGTCTGCTGTTCTTGCTGCTGCTGCTTAGTTGTTTAAGCAGCAGGATGATTAGCTCCAAGGGAATGGGATCAACAACAGCAGTGATATGGGTGATGGATGATCATGGTTCCACCTGCTACTACTAGCTCCAGTGATGAGCCCCCACCACTTCATGTATATGTGTAGAAAAGAAGTTGGCCAATAATCCTTCTCCTCCTGCCCATCCTCCAAAATCATTGGTGTGCTATTGGAATATAAAAATTTCCCTAGAGAGCAGGAAGAAACTGTGCCTCTCATCAGCAACTACAGTGTGTGTGTGTGGTAAATAAGGGAAGGACTGAGAACAATGAGCACATCTGCACTCACATCAAACACCGTGCACAACTCCAACCAAACACCATGACGCCAAGTACTGCTGCTGTCACTACTCCCCTTGTCCTCTCCTCGCTAAGGATATGTGACAACTTGCAAGTTTAATAGTAATGTGAAACCTCTCTGCCACCAATTTAGCATATTCTGCTGGATGGAATCTCCTCATATGCCACTTGTTGCCCTGGTTACTATTATTTTCCACCACACTAACATGTGTGGTCAGATCACCACACAGTGTGCAATGGGTGGACACAAACTGCCACATTTGCAATTAACTCTGTGGTGAAGCTGGTTTTCTCCAGAACTACATTTTTTTCAGCTTGACGAATGTCATCCTAAGAGCCATATACACAAAATAAACAAAAAGCAATTCTGAAGAAACCAACTACACTGCAATGAATAAACAAAAACATTTCAAAAAATTATTATTGATTAAAATTGGGCATGTAAATCCTGGCATGAGAATGAGGTCTCAAATGCATTTTTTTGGTTAAAAGCCCAATTTAAAGCAATGGGAATGTTTATATCTCCCCTATAGTGCAATAAATTTGTTCCAAAATGGCTCCTTTTTGGCTTTATAGTGAGGCTGCAGTTGGAAAGAACAGAAAGTTGAGATTGCATTGAGAGACAGAAATCAAGATATAGCAGCTTTAAACCGAGGGCATAAAGCTTAGGTTCTATGACTTTACACTTGGAGGTATTCAGTGCATATATTGTAAAGTATATTTGAGTGACACATTTATTTTAGAAATTTGAATTTGGCAATTTTCCTTTAAACTGGTATTTTTAAGAAAATAAAAGCCAGCATTACTGTGAAATGGTAGAACACATTCTCACTTCTCAGAAGGAAACATTTCTAGCACTGCTGTACACTAATTGCCTCTCTTGTGTTTCCAAGCACTCCCCCCCACCAGGACACCTTGGCAGCTCCCTGTTGTACAAGAGGTTTGTCTAGGAATGGTAATGTAATCAGTTATTGGAATACATTCTCAAATAATAAAATTACCTCATTTCATTCGCTTCCTTTTATCAGTATAGAGGTGAAACCACTGCAAGATGTATTGCTGGGACCCATTTAATTCAAACAGATAAGTGTGATATGACAAGTTCATTAGGTCTGTTTTTCCACTGTACACCTGCATATTTTTATAATATTAAAGGAAAAAGAGAAACTGGGCATATTGCTACCTGAAGATATCTCTAACATATTGTGAAGAAATACTTGGCTAAAATTTAAATACATTCATAATTTAGTCCTGTTTCCATTGCAGTTTGACACATTTATGAAGGGTTTTATCAACATTTTTTCTAGAATTCAATGGGAACTTTTAAATAAAGCCAATGATAACCACTTATCAGTGTAATTGGTGGAGGGAGATGCACAGAGTCAATAAAAGGCCAGTCATCATTCACTAAGATGTCTTCACCATTGCATCCCTGTAAATCCACCTCAAATAGGACAACATCACCATGAATCCACAATACCTTCACCAGGTTTATGATTTTGCAGTGACTACTTTTACAATGGCTCATTTGCATATTGAAATGCAGCTTAATGAGCCACTCTCTTATTTATGTAGGTGTATATATATGTTTATGTGGTACTTTGCCACATGCACTAAGCCTATGCTGTCGGAGATCACAGTCCCATTGCCACTAACCTGAGGCTGGAAAAGCAGATATATCCCTTTATCTCTCTATGGTACCAGAGGACAGTCTCTGCTGGACAGTGGAGACAGCAGCTGTCCTCCTATAACTCCTTCTGTGCCAAAGTCATGTGCATTGCACACCTCTGTGGCACTGAAATGGTCCAAAAGTGAACAGACATTACCAGCATCAATGTGTCCTTGAGAGAATGGAAGAGAAGCTATATGGAAGTGCTCTCCGTGTTGCAGAAGTCTGAGTGCTTCCTCTCCTCTCCCACACTGGGCAAATGGGAGAACAGAGTGGATGCGCTCAGACTTCAGCATTGTCATAATGCTGGCGATGTGTAAGGGAAGACATCCCTTACACATCTCCAGTATTATGACAACCTTGCATGCTAATTATTAAATCCTCCCTTAACTTGCATACTTAATTCTTAGTGCATATGGTAAAGTGTGTCAAATTCTCCATGGTGAAGTGATCAACACACATCACCAGATCCACTTTGGCATAGCATTTCCCCGTAGTGCATCTCCCCTTGGTTTTCTGTGCAAATTACTATGTCTCTGGGAACAAGGAGTGATCCTCTGGGTGAGTTTCCTGATAACCCCACCCATTCACTAGCCTGTTCAGTCTCCTCCCCATTCTGCCCCTTTTCAGGGCAAACCCCCTCCTTTTATCCTTCTAATCCCTTCCACTCACATGCAAGTCGTACCAGTTGTACACTTTCACCCCCAACTCCACATGTTTCTCAAGGGGCTTTGGACATCAAGATTCCCAGGAATGCTTAACAACTGCAATATAATCTAAGACTTAGCTGGGCAGTCTTGTCCAAGCCAAATATATAACCCACATATATCTCTCATAATGTCACCAAACCAAATGCTAGCGAAGACCCCATTGCATTGCTTTGCAATATGCAGGAGACTTTGGATAAGTAACTGTGCCTTAACCCCAGAGGGGTGCACAGCACATTGGTCCTCAAGGGGTTAACTAACAAATGTACCTGGAAAATATTAACCCCCCAACAGACTGAAAGGACAATAATGTTGATACAGTAGTCATCACTGACTATAGACCCACAAGAAAGGAAAGGGAAATCACTTATGTTTGCATACACTCCAAAGCTGAATAAACAAAATACCTTATCATTAAGTATAGTCAATTAACTGGAGACATGGGACAGAAAATGAAGTCCTACAGCCTCAATTAACTTCCCTACATTTAAGTAACATCATTTGCTAACATTAATGCTACACCTGTCCGTTCCTAGCCTAACATGATAGTAATATAGTTGATGAGGGTTAAAAAAGACGTGTCCATCAAGTTCAGCCCATGCCTTATCACCCCTGTTCATTTCCATGTAAGCCCAAAGCTGGTAATAAATGTATTCCTGACTCCAAACGGCAGACGGATCATCATCCTATCTGCTGTGAAACCATCATAATTCTCAATATTGTTCTGAGCTAAAAAGGCATTAGTGTTTGAAAGTGACTACATCTGTAAGCATTGTGGGCTAGATTTAATGGTAGAAGTTCACACAGCCGGTAGGGCCAAGTGAATACAGGATGTTAAACTAACAAGTTTAAAGCAGTATTTAAAGGCCCTAGCAGCTAGAACTCCAAAGGACATAAAAGGGATAGTAATGTTTCATAATAAAAGCAGCTCTAATTAATCATCATAGTATTTGGACTTTGGAGAGTGTTATTTCAATTCTGTCAGAGTTGTAGTTCAAAAGTAATTCAATGAAAAAGTATCCCCCTCCCACCCCTTTTACTGATGTCACACTGTTCAGCCACAGCAGAAGGGAGGTGCCCAGGTAGACTGCAGAGAGGGAAAATCTTCAATTAAGATAAGGGAAAAACCTGAAAAGCTTGTCAAGGGGGGCAGGGCTTTCATTGTTTTCATAGGAATAAGAGTGTCCCCTGCTGTTATCTGTCTGGTCTATGGACTGCATTCCACATCTGAGAAGAGATAATTTACACTAGGTAAAAAGGGCAGGAGTGGAAACTTTGCTTGTTTGTGAATATCTCTTAAACCATAAAGGTTTGAGAGATAAGACTTATATCATTCTTCATGTTTTTTTAATGCCTACAAAATAAAATAAAGTTAAACTGAAGTATTATCCCTTTAAGCCACAAAAACAGTGTTGTGGCTGAACGTCCGTTTTGTGCGTTTAGTTCCCAAAATGCCGCTAAAAGCAGTGATATTGGGAACCGAACTGTGAAAAACAATTCACTATCGGTGCTTGACATACTGCCAAGCACTGATCGTTAACTGATCCATGTTACACTTACCTGTAATCATACCTGGGAACTCTCCGGATTTGCCCCGGAGACTCCGGTTCTGACAGAGATTTACCGGGTCTCCGGGGCAGAGGCTGATTCCTCCGGATGTGGGGAGTTTCTATTGAAACTCTACCCATTTACACGCTTTCTCCCGCTGTTCCTCCGTCCCCGGCCTTCTGTGTGACATTTTTAACCCTTTGAGTGCCAGAGTAGTACGGAATGCATTGCTTTGCAATGCATTCCGTACCACTCTGAAATTCAAAGGGTTAAGCATCCCCCCGTTTGCGTCAAGCCCCGCCCCTTTTTGATGCGATTAGCGTCATTTTTGTCACCCCCTGCTGAACAGAGGACTACCCTCCGGGTAGCCCTCAGCTGGAAGTTCCCAGGTATGCCTGTAATCCACTGTCCTTCTGTCTTCTCTTCTTTCTTCCACCTTCTCTTCAGTCTTCCGTCTTCTCCCTGTAAAAGAAAAGAAAACAAGTATTACCAAGCATGAATTAATATATTCCAGAACCGTCTGAGTGACAGTGCAAAGCAATGTGTTGCGTACCTCACTGGCACTCAAAAGGTTCAATAGTAGTGCACCCTGAAGATACCCATATATGCCTCCATGTAATGCCCCGAAGAATACAGATGCCAAGAAATAAAATGATCCACATAGACATAAATCAATGCTATTCCTTAATGCCCAGTATGACATTTAGCTTAGAGATTCGTGTCTCCACCGCTTGGAGCGGCTGCGAGGGCGGCGGCAGCGGAGACACAAATGTCCCACGACGCTCCCATTCAGCTTTATACGGGCCGATGCTCGTTATACACTGAGGGCATTTGAAGTGAGCCTGTCTTTATAAATGGGCAAGCTCACTTTAATTGCCCTCACTGCCTTTGGCTCGGATGTACTTCACATCATGTTCAAGCACAGCTTCTCAAATCTGATTTTTCAAATCTAAACATTGACCTCAAAAAATTAAATAGGTTGATATAACTTTAAATATCATCTACTTACAGCTACGATGTGTAAAAAAATAATTATTCATATGTCACATGCCTAAAATATAACCCTAAACTTGCTTTTCAGCATAAGTGTGAATTGTCCTTTTCAGAGAGCATTTATTTAACATTGTTTGTATTGACCGATAATAGCTAACATCAACAAATTGATTGTTATTACTGTTCTTGCAGTCAGAAAGGCTGTTATCTTATCTGAGCCCATTAACAGGTAATCTTGGACAATCGGTGGGAGTTCTGGAGGCCTGGAAAAGTCAGGAATGTCTCTTCTATCAAATCATATGTACGATTAGATTTTAGGCCTCAGAAAACAAATAGAGCAGCATGAAGTGCACTGTATTTAGATTTATATATCTCCAGTACATTTTTAAGTGATAGTGTTCCCTTAACATTTGCTTTAACAAAACATGTTTTTTCTATATATTTTACTACATTAGCCAACACCTACTAGTGTTCAGTCGATATACCTCTAGCTACCGTTTTAAAGGAAGTTTATGGATTTAACCCAGTAGTGAGTGTGATCGACCAAAAACATGAGATCATGTATCCATATGTCTAGCAATTACAGAGTAGCTTGTGATCCTAAAGGCCTCCAGTGCCTTGATCAATGGATCTCCAGCAATGGCAAAGTCACCATTACAATCCAGCAATCAAACAAAGAAAGCCCTTTGTACTCATATATGCATTTGTCCATCGTTCAAACACTGTAGCTCACTATTAAACACATGAGACCATGTATTCACCTGTCTACAAAACACAGGAGACCCTTGTGATTTAACAAAATTGTCCATCCTGCTGTGTGTACTCAATAGAACTCCCACTACCATCTCAATGTCCATTGATGAAATATAGTAGTGCTGTACTGCTCACTCTAGGGAGACAATTGCAATTCTGCCATACAGGGACACTGAGAAGTGTAGAGCACATCACATAATTCTAAACCCTAGAGGGAGACCTGCCCATTGACTGCTGTGACAGAAAGCAATGCCTGCAGTGGGCTACAAGATAATGTACATCACTCCCAAAGCCTTAGACTAGTGTTACCCTACAACAAAAATGCACTGCAGATTCTATTTGATGTCAGGATCAAGCCTCAGTTCTCTCTCTAGTGTTTAGAGTTCTGTTTGGAAGCCATTTTCTTGCAGCCCAACAGAGGCATCACTTCCTGCCACAATAGACAATGAGCAGTTTTAGTGTATAGAACTATGTGCTCTGGAGTCTTCATTCAGGGACTTTGTATTGTCCCAGAAGAGGTCTGCCTGGGACAAGGGACATTCATTTAAAACCCAGGACTGTCCCTGGTAATCTGGGGAACGTGTTCACCTTAGCTCATGCTCATGAATATGGAACATTTCCATATGTAACAAACTACATATCTGCAGAATCATAACTGTTTCCATAAGCATCCTAGGAACAGGGGACCCTGTTACACTTTAAAAATTCCTGAAGTGCATACGACAGGATTTAATACCACTGATCTATGTGGAAAATTTGATGTCAGTCTTCTCAGTAGATTATTCTGTAAGTCTATGGAAAAAAAAGTGACTACGAGATTATTTCATTCTTTATTGAAAACTTCTGAAATGGTTTCTATGGATTTACTAGGAACCGGCATTGTGACTTGAGGTCCAAAACTGTGGATAAATAGTTCTAAGCATTTCATAGATATCATTAACTTAGATTTTCCAGTTGATTTCAAATATGGCATAATATCCCCTTGCATTGCAAAAAAATTAGTTGCACAACCCTCTCCTCTGGCACTTTTTTTTTAAAGGTTTCAAAAGCTTTATTTGAAAAGGCAAAAACAGTGATACATTACAACCATTACAGTGATACAGAGTTGTAAAGAGTAAACAATGCAGCGTTACAACAGAGCATTACATCATGTAGAGCAGTGTTTCTCAACTCCTGCCCTCAGGACCCACTAACAGGCCAGGACTAAGGGATTTCTCTGCTAGAGCACAGATGTGGTGATCAGAGGCTCATTTACACTGATTAACTCACCTGTGCTCTAACAAGGAAATCATCACATCCTGGCCTGTTAGTGGGTCCTGAGGACAGGAGTTGAGAAACACTGATATAGAACATTGCATCTTATAAGAGCATAGAAGATAGGGACAGAAATGCAACATGGCTTTGAGAGATTCCCATGTAGAACGTTTGAACAGAAAGGTCCACTCTTGTCAGCTTCAGAAGGATCAGATCAGAGATACATTATTCGTGTATTGGGGCAGAGGCGTAACTAGAACCCTCCAGGCCCTGGTGCAAGAAGTGCCATGGGCCCCCCCACCCCCGACCACATTGGGCCCCCCCGACCACATTGGCCTCCGGGCCCTCCACAGTGCCCCCCCCCCAATCTCCACAATGCCCCCATCTCCTACCTCCCAATCCCTGGTGGTCCAGTGGAGTGGCAGGAGAGACTGGTTGCATTACTTGAGCACCAGAGGGAGATTGTGGGGTGCCAGGCGTATAGTTACGCCACTGATTAGGGGGCAAGATGATGTTATATGGATATGTCATGAATGCAAGGGAGTGGGGGAGGGGAAGTGGGAGGAGAAAAAAAGGGGAAACACACACACACAACCCGGCCCTCCCCTGCCTGAATCCCCCCGTGGAGGCCTCCACACTCAATAGCCAGAGGGGCGGAGCCAATGTCGATGGCACTGAACCTCATCCCCCAAAGCAAGGACCGTCCCTCTCAATAGTTCATGGAGAGGAGGCCAGTTAGGAAGAGGGTATTAGGTTGGAGTCAGGCAAGCTAGCATAGTGAGTCCAAACCATGAAGATGGTGTAAATGAGGGGTTATCTGTGGAACTTTTAAGGGCTAATAAGTTTAACCCTTTGAAAGCTGGAGGGGTATGCAACGCATTGCTCTGCAATACACTGCATACCCCTCTGGCACCGAAAGGGTTAGAAACAGAGCTTTACACTTGCATACCATGTCCTAAGTTTAAAAATAAAACAAAACAATTACACTGTTAATCATGTTCCATATAGAGGTAAAAATAAAATATAGTTCTGGCATTTGTAGTGGATAAACGTCTAATGATTTCCTCGAACTTTAAATTCCCCAATATGAGCAGGCTATGTCCCAGAATTACAGGACTATTTATTCCTATACTAATTGGAGCCTATAGCACAATCTTGCTCAGTGACCCAAGATATTTTGTATCTTTATTAGAATACTACAGCATACTAAACATTTTTAGGCTCAATGAGTCACTGCTGTTTTCTTATTTTTAGAGGCATGGAAATATGAACTGACTAGCTTGAGGTCACAAAGAGCCATTTGTGGTAATCAGGCTTCAGACCAGGCACGTGCACACATAGACACCAAGGGGGGCTTGAGCACCTGCCCTTTGTCCAAAGTGCCCTTGTGACCTTTTAACAACAACAAAAAAATAATAATTATGAGAAGTGCCCCTTTTTTCATTTGAGCCCCTGCCCCCCCAAAATGTCTGTGCACATCCCTGCTTCAGACTGTGCATTATCAGGGAATTTACCTATCTGCACCTCTCCTTATTACAGTTGTCTGTTTGGGCTACATATGCACATTAACCCCTTGGATGGTAAAGGCATCATCAATGCATTTTACCCAAAGAGTAAAGGGGAGCTTAAGGGTGTGTTTGCAGAGGACTTGAGCTAAGGTTCGAGCTGCTGCCTGATTGTCTGTAGAGCCATCTGGTTTAAGTCCCTTTCCAGATGGCATGTGGGGTTCTTAGGCTGTCACATCTTTAAACATAAAGAAACTCAGACAATATAAAGAACAGAAGTGCACTGACTGAAGGGTAACGTGAGGAGAAAATGAGGTACATTAGTATGTGAGATGGATGGCTGAAGATATTAGGAACTGGAAATGTCATAGAGTTTATCAGCACACAGTGTGAATCCTATACATACATCAACCAGTCCCACTAATGTTATTTATTTATGTGTTTACACGATATATTGGCCCATGTTTATGAAAGTGAGCTGGAGTTGCTTGGCGTAAACTAAATTCACCATAGGGGACAAATAAAATTCCTGTTAAATTAAATTGGGCTTTTTATCATTTGATACCTCTCTAACATTCAAGGGGTTAAAAACCTCAGTTGAAGTGCATGGGAATTTAGATGTTTTTATGTGTCCCTTATGGTGCAGTTGGTTTACTCCAAAATAACTAGTCTTGGGCCTTTGGAAATTATGTACAATCGTGGAGCAGTTTTGGAGCAAACCAACTGCTCTCTAAAGATTGAATAAAAAGTCCCATTTAATTAACCCCTTAAGGAATGATTGTGTGCACACTTAAGGACCATGGACCTTTTTTTTTTCCACGATCCTGGTTCAGAGCCCCCTGAATGGCGAACAGCCGCACCAGGAGCCCTGAAAGCCATGAGGCTCCTGGTATGTCATGGGTCCTTATGGTTCGCCAATTCTTGATGTACCAGGACCGTCATAGGTCTTTAAGGGGTTAAATGTTGCTTTTGACTTCTTGAATGTGAAGCAGTGTCATCCAGGCCTCTCTAGCATGCAATAGGTCATGCCAAAATGCGCTTTATGATCAGGGGAGGGTTGGCAAATTGTGGCCTGAGGGGGAAGTACAATCAAGTGGTCCATTTCTATTATTTTTCCAGCCCACTGTCCCATCACACCCCTTTTGTAAATTTTAAAATTGGCATTAATGTTGTGAGGGATGGAAAGTGATACCACGTAGCTTACAATTGAAATGGGGCTACAGTAGTGACACTAAAGAGCATATGGTTGCAAAGGGGATATACTAGTGATGCCACTGAGCTTACTGTTGAAATGGAACTACATTAGTGATATGACAGAGGATAGAATTGAAATGGAGCTACATTAGTGATACCACAGAGATTACAATTTAAGTTAAACTACACTAATGATACCATGGAGCTTATAAGGCAATGAGTTATGATGCTATTGTAGCTTCATTTGGATTGTAGCTCTATGGTATCACTAGTCTAGCTACACTTCAGTTGTCAGCTCTGTGGTATCACTAGTGTAGCTCCATTTACTGCAGCAAGCAGGTGATTAAGCGAGACAGTGTCACACAGACCCAGACATATGACTGACCCAGGAGGCAACTGCTCCCCTGTCCCTCTTGTCAGCCCTCCCATGTTTATGATGCAGTTGGTTTTCTTCAGAAGTGCTCCATTTGCCTTTATACACACAGCACATTATATTTTAACCCCTAAAGGACCAGAGGGGTATGCAAAGCATTGCTTAGCTTTGGGTTGCACACCCTTCTTTTGATTAAGGGGATTAAACATTTCCTGAGCTAAAATACAGTGAATGCACAATTACAAACCTTTGCAGTAATACAGAGGTCACAAAATGTTACAATAAGTGTAAGAGGAGACCGTGCAAGTGTAGGCAACCTTTGACTATCCAGCTGATGGAGTCTAGAACTCCCATCATGCCTAACCAGCCATTTATGGAATTTGAAGTTCCCAACAGCTGCAGAACCACAGGTTGTCTAACCTCTAAGTAGTGCATTCTAGATGTATAAGTTTGTAAGAGGTTATGAACTGACTTGTGGACTAGTTCGTGCTCTCTGCAAGTGGACTGTAGAAGAAAACACCTCTGCTGTATAACTAATAAATCTGTGTTCATTATACAGATATTGACAGGGTATGCGTACTGGGCTTATGTACTAAGGGACGCATGTTCAGAAGAAAAGTGGAGGAATTCTGGGGCAAACCAAAAATAAATAATATTGTATCCACTCACCCTCTATATTAAGCTTTCTTATGCCCAATGAAGGGGTCCAGGACCCTTTTCTATACCTACGCTTGTGGAAGAAGAATTGAGAAAATAAATTAATATGGGAATCAGAGCCCTCCAATACACTATAAATATAAAAAGAGATTGGCTTTTTTTTTTTATAACCAATCCAAATGTTCCTATGTTCCTGTGCTCCCATTGGCTGGGAGGTGAGATAACTCAGGCAACTGAAAGTGTCTTCCCTCTGAGCAAATTGTAGATTATAATAAGAGGTCATGCATGTGCAAGCCATGATCCCTTCTTCTAGTTGCTGATTAGCTAGAGGCAGGGATCATGTCTTGTGTATGTTTGATCTCTTCGATCTAAGCCTATGACTGGCTGGGAGGCAAGGCTACTCTAAGTCATATTTGGCACCCTGCATAACCTCTCATTCCAACCCATGGGAGCAGGGGAAAATGTAAAGGACCAGGTCATTGAGAACACAGCTGAACCCTGAAATCTTAGTTATTGTTTTTTAAGAAGAGTAGCTTCACTCGACTTCATAATAGATGGAAGGTTTCCTATGGATCCTTCCTTGGAATTTATTTTTTAATTAATATGGAGGTCTGGTCCCCATGTTTAGTTTCTCACTTCCTCTTCCATAAGGGGGCAGGGGGGTAGAGCAAGGGATCCCAGACCCCTTCCTTAGGCATATTCAATTTTGTTTTTGTTTTAATGCTTCTCCCCTTGTGAAGAATAGAGGAAGGGGGTCCCAGACCTCTTCCTTGAGTTAGATTATTATGGGGACTCCATTATTAATATTTTTAACACTTCTTCTCCCAGAGTAGATCACCCCTTCTTTGGATATTTGGTAAAATAATATGGAGGCTTTGTATATTAATAATGGTTATATGGACCCCATTTTAATATATTTAATACCCCAGTTTTTCAATTTAACTTGATAAGGGAGAGAATGAAAATGCCCTCCCTTTAAAATAAATAAAAGGATAAAATGGAGTGCCAGAACCTCATCTGATCCGATCAGGATGGAAAGATGGTAAGATAGTGTTACCCCCCCTCCCCATTTTATTTACTGCCATTTTACCCTTAAATTAGATAGAATATTTTATTTTTGTAGCCATGAACCCCTCTGTTGGCACTTGTGGCTAATATGATCTGGTCTGGGAACAAGCGGTTCAGGTTAGTATAGAGTCAGTGGTGGGAGATGATATTGTGTTTTTCTGGTTATTAACATCTCAGCTGCTGGTACGATTGCTATGCAATGTGTTCTAATCAGTTCTGATAATGGAATGGAAGGGGTTAAATAATGTAGCTAGTATATGTGTGTTTGGGAAGATCTACGTGCTTCCCTTGCACCTGACTCACTAAAGCAGGGCTGGCTTCACCTCCAACAGGGTAGTACATTAAGCCTCAATCGGGAAATCTACCTATGTATAGGAAGTCTTCACTACCCCTGTGTGGATGAATGCATGGTGCATAGGCAGGTGGACCTATATTATGCCCAGACTTGATATGCATGTCCTTAGTACATGAGAACTACTGTGTGGATTTAAAGTGAGTGGGATTCGTAGTTGCCCAGAGCCCACTCCCTTGCATTCTATTGCCCCTATTATGTCAAAGCTATATGAAGCATTGGCACCTTCAATAATGATAACTTTGCAGCTATAGCAAATATGTCTGTACCTGTGGTAGGCAACCTTCAGCCTTGTACTACAACTCTCATCATCCTCAGCCTGACAACAGCAGAAGGAGGCCTGACACACCAAACATGCAAATTATATCAAGATCTAAGACAGTAGTGGGAAATGTGAGTACCGCCAACTGCTGTTGGACTACAAACTCCCAAATCCTCAGCCATCCATTGGAGTTGTAATCCTCAACCCAGGAAGTCTCTCCCTCTATCACTATTGCCTAATTGCTTCCATTTTGTCTTATTTTATAAAACTTTGTGATTGTTTATCTGCTCTATGTGTACAATAACAGATGGTGCTTATAATATTATTCTCATTGCTTAATAAAAACCCTTTATGTAGAAGAAGATAAAGCTCAATCTTGTGTTAGTTTTATCCAGTGTGCCTCTGTACGTCTTCTCTCCTCTTATCTACTTCCCAATGTGTTATCTCTTTTGTTTTCCCAGGACCACATTCCAGTGCCCTACCAGCCAGATTCCAGCAGCAACCCCTCCTCTACGACTTCCTCCACACCGTCCTCACCTGCTCCTCCGCTTCCCCCTAGTGCCACCCCACCCTCTCCTCTCCACCCATCCCCACAATGCACCCGCCAGCAGAAGCCGTTCAACTTACCAGGTACCCAGGCTCACCTGGATAGACAAAGAGCTTTCCACCCTTCTTCTACGCTAGAGTACTGGCACTGAATGGGTTACAAAATGTAGATAAAGAAAGATGTTTTGGAAAGGTTAATGAGTGGCATTATAGTGTACCATATGCACTTAGGTTCCTCTCAGCTTTTTTTTTCAGAAATCTTGGCTATTTGCAATGTTCTGGTAGATAGGACCTGATGGGTAAAGGAGCAGTGCCTCATAGGACAAAACTGAGTGCATTAACATGTCTGAAAGTAACCCAAATCCTGAGTTTGAAGGGATAAACAATAACTCTCAAAGGCAAGGATGGATCTGCACTGAAACAGGGGTGGCACTCTAGCTGTTGAGGAACTAGAACTCCCTCATTCTCATTAAGCCATTGGCTGTTTTAGGATGATGTAGTTGTAGTCCAATGACAGCTTATAGGGATATTAATATTTCACATTAAAAGCATATACAATTAAAGGGATAGTAATACTTCATTTTTTCTTTATTTTATTTTGTAGGCATGAAAAAAACATGAACGATATAAGTCTTATCTCTCAAACCTTTATGGTTTGAGAGATATTAACAAGCAAAGTTTCCCCCTCCCGCCCCTTTTACGTAGCGTAAGCCATCTCTTCTCAGATGTGGAATCCAGTCCAGAGACCAGACAGATAACAGCAGGGGACAATTTTCTTTCTATTAGAACAATGAAAGCCCTGCCCTCCTTGACAAGTTTTTCAGGTTTTTCCCTTATCTTAATTGAAGATTGTCCCTCTCTGCAATCTACCTGGGCACCTCCCTACTGATCTGGCTGAGCAGTGTTACATCAGTAAAAGGGGTGGGAGGAGGATACTTTATTATTGAATTACTCTTGAACTACAACTCTGACAGAATTGAAATAACACTCTCCAAAGTCCAAATACTATGATGATTAATTAGAGCTGCTTTTATTATGAAACATTACTATCCCTTTAATCTTCATAGTGTTTGGGACATGGATATTGTTATTTCAATACTGTCTTAGTTGTAGTTCAAGAGTAATTGAATGATAAAGAATCCCCCTCCTTTCCCTTTTACTGATGTAACACTGCTCACCTCAGAGCAGCAAGACTGCCCGGATGGATCACAGAGAGGGACAATCTTTAATGAACATAAGGCAAAACCTGAAAAACCTGTCAAGTGGGGCAGGGTTTTCCTTATGCTCACAGTAAGATGATTGGGGGTGATGTATAAAACTGGAGTTATAAAGAAAGTGTCTGTAAAAGTGTCTCAAAGTGACATAAGTATATGTATAGACATCTAGCAAATGCTAACTCCAGTTAGTTGACTTTTTTGAAAAGTGGAGTAGAAATGGTCTTGGCCAAATAAGAATCGTGTTCCAATGTATTTATAAAGAAATTTGCTAATTGCGCCAAAAATAAAGGCAGTTTTAGGGATTAAATCTTAATGCCAGGTATAACCTGTTCTTAATGGAAGTATATAATACCGCTATGTGTGCAAAAGTGTATTCGCAGGTGCGAATGTTTTCAGAATGTTCTCAGAATATTCTTAGATAGACATTTATAAACGTGACTTTACTTCTTTATAAATATGACCAGGCTTTGTGAATTTTAGCGACAATTCTTAAATATACACTAAGAAGGCTTTTAATACATCCCCCACATTGTCCCTTTCTGTAAGCTGTCTGGTCTGTGGACCAGATTCCACATCTGAGGGGAGGCAGCTTACACTAGGTAAAAGGGGTGGGAGGGGGATACTTTATCATTCAATTTCTCTTGAACCACAACTCTGACAGTATTGAAATAACACTCTTTATTGCTCAAATACTATATAGATTATTTGCTGTTTGTGTGAAATATTACTATTACTTTAGGATACATGGGTTATTCTATAACTTAGTCGCCATGCATTCATTAAACGCATGGTGACTAGCTTGGAAATAGATGTCTTACCTTTAAAAAATAGCAGAGTGTAAAGAAATCCTTGCTGTTTGGAGACCGGAACCCAGGCTACAGTGCAGACATCTTGTCCACGCCTGCACTGTCAGTCCCAGTCTCTATTGAGTAGCACTGCAGTGCACCATATGATTACCGGAAGGGACTGATGGTGCAGGTACGTGGACCTGCCCGTCAGTCCCCAAATGGGAAAGATTACTTTACACTGGGCTATTTTTTAAAGGTAAGACATCTATTTCCAAGCTAGCTGCCATGCTTTTAATGAATGCATGGCGACTAAGTATGTACTGAAAGTTCCGGTTTAAGGCCATGTCTGACCTGTTCTTATTCTTTACTGTCACCACGTTTATTAATGTAACTAGAATACGCTATGAATATCAACACTCATAATAAGGAATAAGGACATATTAAGGATCTGTTCACAAATACAAATAAGAATACTTTATATAAATCTCCCCCAATGTATAAAAGCAAAGTGGGGGAATTCTGGGGCAAACCTAATGCACAGCAGGTTACAAAATCTCAAATCCTCATTGATTTTACTGGATCTTTTTAACCCCCTGAGTGCTAGAGAGGCCCCACAATGAGTTGGAGACCTATTTAGCATTCAAGGGTTAAGTGCAGATGGCTCACCCCAGAATTAATCCACTTTGTTTTTAAACATATGGTGCAACGGTCTTTATGTATAACAGCAAACGGGAGCAAATCTGGGGCAAACCAATTGTGCCATAGGGGCCAAATACAACTCTCCATTGATTGAGATTGGGCATTTTTACCCCTTGGTGCTAGAGAGGTCTCCAATGCATTGCTGAGCCCTCTAATATTTAAGGTGTCAAAAACAGTTTACAATAATATTAATTTCAGGAATGTTTATTTACCCCCATTATGCACTTGGTTTGCCCCAGAATTACTGCAGCTTTATTTTATACAAAAGGCCAAACAAAACACATGGTTGGAGACTTCACTATCATTCAGTGGGTTGAAAGACCTGTTTAAATCAATTTTAGGAATGTTAACCTCTCACCAATGGGGCAACTGGTATGTCCCATAATTACAGCTCTTTGTAGTAGTGCACATAGGTCTATATATGCTATTATGCTATATATATATATATATATATATATATATATATATATATATATATGCTATTTAGATTGAATTGCACCAGAACTGTAGGTACAATTGCTTACTGTTTTGTGCCTCCTTTGTAAAGTATCTATTGTATCATTAGATAAATGTATGGGAAAGATGTGCTGTAGTTTCACTAAGGCATTTGGATACACTGATTTTTTTTTAAACAGTTTTATTGAAGCATGACATTGAAAGTACGCTGAATACAATTTACATTACATAAATCAAATGATTAAACTGCAGTTATTACATTCAACTGCTGTTATGGGAGAATACTTACTAAAAGGTCTGTGTATTTGCTGTACAGACCCAAAATGAATGTAGTCATCCATTTTGTTGTCAAAAAACATATACTTTTAGTTGACAGACGCACCCAGGAAGTCTGTGGCCCAAAGACACAGGCTTTGCTGGTTGCATGTGTAGTTCCATAGACTGCTAGAGCAAGTTAGAAACACCATCTCTAGAAGTTTATCCCTTTGAATGCCAGAGGGGATTGCAACGAATTGAAAAGCAATGCAATGCGTACCCCTCTGGCACTCAGAGGGTTATGGGAATGCAGGCTGCACCTCATGGAACTTTCAAATCTCATAGTTCAGTAATTATTGAAGGGTCAGTAGGAGAGCAGTTATATATATATTAGAAAGGCTGGGATTAAGAGTAGCTGCAATATCCTTGATAAGGCTAGAGGGCATAGGATCCAGGTACTGGGTGTAGAGGAGGATAGTACTAGCGATACCTCCTCCTCTGTAACAGGGGTGGATGAACAGTGGTGGATGAGCTGAGGGTTGTTCGAGGTGTTCTAGGAATCGGGGTGATTGGAGGAGAGGATGTGGAGGGTATGCTTTGGTGAATGGACTGTACCTTATCTTTAAAAAGTCAGCAAAGTCCTATGGAGTGTTGCAGAAGGAGGAGAAGTTTAAATCTGTGGGTTTGAGTAGAGAATCAAGGATTTGTGGGCTAGATTTGTGAGTGGTTAGATAAACAGTGCTGTTTAGCCAGGTGAGAGCTGTGTTAAAACAAGATAAAGTGAATTTATAATGGTGGAAGTCGGCAACAGAATGAGAGATACCTTCTGCAGCTTGATAGCAGGTGTGCAGCATAAGGATTGTTCAATTTAGCCAGGGTCTGGGATTCCTGGGCTTGGAGTGTCAATGTTGGAGAGGAGCATGCAGGTCCAGAGGAGAAGTTAATGAAGTGTAATAATTGTCTTTATTAGTAGTAGAGTAGATAGAAGAAAGTAGATAGAAGTTTGTACAGTCGATTCTAAGTCTTGTAGTTTGACAGAGTGTAGGTCCCTGGTTAGGAAAAGTGTTTTGGGGGGAAGGTATGTGAGAGAGTGTGAAGTAGATAAGATGATGATCAGAGAGAGGAAACGGGTAAATTGTGAAGTCAGAAACTGAACAGTTACTGGTGAAAGCTAGATCCAGATAGTGACCTTCCCTGTAAGTGTTGGCAGCAGTCCACTGTTGAAGGCCATAGGACAAAGTCAGAGAAAGAAAGCAGGATACACTGGATGAGGATGCATCATCAAAGTGTAAGTTGAAGTTGCCAAGGAATAATGTGGATGTGTCTGAGGACAGAAAGACAGAGAGCCAAGTTTCAAATTCGGAGAGAAAAGAGGAATGGTTGGTTGATGGCTGGTAAATCATGGCTACCTGGAGGGGTACTGGGGAGAAGAGTTGGAGTGTATGAACTTCAAAGGAGGTCAAGAAGAGTGATGGAGGAATGGAGAGAGGCCTGGAGCAGCAGAGCTGGGAGAGAAGAAGTCCCACACCCCAACCCCTGCCATCAGGTTGAGGTGTATGAGAGAAAGATAGGTCACCATAGGAGACAGCAGCTTCAACAGAAGACTCAGAATGTGAGAGCCAGATTTCTGTGATAGTGAATAGGTTAAAAGAGTTTGGGAGGAAGAAGTTGTGAATTGTGTGGTGTTTGCTAACTAGAGAGCGAGCATTCCATAATGCACGGGAGACGGGTGGAAGGGATGGAAGGAGGCAGGAAACAGTCAATAGATTGCTGGAGTCTGCCTCACAAGAACAGTGGGTAGGCAGAGGACTAGGACGGACACAGCTTGAAATGCAGGTGGGACCAGGGTTGGAAGAGATACGTCCTCCAGGAGTAGAGTTGCAGTCAGAAAAAAACAGATGATAATAACAACTAGTATTTATATAGTGCCTTTCTCCCAGTGGGACTCAAAGCGCTGTCAGCGCACACTCTCGGAATTAACCAAATATGCAGCTGAATAATAGGTGTTATTATTACCCAATCAATGGTACTCATTTATTGACCTCGGTAGGATGAAAGCTGAGTTGACCCTGACAGAAATCGAACCTGCAACCTTGCAGTTTGAGTAGACTCTGCAGTCAGGGTATTTACCACTGAGCTATCTCACCTAAAGATTTGTATGTGTGAAGAGGTGTGGGTTGTTTCTTGGTGGATGGACATAAAGAGTGCACGGAACACAACAGCTCATGTGAACAAATCACTGGGGAATGTAAAAGGGACGGAGAGAGAAAGATTAATGAGCAGGTGGGAGAGCAGAAACACCCTGATATTTTGAACATATGTGGTGGCCATAACAATAATAATAAGAAAATTAACAGATGCATTATGTAATAACACTATAAGTTCAACTGAGTGGCAGAGTGATGGTGTTAGAGACAAGTGACTTGCAGCAGACTGCTTTAGCTGTCTAGATGAAGTGTATACAGTTTTTGTTTTCAGACAAGACTAAATGACTATATATATATATATACAGCAGTAAAGTCTTAGGCGGGTGTGAACAAATTATGTAAAGTAAGAATGCTTTCAAAAATAGACATGTTAATAGATTATATTTATCAATTAACAAAATGATAGCGAGTGAACAGACTAAAAATCTAAATCAAATCAATATTTGGTGTGACCACCCTTTACCTTCAAAACAGCATCAATTCTTCTAGGTCCACTTGCACACAGTTTGTTTAAGGAACTCGGCAGGTAGGTTGTTCCAAACATCTTGGAGATCTAACCACAATTATTCTGTGGATTTAGGCAGCCTATGTTGGTTCTCTCGCTTCATGTAATGCCAGACAGACTCAATAATGTCTAGATCAGGGCTCTGTTGGGGCTATACCATCACTTCCAGGACTCCTTCTTTACTCTGAAGATAGATCTTAATTACTTTGGCTGTATGTTTAGGGTTGTTGCCATGCTGCAGAATAAATTTGGGGACAATCAGATGCCTCCCTGATTGGTATTGCATGATGTATAAGTATCTGCCTGTACTTCTCAGCATCGAGGAGACCATTAATTCCCCAACTCCATTTGCAGAAATGCAGCTGCAAACATGCAAAGAACCTCCCCCATGCTTTGCTGTTGCCTGCAGACAGACTCATTCTTGAACCACTCTCCAACCCCACGGCAAACAAGCCGCCTTCTGCTACAGCCAAATATTTCAAATTTTGACTCATCAGTCCAGAGCACCTGCTGCCATTTTTTTTTGCACCCAGTTCCTGTTTTCATAGTTGAGTCGTTTAGACTTGTTTCCATGTCAGAGGTATGGCTTTTTTGAAGACCACTTCTGACCAGACTTCTCCGGATAATAGATAGGTGTACCAGGATTCCACTGTTTTCTGCCAAATCTGAGCTGATGGCACTGCTGGACATCTTCAGATTGTGAAGGGAAGTAAGCATGATGTGTCTTTCATCTGCTGTACTAAGTTTCCTTGGCTGACTACTTTGTCTTCAATGTTGCCTCTTTATTTGAACTTCTTCAAAAGAGCTTGGACAGAAAATCTGAAATCCATGTCTGCCTTGAAATTTCTGCCTGGGAGAGACCTAGCTGATGCGTTATAACTACCTTGTGTCTTGTTGCTGTGCTCAGTCTTGCCATGGTATATGACTTTTGACATTAAACTGTCTTCAGCATCCTCACCTTGTTATCTGAGTTTGACTGTTTCTCATCCAGTTTTATTCCTCCTACACAATTTTTTTCTGTTTCAGTTAATGATTGTGTTTCAACTCACATATTAAATTGATGATCATTATCACCTGTTTGGTATAGTTGTTTAATCATACACCTGACTATATGCCTATAAAATCCCAGACTTTGTTCAAGTCTACCTAGAAGAATTGATGCTGTTTTGAAGGCAAAAGGTGGTCACACCAAATATTGATTTGATTTAGATTTTTCCTCTGTTCACTCACTGTGCATTTTGTTAATTGATAACTATAAACATGTATATATATATATATATATATATATATATATATATATATATATATGTATACCCAGTACATAACTATTATAAAGACCAATAAATGACATCTTAGTGGTGCTTTACAGTTTTGTTTTACTTTGTTTATGTAAAAGAATGTTTGTTGCATATCATGCTGTCACTCAAACAGCAATACCCTCTCCTTATCATGGTATGTAAATCAGAAACATACATTTTGATTCAGATAAAAACCAAGCAGTCCATCCAGTTTGTCCATTTTCCTTTCCAATTAAAATGTACAATCTTACATAGTTTTCAGAATAGACCTTTGTCAATGTATGCCATCTTTGAATTTGTTTACATCAAATTTGAAGGCAGATAAGAACCATTCGGCCCATCTAGGGCTAGATTCTATTGCAGGTGCTAAATGTTAACACCCGTTTTAGCAAACAGTTTCCTATTGAAGTCTAGGGAGAAAACTGGAGATAAAAGCAGAGATAAAATTAGCACCTGTAATAGAATCTAGCCCCTAGTCCCTAACAGCTTGGCTGGGAGTCTGCTCCATGAGTCTATCCCTCGCTGTATAAGGTAGTACTTAAACACATTACTGACATCCACCCTCTAAGTTTAGATCATGTTCTCATGTTCTAGTATTCATATTTAAAAAAAAAATGCTTCACTAGTAGTAGTTAACTTCTTACGTGCTAGAATCATCTCCAAAACTTTGTGAAGCAATGAGTTAGAAATGTCTCTAGCATCCAGAGGGTAAAGTAGCATGTTGTATTAGATATTTCTTATTTACAGCACTTTAGCTGGAATTAGTTAATGATTATGTTAATCAAAGCATACCATGCAGTTGCTTTCTGTATTAGCCCACACTCTATGGCACTTAAAGGGATAGTAATGTTTCACAATAAAAAGCAGCTCTAATTAATCATCATAGTATTTGGACTTTGGAAAGTGTTATTTCAATTCTGTCAGAGTTGTAGTTCAAGAGTAATTCAATGACATCGTATCCCCCTTCCGCCCCTTTTACTGATGTAACACTTTTCAGCCAGAGCAGAAGGGAGGTGCCCAGGTAGATTGCAGAGAGGGACAATCTTCAATTAAGATAAGGGAAAAACCTGAAAAACCTGTCAAGGGGGGTAGGGCTTTCATTGTTCTGATAGGAAGAAGATTGTCCCCTGTTGTTATCTGTCTGGTCTATGGACTGCATTCCACATCTGAGAAGAGATGACTTACACTAGGTAAAAGGGGCGGGAGGGGAAACTTTGCTTGTGAATATCTATTAAACCATAAAGGTTTGAGAGATAAGACTTATATCGTTCTTCATGTTTTTTTAATGCCTACAAAATAAAATAAAGATACAACGAAGTATTACTATCCCTTTAAGATAGAATGCAAATAAGTGGAGTATTCGGTATTGTTTGAATGCCATAAACGTATGCGCTAATTTTGATTGCTCATTTTCTGGTGTCAGAAATATACTAATGCCTTGATGCTGAATATCACATGCTCCTAAATTAACGTCAAAGTTAGCCACGAAAATGCGAAAATGTATACTGATTGCCTTGCTGAATTAGGAGAAATTGCTAATCCTTTCACAAAATGGCAAATATTTTAGCCACGCCCACATTTTTGAGATGCATTCACAAAAAATTAAGTGCAAATCTTCACTAATTCTGAAAAAAACACACAATTCAGTAACATTTTGGTGCTAATCATTTTGCAATCAAAAGTATACTGTAAATAGTGATTGCACACATTTCTTGGTTAAGTATCAGACAGCGGGGGGTTAATATAGGGCTAAAACAAGAAATGCCAGGACATCATAGCTGTAATTAGCATGCTAATGAGCATAAATGAAATTAACCCAAAAACTATTTTCCTAAATATATGTAGCTAATACAAAATACAGATGATTTTGAAATCTCTTTCCAAATCCCCACATTTTTTTTCTATATTAAAAGGTCCCTTTAAGTCTGCAACATGCAGAGAACAGAAGGTTCCAAATGACTGACATTTCTGTGCATTATATTGTCAGCTGCATATATAAAAGCATAATGGTTACCAAATCACTCTCTTAGGCTTCATTTTTTTCTAGTGTGTAGTCTCCCTCTAATAGTGAGACTTATTAAAAGGACCCTATCACCTAAAACCAAATTTTTTGATTTTGACAGATCTTTAAAAATCACTTAAAAATTCTGAGTTATTTTGATTTATAATTTATGCTAATTAAGGCATGCTGTACAGGCACTTCCTGTCTTAGCATTACATTACTTCCTCCACTCAATTACACCGCTCTTAGCACTGAAAGTGTTAAATGTCAGTGGGGGATCTAGGGATAAGATAGGAAGTGCGTGCATGGCATGCTTAATTAGCATAAATAAATAAATACCTCAAAAACTAATATTCTACAAACAAATTGGCTAATACAATGTATAGGTGTATTTGAAAGCTCTTTCAAATCCCCAAAGTAGTTTTAAACTAATAGTGTCCCTTTAACTTGCTGGGAGAGTAGCTATTTCTTACACTGCCCTATCCTGCTACACATCATGATCATTCATAAGTACTGTTCGGATACAGTGATTGAGAGTATATTTCTGTATAGTCACATAATTCCTGGTTGATTTGTTCTACAGTTTTAAAAGAGTGGTAGTGTTTAATCTGACAAAAAATGAATAAATATAAAAAATGGAAATATATATAATTTGTATTACAGGGATATTACGGCTGAGTAAAGCAAAAGTACTCACTGCTGTAAGATACTTAATTCAAATGTTATTACAGCTCAGATTGTCATTATCAGACGCAGCTATTACCATACTTTTCTTTGGAGAATAGTCTAAGGTTCAAAGCTTTCCCATAGAGTGCAACAGAAAATAAATGTCTACATATCAGGTTGTTATTAACACTATTACTAAAAAAAAGAATACAAAGATCTCTTTGTGTTACAACCAGTTTTAAATGAAGCATCTAGCCCAGTGGTTCTCAACCCATGCCCTCAGTGGCTACTAACAGGCCAGGATTTGATGATTTCCTTGTTAGGGCACAGGTGAGTTAATCAATATGACTGAGCCTCTGATCACCACACCTGTGTTGTAGCAGGGAAATTCCTAAGTCCTGGCCTGTTAGTGGCCACTGAGGGCATGGGTTGAGAACCTCTGATCTAGCATATATCAGAGAGAGAGTACCCTAGTTTTACTCTGCAGGGAAACTACAAGATGGGTAGATGAAATTTCCATGTTGTTGGTACACAGTGCCAATAAAAGGCACAGGACCAAATTTGTTGGCGGCTTGGTGATAAATATATATAGATATAGATATAGATATAAAAACAAAACAATGGATGGGTGAACTCATGTATACAGCATGCAGCCCAGGCGCTAATCTGACAAAGCTACAATCACGGAAAAGGATTGCCCTCACCAGACTTAAAAGTGAGCAAATGAACTTTAATTATGTAGTCAATATTTAGATCTGCAAACTGGATCTTCCTCCTAGTCTGAAACATTGACTATATAATTAAAGTTCATTTGTTCACTTTAAGTCCCGTGAGTGTAATCCTTTTCTGTGATTAGCTAGATCAGGGTTGTCCAGGTTCAGTCCTCAAGGGCTGCCAACAGGCCAGGATGTAAGGATTTCCTTGATTAAGTACCAGTGAGTTAATCAGTGGATCATTCATTTTGTCTGACTCACCAGTGTTTAATCATGGAAACCCTTGCATCCTGGCCTGTTGGTGACCCTTGAGGACTGAAGTTGGACATCTCTGAGATAGATAGAGATAGATAGAGAGATAGAGAAATGGAAATATTTCTTTATAAGTGATTAAATAAAAAAAATGTTTGAGTTTGACACTAAAGAGCAAGCTTTTTGTTCTTCCAGGGACCAACAGCACCTCTCATCCGTGTACCTCATCTCTTCTACAAGGCTCCCATTACTACAAGTATAAACAGCAGTTCATATTCCCAGGTAAGACTTTAACCAACTATTTACCCACAGAATATGTCAGTAATGTACAACTGGAGGGCACAGTGTCCTGTTCATCTCATTGTTATAATGGTTTAACCCTTATGGCATTCAAAGGGTTAAAGAGAAAATATTAAAATGAGTTGCTGTTATTTTAACCCTTTGAATTCCAGTGCATTAGTCACCTCTCTGGTGTCCAAAGGGTTAACTAACAAACTTCAACAATGTTAGACTTAAGTACAACTTTCCTTTCCTCATGATATTTCCAAGCAAAGGTAGAGCAATTGTCTGACAAAACAACAGAGCTGTATTCATTGATAAATGCCCCACTGATTCCCGTGATGCGGCTGGTTTTCCCGAAAATTGCTTTATAGTTGTATAATCCCTGCAGACAGTGTCTGCTGATGGCAGAGTGTTTACACTGCTTTGTTCATGTGGTTGTTCTGATTATTTAGTACATGTGTTAACAGATGTTAACTTTATCATTGATTTTATCTCTAAATGTTCCCACTGTCCCTGTCAGGCCATTTTGTCAAAGTGAAAGCAACACATAAAAAACACAAGTCGTGTCAAGCATTTTTTTCCTGCAGTTGTTCCAGAGAGATCCACCATGCTGTAACTTTACTCCAACAGTGCGATAACACAGCTACAAGTCCATAGTGTAGGTAGCAGTGATTTTGTCACAGTTGTTTATTTGGACAGAATGAGATGCTACATTGCTGTAATAAAAAAGTGACACCATTTTCAATTGCTGCAAAAAAGTTGTGGTACAAAAGTTTTCCCCATATGAAAGAGTTCTACTGACTTCAGTAGGAATCTGTGAGCTAAAACCAGTGATAACACTTAGCATGTGTAATGGAACTCAGCCCAATATAATGAGTGCAGAAACACTGCACGGTACTTTGGAATGCTGGGAAAGTGTGGTGAGGTTATATGGATGAATGCATCGATCAGACTACAGCATTGAACTGTAGCTGATTTCTCAGACACTCTTTTTTAGCTTACTGGATTGTGGAAAATAGAGACCAAACTAAATCTATAATATTTTAAAGTGGAACTATGACTGAAAATAAAGTGCCCCCCAAATTATTATGCATATAGCGATACACATCTCCATTCTAGTATTACGCTGAATAAGTCAAGCATTATTGTTAAATGCAACTCATTCCCAGATGTACAGGCAGGCATCGGTGCAGACATCTTGCCAAAGAGACATATGTGCACCTGCGCTGCCCATCCCGGTCTCCTCTAGAAGATGTTGCATTTCACCTTAACCCCTTCGCGTCCGGTGACGTACCTGGACCGTCACGCTGGTCCGGCACTTAAGGACCAGTGACGGTCCTGGTACGTCATGTACTATTACTCGCCACGCTCCTGCAGGAGCACGGTGATTAGTACTGGGGACTGAATTTGATCGCTCCAAGACCGGAGCGATCTCTTTCAGTCCCTCTGTTCGGCGTGCCACCCCACGTGATCAGTCACGTGGGGCGGCATGCCGAAATTCCCTATCGGGTCCTTAAAGGACCACACACCCCGCGACCACTGGTCGTTAAGGGGTTAAGGCACATGAAGGGACTGAAGGCGCACAGATGCCAGTACAGCAAGATGCCTGCCTCTGCGTCTGGGAACGAGTTGGAATTATCAATAACACCGGACTTATTCAGGGTAATACTAGTATGGATATGCGTATCGATATATGCATAATGATTTGGGGCACTTTATTTTCATTGATAGTTCCTCTTTAAAGGCAAGTAACATTACTATTTTTAAGTTATTGTTATATTGTTATATAAGAGAAACTTGATTTAATCCTTACTGTTCCTCTTATTTCTTATGCCCTGGAATGTGGGATTTACCATGTGACTCTTGTACTTTCATGTCCCTCATCCTTTTAATTAATATTTGAATAGCATGCTGAATAGCAAAATCATCATGCTCCTTGCTTTTGACATCCTTCTTTTATTCCATATTTGATGTAGAAAAAATATTTGTGTTGGCCTGTATCCCTTTATTTTGAACTACCAGCTCAGGTTTTAATAATGTACCAGCATGTTCCGCAGAATGGTACATTATATACTGAGTTTCATTAGGTCTGATAAATGGATACTATCAACTTAGAGGGGTATTCAATAATTAGACCATTAGATGTTGGGGACTACAACCGCCACCTTCCCCAGTTAGACACCAGCTGCTTGGGATTTATGAGAATGTAGTCCCCAAAAGTTGTAAATATCTTATCTATCTATCTATCTATCTATCTATCTATCTATCTATCTATCTATCTATCTATCTATTGCAAATAAATGCATAGGAAACATCTGTATCATCCAGTGGGTTCATATGTATATTTATAGAGGGAGAAAGTATTACTCTGCTTCTATCTAAATCTACACTTCTAGAACAGATACATTCTCATGACATTTATTTGTTCAGTGACACAACTTAGATGCCTCTTGTACTGAACTGCCCTTGTAATATTAAAGGAACAGTAAATGTATTATTAAAATGTAATGTAGTTATTTTCCTGTAGATTAAAGGGATAGTAATGTTTCACAAAAACAGCAGCTCCAATTAATCTTCATAGTATTTGGGCCATGGAGAGTGTTATTTCAATACGGTCAGAGTTGTAGTTCAAGAGTAATTGAATGATGAAGTATCCCCCACCCGCCCCTTTTACCTAATGTAAGCTGCCTCCCCTCTGATACTGGAATCTGGTACTGGGATCAGACAGCTCACAACATACTGTGAGCATAAGGAAACCCTGCCTCCCTTTACAGGATTTTCCTTATGCTCACTGAAGATTGTCCCTCCCTACAATCCATCTGGTTTGTCTTGCTGCTCTGAGGTGAGCAGTGTTACATCAGTAAAAGTGGTGGGAGGGGGATACTTTATCATTCAATTACTCTTGAACTACAGCTCTGACAGAATTAAATTTACATTCTCCATGGCCCAAATACTATGAAGATTAATTGCAGCTGCTTTTATTGTGAAACATCCCTATGCCTTTAAAACTGCTGGATATGCTTCATGAACCCTGTGAGTGCTGGAAAGGCGGCCAATGCATTGCGCTGCAATGCACTAGATACCTCTCTGGTACTCAAAGGGTTAAAATGTTAATTCCATTCAAATTGTTGCTTTTCATACTAAACAAACATACCCCAGACAGTTCACCCGAAGTCCATACTGTTATTCTGTTATAATCTATGGGAGAGGTGAAGCTCTGGCTAAAGTCCTCCATAGAAAGTGATAGTAACTGTTCTAGTACTTTGTGGCAGTTTGATTGGTAATACATTTTGAATAAAGTAACTAAATTAACTGACTAGTCAGGAGTATATAAACTGGTAAATATGCTGGCCAAATTAGTATATAAACTGAACATAACAACAATAGATAAACTGATCACCATAAACCAGGAAGGGTTGTCAGGTGCAGGGCCTTTAGGATTATGTTGATCCCACAAAAAATCTTGAAATTGGAACTGGCCAGAAAATCTAAGTCTTCCTTCACAATTAGATGCTCACTGAGTTTGCCTACTCTACCTATTGTGAAGTGCATCAATCTTTGTTTTGTCCTTCCTCTCTGTTAATGCTGTTGTTCCACACTCTAGCCTTTCATTCCACTCTCTGCCTTTCATTATACTCTCTGCTCCTTCCCAAGTTTATTCTTACCTCCTCTTTTATGATTACAGATGTTGTGCCTGAAATTCCCACCCGAGCTCCCCAAGTAATCCTTCATCCAGTGAACTCCAATCCAATGTAAGTGCACAATAAGTCACTGACTTCATGCATGTTCCTCTCTTCTCTGTGTTATCAAGTACCGAATGTAATGTTTCTACTTCATTGGAGCTTAGGAAACATTCCTAAGATAGACTAAACATTGGACAGTAAAATATGTGAACTTTTTTTAACAGTAGCATGCAGACACTTTCATTAGACAGAACTATGCTAAATTAGTGTACATGGGGGAAACATAGAGAAATTCTTGAGTAAACCGACTGCCAAATTTGGATGAATAAAAATGGCCACCGATTTAAATGGGGTAACATTTTTGGAATTTGTATTTACCTGTTGTACAGTTGTTTTGCCCTAGAAATAACCTCTCTCTCTCTCTCTCTCTCTCTCTCTCTCTCTCTCTCTCTATATATATATATATATATATATATATATATACACACATACACACAAAGACACACATACACAATGCATTGCACACCAGTCTGTTCCTTAACCTCTTAACGACCAGCGGTTCTGGGACGTTTCTGTCCCATAAGGACTGCTTTGATCTCTGCCAACGTACTAGTACACGTGACCTGTTGCGTGTATTGGCATGTCGCTTTGGGGCCTAAAAGAGATCGCTCCAGTCTTGAAGCAGTCAATTTTAGGCCCCGTTTTTACTTACAGCGCTCCCGGTGGAGCGCTGTAAGTAAAAGGTACATGACGTACTATGACCGTCATCGGTTCTTAAGTATTTAAGGACCGTGATGGTCATAGTACGTCACATAGTCCTTAAGGGGTTAAAAAGTTAATATTACCATGTGCAGTGATCAGAGTTTGGGGTCCTTTGGTACTTCTAGCAGCTGTCATTTCTGCCTCCAAGACCATGACATTTAAGACTTACTGAAGATATTTATCTATATTCCATGCACCAACCCTGGATAGTGTCATGCTTATAGTCAGTCTACAAAAAAAGACCTTAGTGGTGCCAACAGAATAAGGCACATGTTCAGTATTAACATATTCTGTTTATCTGGCGCTCATTAGGTTACTATTAAAATGTACAAAAAGAATAAAAGGAGAGCGCTCACTGTATATGCATAAATAAATAAATAAATAAATGTAACAGTAAAGACGAGAGCGATCACTGTATATGCATAAAAAAATAAATGAATCAATGTAACAGTAAAGACAACGAGAGCGCTCACTGTATATGTATAAATAAATAAATTAATTAATGTAATAGTAAAGACAGCGAGAGCGCTCACTGTATATGTATAAATAAATACATGAATCAATGTAACAGTAAAAACAACGAGAGCGCTCACTGTATATGTATAAATAAATACATGAATCAATGTAACAATAAAAACAACGAGAGCGCTCACTGTATATGTATAAATAAATGAATCAATGTAACAGAAAAGACGAGAGCGCTCACTGTATATGTATAAATAAATAAATGAATCAATGTAACAGTAAAGACAACGAGAGTGCTCACTAAATATGTATAAATAAATAAATGAATCAATGTAACAGTAATTAATCAATGTAACAGTAAAGACAAAATAGCTTACTGCATATGTATAAATAAATGAATCAATGTAACAGAAAAGGCAATGAGAGCGCTCACTGTATAGGTATAAATAAATAAATGAATCAATGTAACAGTAAAGACAACGAGAGCGCTCGCTGTATATGTATAAATAAATAAATGAATGAATCAATGTAACAGTAGAGACAATGAGAGCGCTCACTGTATATGTATAAATAAATAAATGAATCAATGTAACAGTAAAGACAATGAGAACGCTCACTGTGTATGTATAAATAAATAAATGAATCAATGTAACAGAAAAGAGAACGAGAGCGCTCACTATATATGTATAAATAAATAAATGAATCAATGTAACATTAATTAATCAATGTAACAGTAAAGACAACAAAATAACTTACTGCATATGTATAAATAAATGAATCAATATAACAGTAAAGACAACAAGAGCGCTCACTGTATAAGTATAAATAAATAAATGAATCAATGTAACAGTAAGGCCAACGAGAGCGCTCACTGTGTATGTATAAATAAATAACTGAATCAATGTAACAGTAAAGACAACAAGAGCACTCACTGTGTATGTATAAATGAATCAATGTAACAGAAAAGACAACGAGAGCGCTCACTGTGTATGTATAAATAAATAACTGAATCAATGTAACAGTAAAGACAATGAGAGCACTCACTGTGTATGTATAAATGAATCAATGTAACAGAAAAGACAACGAGAGCACTCACTGTTTAGTATAAATAAATAAATGAATGAATGTAACAGAAAAAACAACAAGAACGCTCACTGTATCTGTATAAATAAATAAATGAATCAATGTAACAGTAATGAATCAATGTAACAGTAAAGACAACAAAATAGCTTACTGCATATGTATAAATAAATAAATGAATGAATGTAACAGTAAAGACAACGCGAGAGCTCACTGTATATGTATAAATAAACGAATTGATGTAACAGTAAAGACAACGAGAGCGGTCACTGTATATATATGTATAAATAAATAAATGAATCAATGTAACAGTAAAGACTATGACAATTTGATGACACAGAACCATTACAAAGCACTTGTTTAATCCTAAAAAATAGATTAAAAAAGATTGTAGTACACATAATCAATCCAAAAAAGAGTCCAAACCCACAAATACTAGAGCAGTATAGCGGATTTCATGTATTGCGAATATGTGTATATGTATAGTCTACTGGGTAGATGTTGGATGATGGTATCTTACCCGACTAGGTAAGATGGCAATAAATATTATGCTTGTGAGATCTCCCATCTATTGTACTATAGATACTGCATCCAACAATAATAACCAGCAAGTGATCCTAAAAGTACCTGTGCTCTTGGTAGTTGCTACTTTGTAGTACTGCGATATCCAGATACTGGAGGATGTGGGCAGAGGATCTTCTCACTGTTTCTTCATGCCAATATTAAAGTGGGCAGAGGCTCCTTTCAGGGAACTGTGAATATTCTCCAACAGTAGACTCCTTCTTATAAAGCAGTGTGTAAGTAAATCTCTGTCTTGAACCATAAAATACTGCTCATGACTCTGTAGATATTATAATGTGATGTCTCCAACGCGTTTCATAGCTGTGGGATACTTCTTCAGGGAAGGATTGTGTGAGCATGCTTGTTGAGAAGGTTACATTGATTAATTTATTTATATATATATACAGTGAGCACTCTCCTATTTTTTTTTTCTATATTTGTTGTACATAGTCTGGTACACACTCACAGACTATAGTAGCGAGCTCCTTGTATGTTTGTGTTTATATTATGGCATTATTATTATTATTATTATATATTTAGCAATTAGTGTTGTTCTTTGGGGGTTATATAGCACCTATAGTCAATAGATTATTTTTACTATTAAAATATAATCTAGGACTGACTGAAAATGTCTCTTAAACAAAAGTACAAGGGTAAAATTCATTAGCCACTGATAGGATTTCCATAGTAAGGTAAGTTGGGAGGTACTATTAAATGTAATTTTAGGAGCTGATGTGGCCACATCCTGTATACAGGAAACTACCCAGCTCATTAAGGCTCTTCTATATTACTACACCTTACCTCTGGACCTTCTTGCAGTTAGATGTGACCTTTCTTTTATAAATTTAGATTATTAAAAGGAAGTAATAATAATAATAATAGCTTATGCTTCATTAACTTTAAAAATGTCTAGCCTTTCTTTTCCCCATTCTTTTTCATATGCTTCATTGCAGGCTTCTAACTGTATATAAGCAATAGTCACTAATACAAGGCATTGTGTGTGGGTTGAAAGGAGTAATTATATTTTCAGCTAAGTTGAGTTTGCTTACTACCATGTTGTACAATAATTATTAGGCAAACACAAGTTCAAAGAAAAAGATGTAGAAACTGACTCCCTAATTATCCAACAATTTACAAGCCATTATAGCACAAAAGATGCTAAGTTATGTATTAATTAAGATAACCCACCTGTGATCACCCTCCCCTTTGTAACATTTGTGTAGTATAGAAAGCCAAGTAGTTTCCTCCAGAAGGTCACTTGGCAAATTAATTGCAAGATATTGTAATTATGATTAGTCAAAAATATGGACAATTGAAGCACCATTGATTTTTACATTTGAAGCAGCAGAGCATCGTGCAACACATTTCAAAATCCAGAATAAAATGTATCCACAAAAGACAACACAAGCCCCTATTAGCTGCTCCTGTCTCCTGGCAAATACTATAAAGTAGGAAACAATAGATAAATTATGACTCTAAACACTTAAACACACATAATATGATCATAAATACAAAAAGAGAAATGGATATATATTAAAAAGAGAGGGACATACAATGACTATTCCACCAATCTCAAAATTGTAAGTAAATGTGGATAAATAAGTAATCCACAGACAACAATTCTTACAATAATCCAGAATTATTACATCAAAGCTACACACTTTCAGGAGCTGGGTTCCCAAACCAATATACGCTAGAAACAAAAAAACACAAAAAGAAGCGGTGCAGAAGATCCTCTAAGTGTAGTATATAATACTGGAACAGTCCTTCACCAATACCCAAATAAGAAAATTACTCACAATTTAAAGAGGCTAAGACTTACCTCACAGTGTACACTCTTGCACTGGTTCTCACCCCAGTAAGGTGCACTTCCTCCATTGTCTGGATCTTTTACTGCTCATTAACACTCCATCCGAGAAGTAAATTTAGTATGGAAACAGCCACTCTAATAGATGGTAACAATAGACCCAATATAATTTTGGCTGTACCTTTATTTATTCTTTTAATCCCTTTAGTTTCTAAAGAGTGCAGAGCTATAGAAGCTTTCAGCTCCACTGGAAGAGCAAGTGATATACAATTTATTAAAATAAAAAAATGTAATATAATGTAATATATATAAAAAAATAACCAACAGGTCAATAGGAACCAAGCAATATATGCTGAGAAAATATGTGCAAATAGCCTAACGTGTTTTGTGTATACATTTGACACTGCAGCAAATATGGGGACTAATGATTAAAGTATGGGAAATTCAATAGACTTCAAAGGGAAGAGCTACAATCCGGATAAAATGAGCAGAGTCGATGGGACCATGACTTAGATTTTTAGTGAGATTCTGTTTACTAATACGTAAACATAAAATTTGTAGTCATGAATGCAGTCGAGAGGCAGGAGACTGTAAAGCCTTCATCTTGTGTATTTTAATGTGTTTCATCTAATGAATGCTGCCGCTGCAGGAAGTAACAGTTAGTGGAATACTCACCAAGTCTCCTGGTGCCCACACCTGGCTTGATGATATGTAGAACCACTTCCCTCACCTCAGGCATTGCTGCAGAGTATTTTTTCTTCACATAATAATTTCAAAGAAAGTCCTGGATTGTATTGCATTTGAAAACATTATTAAAGGGATAGTAATGTTTCATAATAAAAGCAGCTCTAATTAATCATCATAGTATTTGGACCTTGGAGAGTGTTATTTCAATTCTGTCAGAGTTGTAGATCAAGAGTAACTCAATGACAAAGTGTCCCCCTTCCGCCACTTTTACTGATGTAACACTGCTCAGCCAGAGCAGAAGGGAGGTGCACAGGTAGACTGCAGAGAGGGATAATCTTCAATTAAGATAAGGGAAAAACCTGAAAAGTTTGTCAAGGGAGGCAGGACTTTCATTGTTTTCATTGTTAGAAGATTTTCCCCTTCTGTTATCTGTCTGGTCTTACAACCAGATTCACATCTGAGAAGAGATGGCTTACACTAGGTAAAAGGGGCGGGAAGGGAAACTTTGCTTGTGAATATCTCTTAAACCATAAAGGTTTGAGAGATAAGACTTATATCATTCTTCATATTTTTTTTAATGCCTACAAAATAAAATACAGTTAAAACGAAGTATTACTATCCCTTTAAGGGTTTTATCACCAAAGTTCCCTGTCGTTTTCAATGGCAATCTGTTAGATGGCTCCCATTGAAAGCACTTATCAACTGCAAATTAATTGAGGCCAAAATGTAAAACAGATACAAACTGATGTAAATATTTAATAGGGAGTTGCTTGTGTTAGTTTACCCATTTAAGGACAAGAGGGTTGCACAACTCATTGCACCCCTCTGGCCCGTAAAGGGTTAACATCTTCAAAGAGTACTGGGGCATGTAACATAAAACTTAAGGCAGGACTAAGACAAAAAGGCAGATTCTTGAATAAGAATTTTGTGTACACTTAATGTATTAGCAAAGTCTATTCCAGTAATGTGAAGAAATGAGTGTAGGGAAGTATCAGTGCTTGGTGAGGGGAAACAGTGAATTCCAAACATGCAGCTCTGGACAGCCCTTGAAGCTGTGAGTGTGAAGTGTGTATGAGAGAGAATGCTAGGTCATGGGGAGATAATACAGTGAGAAAGGAGGGGTATCAAACAAGTAAGAGACGAATAAGGTTTTGGAGGGTTTTGAATATTTGAGAAGCTTTAAATTTAATTTTAGGTTTCTTAGATTTCTGTATGTAGATTTGTTTCACCATGCAGCAGCTGAGGTTTTTTTTAATTGAAGGAAATATGCAATTCAAAAAAACAAACAAACAAAAAACAATAATGAAGTGGTAGACATCAGATCCAGTATAGTAGTAGTGCAACATTATAGCTGGAACACAACTGGTCACTTTTTTAAGTTGTCCTTATAATAATGAATAGCCTAAGTTAGGCCATGTATTGTTGTTTGACAGAGATATTGAAATTTTGGTCAAGGAGGAGATGGGAGAGTAAGATTGATGCATATAGTGAAGTAAGGGATATGTAAGTATTGCTGAAGGCAAAAGACAAGGTCTGATGGTTAGAATGTAAACCTTAAAATTTGGGGTATAAATGTGAGACCAAAGAGGAGATAGTAGGAAGATAAGATTGTGGGGGACATGCAGTACTAATAAACACTAGTTGTTTAAAAGTTAGACATAGATAAAGCCTGAGACGGAAGTAGATTTTTGTGACTTTTTACTCAGATAAAGTATGTTTGGATTGAGATCCTTTGGTAGGGAAAGTGATGATCTAAGGGTTTGAGACTGTTAGGAACATGTCTGTTTTTTTTCTAAGGAATACTTTTTCCATGAAATTTGTACCATGTTTTAGATGTAATTTGGTATACATTAGGGCATCATATTTCCATTCTTTGGCTATAAAATACTTGGATGCTACTACCATGTGTGTGGTAAATTTATCATGGGGATTTGAAATTGTTTCCATGTTTTGATCTAGAAGTGTGATTCAGATTATGAGCTCTAGGTTTTTTGGGTGCACTAGGGAAAAAAATTCACATGGGGCCCCCTTTACGCCTGTGCTGGTATTTATAATAAGACATTGCCCTCTGTTTTTTTTTTTTTTTTTTTACATGTGCTGGGGGTACTGTATAAGAACTGTGGGGCCCTCTGACCAAGTGGGGGCCCTAAGCAGGCATTTATTCTGCATTTATGGTAGTGCCACCACTGTTCCAACATATGTATGAGGTTAATAATTCCAGTAACTCCTCTGAAGCAAAGGGTGGGGGAGGGAAAGACCCTCCAGCTGGGTAAAAGGTTGCACGCTGTCATTGTGCATTAACCATGTTGCATTTATAAAAATGGTGACCTGAGAATCTCGCACTGCATGAAAGCGCAAGATTCTCAGGTTGAGCTATGAAACGTCGCAATACAGTTCAGAACAGAGGGCTCACTCAACCCCAGCGCTGCACCCTTCTACGAGGCCATTATTGTATTTGTATTATTGTACTGTCTCTTCTCTCCTTCTCCAGGCACTACCTCCTTGTTCTGTCCTCAAAATGTTTTAAAGTGGTACACTTCATCAACTAGATGCTGGATCTGCATTCTGCTCCCGGTGCAGTGAGTGAACAATGATACCTGTCCCGGTGCAAACTAGGAGAACTCCGCAGTGCACACTACCTAGTAGTGATACCACGTGCAGCATGACAAGTGTTAGATGCTTGTAGTGTGCTTACTAGGTAGTACGCACTGCAGAGTTCTCCTAGTTTGCTCTGGCAACTTCATTGCTAAGAGCTCCCCAGGAGAGATGTCATTGTTCACTCACTGCACTGGGAGCAGAATGCAGATCCAGCCAAAGTGGTTTGATATGGATGAGTACATACTTTATTTCTGGCAAATACAATAATGCATGAAGCTGACAAAACAGCAACCCTGCACCACTTGGCCTCGTAGAAGGGGGCAGCGCCGGGGGGTAAGTGAGTCCTTTGCACTGATATGGACTGCAGTGTTTCATAGTGCATCCTGAGAATATTGTGCTTTCATGCAGTGCAATATTCTCAGGTCGCCATTTTTATAAATGCAACATGGTTAATGCGCGATGAGGTTGCACGCTCTTTTGCGCTCAACCTTTTAAAAGTGAACCCTCCAGCTGCAACTCTCTACATCCTTAGCTGACCACTGCTGGCTGAGGATGAAGGAAACTGTAGTCCAGCCCCCTGATATAAACCCTTGCAGACTTTCCTGAAGCAGATTATCAAATTAAACTAATTGTATTTATAAATTATGAGGCTGATTTAATAAAGAGAACTATAGGAATTCCAGATTAAACCAACTGCAGCATTCCGGACAAATAAATAGGTAAAAAGGGGCAGGGAGGGGGATACTTTATCATTCAATTACTCTTGAACTACAACTCTTGACAGTATTGAAATAACACTCTCCATGGGCCAAATACTATGAAGAGTAATTGGAGCTGCTTTTATTTTGCAACATTACTATTCCTTTAAATCAGTTGGGATTTGTGTTTGTCACCGATGGTGCAGTTGGTCTGATCTGTTCCATTTCTGTATATTAATTTAGCCTCTGTTTGTTGTTCTAGCCATAGTCACAGACCACAGTGCTCCCCTCTATACTTATAATGCTTTAGTTTTGTATTTACTTATACTACCTTCTAAAACAGATTCCATGTCTGTGTTTGGTAAAAATAAATAAATAAATAAATAAATAAAGAAGGAAATATAAATGGTTTTGATTGGGTATTCACAGCTGAATATCCATTTTTATACACTAATGAAAAAAGAGATTTATAGTTTAGCTTGGAAATGAAATAAATACAAGACATAAATCAAGCCTCCGGCAGGGTGCAGTGTTGACAGCTTTGTGAACATGG